>CM023360.1:26814297-27305784 GCA_013282895.1 Eriosoma lanigerum
AAATCCCCCGCGAGGAAGTCGTCGGCGGCGTCGAAGTCTGCGCGAGATGGACCGACATTATATCGTAAATATATGTATACAGGGCGGTTGGAATATTATATTACAAAAATAACAGAAATAACGTTGAAAACATAATAATGCGTGTGCAATTCCCATCACGCGAAATTTCAATCACACCGTAAAGTATATGATATGACGTACGCAATAGCACGCAAGACGATTGAGACAAACGAAAAACACAAAAATACGGTCCGAAATTCGAAATAATATAGGCTAATTACTTATCAAAATATCAGACCCGGATTTACAGTATTGTATACGTCAAGATAACACGATCGGCTTTTATACAATTATTTATAAGATATCGCTTATACGTTCACTATTCATACGGTGGCAAAACATTTAGGTTTCATTAAAACTATTTTTATAGGTTTTAAATAATATTGTCATATTCTCTAAAAGGGTCTTTATGTTGTTATCTCAATAGAACGCTTGTTGAATATACTTTATGGAATCCTCCCTGATTGAAAGAGTTCGGAAAAAAATATCTATTTCATTTTATTGCTTTCTCTCAGAAAATTGAACATCAACCACATTATTAGATACTCTTCTGTGGCTTGTCCTACAAAACTTAAAACTAGTTAGTTTATCTGCCCAAACAGGATCGTATTTTCGTTGCAAATATTATATGTATTACCCTTTTTATTGTATATTTGTAACCTTGGGCTCGAGCCCGGTAACTGTAATGAATGTAAAATAAATAAAATCTAAATAATATCATTAATCTTGCGTACAAACGATTCAGAATGTATACACTAAGTCTATACAAGATTTAGCGAGATTATCGATTAGTACTTTTAATATAGGCATTAAATTATTAATATATGCAATTATTTTTTCGACGTTAGGTTAAATTATATATTATGAAAACGCCATCACAAAGTAAAATAATGTTATTTTAAAGATAACAAAAGTTAAGTGATGAAAAAAATATAATCGTTTTGAAAAAAAAGTAATGAAACAAACTACAAATATTGTAGACTGAGATAAAATCCATTACTTTTGACTGTGTTTAAAAATAATAATCGCAATTCGTCCGCCCACCCTAAAAATTTGATACTGGAACCAAACATACATAAATAGTTAAAAAGTATCAAATGTAACTTGCTGATTGGTGATGATTATTAAGCCGACGGTATGTACGTCTAGTAGTTGACCATGGCATATATATATATATATATATATATATTTATACAAATGATAACTACAGCATTATAATATTAAAATTATATTATAATTAATGCAATAAAGTATCATTGTCAATTATTATCTCCCGTGTTTCATATACCAGCCACATAATGCACACCCACTAAAAAAATCTTAAAAAAATTAAAAATAATTGACCGCTTATTTTCTCGATTATCATGTTACATAATCGCGTGTTTGTACGTAAAATATCGTATATACAGGTCGATCAGAATTTTGTGTTAAAAAATTATGGAAATTTTACACACGTTTTCAACGTTATCTCCAGCATTTTTGCAACATAATATCTGATCTAATTTAATAATGCAAGTACATTTTTTTAGACGCCAGTTTATTCAACGTAATAGAAACTCGATCGGTATTATTCACGTCCTATTCCGATTCCGCAAACGGTTTAGCATATCGGATAACGCCAGTGCGTAATTACATATCATAATATATTTCCTTATTACCTAGTTATTATTATTTCTGCGTATACAATAATATGTATTATTATTACATTGTTTTATTACTAATCAATATTATATAATATTAGTTATATTTTAATTTGTCATAGCAATGTATGTTAAGATTATTATCACTCTGTATATTATATTGAATAACAGACGATTACACGAGTGTCGAGTACATATTAAAAATCGGTCGTAGTATGTATAATATAAATGTTATACTATTTTTCGTGTAAAAATTAATTTAATCTTATTGTTCGCCTGTGCTCGCGTTCTATATCGTTATATTTGTATTTCAAGATCAAATCTGTTTTTTTTATTCTATTACTTGTTGATTAAAAAACCTATTCCACTTTTTAATTTCTAAGTCGATTTATCATACGTCAAGAAATAATTTTTAAATTCACCTATTCACCAGAAACACGTTTTATTTTTTAGGAATGCCGGCCGGGTTTGTATAATATAATATAATATAATATAATATAATATAATATATACTCAAAACGATACCGTATCCGAGAAATTAAATATAATAATATATTTTCTTCTCTCCAGTTTTCGGGACGAATAGTTTATGTGACAGAAAATACATTATGCACGGCGGCGACGCGGTCCAACGGATAGCGTGCGCGTATACCAGGTATGTGTTTATAATGTACCGTGTATGTGTGTGTGTGTGTGTGTGTGTGTGTGTGTACAGATATATTTGTAATAATATGTATATACTCAGTTAACTGAGACACGGCGGCGCGTCTTGGATTTCGGCCAAAAATCAGCGGTCTACCTACGAAGCCCATCGCGTGGTAATCGATCCTGTTATAAACATTTTTCTATTTGATTCACTAATATCCGCCGTGAATTTTTTTTTTTTTTGGACACGGTACAGAGAGTACCTATAATATGCAACATAATTTTATAATCGTATCTATATATACACAGTCGTGATAAATATATAAAATAAAATATAAAAGACATAGGTACGCGATTATCAATATTAATTATTATAATATTAATATTATCGTATATTGTATCTATTACGAAATGACGATGACACAGCTCCGCGTCAAGCCTCGAGAAGACGTCACACCAGCAATTATTACTGATTATTTCGTACGATTTAAGAAGTTACGACTATGTGAAAGACAAAAAGCTGTGATTTTTTTGTTAAATCATATTTTACAACAACAACAAAAAAGGATGCAGCGAAACGCTTTCCGAAATATGTTCTTCTATTCTTATTCGACTATAATTATTGTTTAAACTCTAAATTTAAACGAAACGTAGCGATTTATATTCTTCGCAGCATAAATTTCGATATTTTGTTCATTAGACAGACTGAGATTGAAAAATACAGGTATAACGATGAACCTGCTATTATAATTAAGAGTGTGAATAGTATGGTACACACATATATATATAGTATATAATATGACGCGCTGGTACAAATAAACGCCCACCGTCATTTGGCTTACTGACCTTATAATAGAACGCGAGAGAGATATTCTGAATAATTATTTTTTTACCGGTTATTTCACCGCACGCAAAATATTAATATAATATATTATAGAAACAATATATTATTATAGTTTCGGCGCATACCTATACATAATACAACAATATAATAATAACAATAATAATAATAACATCCGAGGGCCTTATAATAGGTGGCGGCGTTTTTTTCTTTTTTTTTAACTTTATTCCTATATATTATTATACACAATATTATCTATATACAGGGTGATTATAATTTCACTTCATAAAATAAAAAATAAAATACAATTACATATTATATTATACTTTTTCCATAGTTTGAAACGCAATATTCCGATCACACTGTAATGTATTTATTATATATATATATATACTGTACGGGTTCCTCCGGTGTACAAAAGACCCGAGCGCGTATATTATAATACGATACTTCATTAATGCTATTTTTCTTCGCGAGCGCACCCGCGCCCATATAATGATAATCGAATAGTGTCTATTCAGGAAGCAGTTGATATCAATCAAAGAAGTGAAGAAGAAGAAAAAACGCCTGCGATGCACACGAGATAATAGCAGTATATACTGTGCATGCGTATATACACGTATTATTATTGTACTATTATACGCATACCTAGACGCGGTATCTACGCTGAGGCGGTGGCGGCGACCAAATAAATGGATTCCCGCGAGAGAAAACCGCCGCGGTGCCACGTCGTATTATAATAATATATTTTATAGGTGCCTAGTTAATGGTAAATTATAATAATATGTTTTATCATAATAGTCCGTCACAGCGTATACCGATAAAATGATAATTGTATACTAATTATTTTTTATACCAGCGAAAGGACAGAGTTTTCAACAAAAACAATACCTATACGATATAATGGTACGTTAAATAGCCGCCTCTGCTGCTGTAAATTCTAGTGCATATTATATTGAAATCTAATTGTTGTATGAACATCTGTTTAACACTATATAAACTTGTAGAAAAACGAACGAAACTTATTTTGACAAAAACGAAGTAACTTAGTAGTTTCATTTGGTGATCGTGTTACTTTAACGATGAAACGAACGACATGATAATAATATACTATTATGCGATAGCGATTCCTTCCACTTCGTAATATGTGATTTTCTGATCGATACGTAATTAGCTAAAATATACATATCGTATATAAAATAATGACGACATGTAATAGTTGTTTTTTCACGAAAAAAATTAATATATTTCACAAAATAAATGTAACTATATCGTTTTAAATAATTAATATCGACATTATATATAATATTATTAATAAAGTAAAAAAAAATATTAGTTTACATATATTACATAGATTACATATAAATATTATGACATTTACACATAAACATTGTAATATTATTTTTTTAAATTTATCAAATAATATGTACGTTATTATATTAGGTATAATCACCACACAAATTTTTAGATACAGAGTGCCACGAAGAATTTATTGGTTTTACAATAATTTTTTTTATGTCTGAAAGCATTTTTTTGGATAGAAATAATGATTATAGCTTTCGCTAGAAAATTGCATCTAGTTGGTA
Organism: Eriosoma lanigerum; assembly: GCA_013282895.1. Taxonomy (NCBI): domain Eukaryota; kingdom Metazoa; phylum Arthropoda; class Insecta; order Hemiptera; family Aphididae; genus Eriosoma; species Eriosoma lanigerum. Next base: position 26,819,070 of record CM023360.1, read on the forward strand.
CTTTATTTAGCTCATTTTATAAATTTTTCAAAAGTTTTTCCCCGGGAAAAGAAAAACTACCAAAATATAATAGTAAAGTTGAAAAATTCACGAAAATCGTAATTTTAACGACATTGATAAATGTCAAGATAAATGTTAGATTTTCATGATAACTAATGCAATTTTGAACGTATGGGCTTGTAAATTTCTTTCAGTATTCTCAAAGGTCTAATTTACACACGTAGTAAAAATTTTGGAACGGATTATCAATTTAATATATTGTATTGTATTGAGTTTCACTCAGAATCGTATTTTCGAATGCAATATCATTGCATTAAATTCTTAATTATAATAAACCACTAATTTCTCCGAGGACCCAAAGGACGGAGGAACGTCCAAAATCACCTTGCCGCTTTTTTAATTTGTATCTTGAATTGATTATCCTGTATTATTCGTCTGTATCACAGTTGCCTACTTCACTTCAGAATAGATAACCGCAGTCTGTATATCTATATAATATGTAATTTAACTTTAATGCGTTAATATATCGATGAATATATATTATGTCGCGTACTCGCGTATTGCAGTATTGAGTTTAAAAAATCACTTAATATTACCTCTATAAAAAAAAAACACTTGCCATCCTCAGCCCTCGCCCACGCTCTCGGTTGTAATATTAAAATCAGTACACACGCATTTTGACAAAGTCGTTTGAATAATAATAAAATAAAAAACGATTTTGAAAAGTCCGACAATCTGACACACACAAACACTGCACGTCGAGATAGAATAATAATATAATATTAACGAAGACGTAGTCGCACGACTCCGCGCGGTGATCTTTCGGGTAACCTCTACAACTACTTGTTCGATCTATCACTATTATAATATTATATATATATACATATAATATATACGGACGTAAATTGACAAATTGCCTCCATCAATCGTCGACTTGCGGGTGTTTCATATATTTTTTTAAACATCGATTGAAACGTTATATGATACAATCGTGTTTTATTGTCTTGCACTCGAGCTGTTCGTTTTCACGTGGGTGGAATTTATAATAATTAAGTCGATAAACTACTGCGCGGAATCGATAAATATATCGATTATATTATATTATGTACCTATATATATACAATACTTGTATGTATACACACGTATTACTTATATTCGTCGGTGATCAAAAGCGCCAGTTAAAAAGTGAAAAAATATGCCACCCTTTATAAAACTGTTATATCCTTAAACGCCAACTCGTAAATATGTTTTGTTTCTTTTTTCTCGTAAATGTATTCATCCTAGGTGATTTTACACGACAAATCTGAGATAATATTTTAGATTTATGTAGCGAAGCTACGATGAGTGTGTCAAACACGCGCAGTACTTGCCTATCCGAAACATTTTTTGCATAAATGGTTTTCCATCGAAAATACTACCTTATACTATATCAAGACGTATCAACTACACTTCCTCTAGTTGCGATTATGTGTTGGATACCCTTGTGGCATAAAATGTAAGAACCATTAAAGAGAATTTGCGATTTTAGCCTTTATATCAATTTTATTTTATACAATGTATGATTTCGTGTTACAAAACCAATACGCTACTGCATATACATCTGCATGTTCAATGTCGTTTCCATTATTTTTGTGATACTATATTCTGCACCATATTCTTACCATTTCTGTGCTTTATCCTTTGTGCGTAGCTAGGAACCGGAAAGATTTTCGTTTATATTGTTTTATTAAATTTATTACGACAATTTTTTAACTGTGCAACAATATTTTATATATAATATACCGCCTTGTGAAAACGCGCACACGACTATAAGGTCATCTGATACTTCAACACGATACGTGACCAATATATTGTAATTAGTAATTATATATTATGCACTGTCTAACGTCATCTAACGACACGTCATTACTCATTATGATACTTAATTTCATATACACATTATTTTGTGCGCAGGACACGTCGAACCACGAAAATTAATTACGATAATAAGACGATAAAATAATATATCTTGTTATATATCTACATATAAATGTAGATTATAATATATATATATATATATATATATACAACGTGGAGGGGAATTTTGTTGAAAATTAATTTTGGAAAATTTTAACATCTCTCATCGGCCACTTTTGTAAACTTTTTATAGAACTCGATGACGTGAATATTATTTTATTCACATGCAAATATTATAAAAAATATATAATAATAATATAATATAAATAATATTATAATTTTATGTAAGATTTTTTAGCTAAATAAGAGCGTTTAAAAATATTAGATTGTATAATAATTTCTAATTAAACGAGTATATTAAATTTTCTATTTCACATATTAATACAATATAATATTGTTATACATTTAAAATCTTAAATAACAATGTTACAATAATAATTAATATAATTATAATAATTTCACTATGGAAATATTTATGAATCTATCTATATAATGTCTACATAATATAATATCATTTCTCATTCACGCTCAAACTTATTTACAAATTTTTTATTTGATTATTTCTATGTAGGTACTCGTATAACGTGAGCACATAATATTGTTACGACTTATCTCTCATTGTCAAAGGAATTATTAAGATTCAGAAATCAAGATGAGACGCATAGGACAGAAAAAAAAATTAAAACAAACCGAAACGAAAAAATACGTTTTTTAAGAGTATACACATATTATAATGTATGTGTACCTATACATTTTTTGTTGTCGTTTTTATATTTTATTCACAAGCCTCTGCTGCCGTCGTGTTGTCATACGGAATGTGGACATACGATACTTAAGAAAAAGAGAAAGAGAAAAAAATGGAAAAATTATACACGAGATTCACCGCTGGACGCTGCTGGTGACAGGTTTCGTCTGTCAAACAACATGCGTGGGAGAACGACGAAAAACCCGACGCACGCATTATCCGGCTCTGATCGAACTAACGCGTATTTAGTTCTTCGGACAGGTGGTTTTTTTTTTTCAATAATAATAATGATTTAATGATAATAGTTGTATATAAGTATTATGGGTCCGAAGACGACCTTAGACTTTAAATGGATCAGTTTATAATTGATTTCACTTAAAAAAATAATAATAATACAATCTTCGATACCAATTTTTACTAGTAAATATCACGTCGTATATTCTGTTATACCTATATAGTAGTACTACCTACACCGAACGCGTTCCATTATACTTTTGTTTTATATGATAATATATATTATTACCTTAAATATATGTATGGTGGACAAATATTATATATGGGTATCAGACGTAATATTGTTTATCTTACATTCTTATTTATCCAAAATTTAACAAAATTTATCGGTATCTATACTCTATATAGGTATATATATTATATATAATATGCATCTAACGAAACAACCAAAACCCACACGTATTTTATATTACACGCTGCGAACGGTCCTTGGAAGTCTGGTGACCATTATTCCGCCCTCTTAATGTTGTGCGTATAATATAGTATAGTATTTATACGCACCGTTCTGTTTCTTCGGACAAAATCGATTTTATCAGTCATGAAATTTACGTAAAATCTAGAGTGTTTTTTCTCGCGAACGCACACATATAATCTCGGACTGGTATATAACGTAATTTATTCTATAATCAGCTATATTATATAGATCTAGTCGAAACCAGAAACATATGCGTGAGGTTGATATGAACCTAATAAAAAATGATCGAAATTCGTATCATTATTTGCAACTAATTATTAATATGCAAATTACAAGAGATGCCTCGTTGATTTTTTTTTTCCTAAGTGGGTGCATATAGTATAATATATACTATACCTTTAATCCCCTGAATTATTTGTACAGTCTCGGTAGATAGATGAAAAACCTGCAATCGCGTGCTACTCTCGTGTTATACAAATGTTATGTTATGGATTATCGTTATATCCTAACCGTATAATAACATAATATTATTATGGTGTCTGATATTGTATATGTTTTTCTTAATATATTTGAACGCCAAAGAAAAACGTCTAAATTATTTACAGACGAATCTTATAGGTATATAATATTTTTCAGCGAATCGAATATGCGTGTTTTGATTTGCATAAGTTATATTTTTATTATAAATGTTTAGTAAAAAGATAGACTAATAAAAAAAATAGACAGCGATATTTCACCCATCGCTCTGGGCGCCGCCCAAGTGTCTAGATCTGACTCGAGATACATTCATTATTCTTCGACTATCTACCTATATATTATATACAACGTATATTGTACTTGTACACTACTATACACTCGTACACGTATAAGATATGTATAATATATCTACATAATATTATATATACCTACTCACTACTGCACACGACCACTGTACAATTGTTGCAGCTCTATGATAGCTAATGCAATTTGCAATCGCAGACAGCAACAGCCCGTTTTTCTACGTCATCGTCACGCCACTACGGCAAGTTCAACACTCGTATTTCCAGTATTTTTTGATTTTCGCACACTCACGAATATAATATTATATTAATATATAGGTAGGTACGCGCGTGTGTACCGATAATAAATCACATTTCCGCACTATATAAGTACATTCGAATTCGAAAACTGAACTCTTTTTCTTTTTTTTTCTTTTTCGATTTCGAGGGTATTATAATATTATTATACGCTGTAATAAAATAATATTATATTTCAAACGATTTGTGTGAAATTCACAATATTATAACTGCACTGCAGTCTCGTGGCACGTTTAAAATTATAATGCATATCAGGGGTGTCCAAAATTTTGTTTGATTAAGATCGATTTCGATTAAAAACACATTTTAATTGTGAGTATGATATTGTAATTTATCTACTAAACTTATGAAAATAAATTCTAACATTGAAAAATTGACTTTGGAATCACCCGCGATCAATCGTAATGATTGACTGGTTGGCCATCCCTATAGTATACATGGTGAAGATGTACAGAATTTGTATTGTGTAAATATGAGCTAATGTGTACACCAAAAAAGATATAGACGAGATTTCCAATTGATTTTCAAATGTTATCCGCCGTAACGACGGAATATCAACCAACATTTACAATTTATAATTTTTCATATTATACATTTTTCTCGACATTAAAATGATCAAATTCTGATTACTCTGTATATTACAATATTCTAACGGCGAAATTTTCTATCATTTTATATTTTAACTTTCGGTTACTGTGGTCAAAAACGTTTTACTACATTATACGTTATAATATGCCTTAGTCTCAAATATCTTCAATGTTAAATAATTATATACATAGTTAAATTATTTACAGTCTCGTGGGTTCGGTAATCGGTATACCGTACAGAATTCCAACGAGAGTTTGAACTTTAAAGGGGATATAATGTAAATACTATATACCTACGTTGTATTCCAATATACTTTAGTCGCCTATATTGAATGCATTATATAATAATAAGCTAAATAAGCCGCACGGCGACGGTTGGTAAACCTATTTATATATTACTCCAAATTTTATAATACCGTTTAATCGAAATCCAGCTCACGTAATTATATATCTTATACGTGAATACGTTATATTATTATTCTTCAACTACGTGTATACAAAGCGATCGGAATATTGTATTAAATTCTATGAATTCTAACCATTTTCGTAACATAAAATTCTTATCACCCTGTATACATAATATAATATGACGTATCTATATTAATATATTATATTAACAGTATAGAAAACCGAATACACCGACAACGACGGGCAATGGTTTTCATTATTATTATTATTATTATTATATATATTTTTTTTTTCTGTAGAATGTTCAATCATATTTTCTTTAGATTTGTCGTTACTGATTTGTCGTCATCGTTTATGCATGTGTATTTGTGTGTATATGTGTTTGTGTTTGTGTGTGTGTGTGTGTGAAAAACAGCGGGCGGTAGACTATAACATGTGCGACGACCACACGCCAAGTGTGACTATTAAAAAATAATATATAATACAACAAAACCGATATAATCCTTCCGCCCCCTCGTCAAAACACACGCATAAATAATACATATATATATAATAATAATAATAATAATAAAATACCTAATACTGATTTCTCGAATCAAATCGGTAATGGATGTATCTATATGAAAACCAATATCGTCTCGTCTCCGTGACGATTTTGTGAAAGACGTTTCCTACAACAGTTTATCGTGTGTTGAAAACTTTTATTATTATTTTTTTCTACGTTTTTTTTTTTTTACCTATGTCGACTTTACAATAAAAGTCGTGCGCGGAAATAATTACTGTCCTTCAGTCTTCCATTATATATATATATATATATATATATTATGTATTATATTGAAACCCGTCGAGCGCGCGAAAGCGAAATATCTGCGGTAACCCATCAGCAACTATATGTAGGTATACCAAGTCAGCGGTCACGACGACCCTCTCGCGAAGTGTATTGTGAAAAGTGCGGTATCAATCGATTGACACATAGTATACATATTATTATAAATTATACACCACTCACACTAGGGCCGAAAAAGTCACATGCATAAACCAGTACCACGGTTATATTATACGCGGCATCGTCGCGGAATTTAATTAGAATCTTCTCGCCAAAGACCGCGTGTCTTACGGTCGCGCGCATAATATGATTATTATCTAAAACACACCGTATACATACACCGTTACACGTTTTGTTATCGACAGGCCATCGTGACCACGAATGTTTTATGTGTTTGTAATATATATATATATATATATATAATATGACATGCTTACCGTGCGAGCGGTCATTACACCAAATGCAGTATAGTAACTTCGAGTAAAATTCTTAGGGGAAAGAAAGTAAAAAAAGTAAATAATTATTTTCCCCTTAAATTTAATCAATGGAGATAATTTTAGTGCTAAAACATTCTTCATTGAAACAATACTATATGTTATTATAACAACCGCATAAATGTTATTTGTTGAAAATAAGTTAGTTATTTAGATGATAAATAAATATTAAAAGTTTTAAAATGAAAACAACGCTCTAAATAAAATTCTAACTACGTTATTTTTAATTTTATCCCTTATATACGATTTTCTCTGTAAATATCTGAAGAGACAATCAAAATAACATCCTTCCATTCCTAAACAGAAAGGAACAGGAGATGGAACTTGACAAATAATAATATTTAGTTGTGTACAGTGTTTAAAGTATATACAGCCGTGCAAATATTTCATTTTATCACCACCGTCGTATATTATATTATTTTTAGCAATATCCTAGTACTTTTAAGTGTATATAATTATTATTTATTATTCAATAAAATAAATAAATAATATACTTATGTGTGCACATTATATTCTATAAATATTTAAGACAAATCAGTGGTCATTTTTAAATGTGCAATCTAGGGGTTAAAACGAAGGAGTGGTATAAAAAGATCCCTACTCGAGCTTTATTTGAGAGTAATACCGATATTGATATTTTGATAATATTATAATATATTATATTATGATGCATTTTATATTTCCACAATTATGTAATAAAAACTTTTTTATGTATTTTATTACCTATTGGCTAATATACATAATAAATTAATATATAAGATACTTTCGGTAAAATTATTTATTTTTTATAAAATAATATAATTAAATCAATTATAAAGAATTAAATTATGGAACGTAACGTTTTCTTTGAAATATCTTAAAATGCTAATATTACCTATAAATGAATAAATGAATAATTTTACATATCATAATATTATCATCAATGATCAATGTATATACATAGGTACAGAAATCGGTTTCTGTTTACGAGCGTGAAAATGACTATTTATAATATATTATACCATACAACATAAAATGCAAATATCTTATACGACAACAAAATAAATCCTAGAACATTAATAAATAAATAATAACAAATAATTGTTTACGAATTTTAAAATGCATAATTAATCTATAAGAATGAATTTGTTATCTATTATAATATATTATATATTATACTACTTTATATCTTATAATATGTATATACAATTGAACAAATATGATCATTTTACAATTACGTCTACTTATAACTTTATAAGTATCTATTTAATAGTTTGTAGATATATTTAATATTTAAAGAAAAAATGGAATTATACTCTTGTGAATACGTTGTATAAATGTATACACGTATAGTTTAATAAAACCATAGATTCGTTAAATCGTTTGGTAATTCGGTTTGTTAATAAATACATATAAATATTATATATATTTAAAATTATATAGTTAAAATTTCGAACATATTGTCCGAAACCAAAAACTCGTCTCGATGTGAAATACTATCAGAGTCCAATCAATGACCGGTTACATTCTTTCATTATTATCGAATGTGAAAAAAATATATATTCAATAAGACGATCCTGTCGATAAATTTTAAAGTTTTTTTGTTAAAAAAAATTATACATTTTCAATAAGTAGAAGATTTATGTTATATATTTTTACATAATATTATAAGACACATTTTCTCTATTTTTGAAACTCGTCTTATTTTCAAACGACTCGCACAGAAAAATTAAGTCATTATTTTAATTCCAATTATGTTTTTATTTTTTTATTTTTTTATTTTTTTATTTTTAGTGTGTTTTACGTGGGAGATGAAACACCAAAAAAAATATTTATTTTTGTTCTTAATATATTATACTATTATAAAATATATTATTATGGAATTGATTAAATATACTCCAATGTTAATAAATAACCAATATATATACGATTATACACTTTCCCCAGACATTGACGTTTGAATACAATATAATGTATAATTAGTAATTATAATAAATAAAAATCCTTATCTTATTATAATATAGGCAATATTTAGTAATATATTTATAATATTATATACCTACAATTAAACATAATAATATATAATTAAAATATAAAATAATAATATGATACAATTTTCTGCAATTCCAAATTATGGAACAATTTAATTATATAAAAATGCTTTTGTAATTTTATATTTACACGTAAATATAAAAACAAATACTTATTTATAATGTATAATACTAATATATAAATAGTTTTAAAATTTCAATGACTAAAAAAAAATTCATTTTAATTTATGAAAATATGAATTTTTTATTCGTACAAAATAATGTACAATTATTGCTGTTGTGACATTTTTAATGTACACGACTTCTTTGTTAATAATACACATTATCACTTATTGGTTACATTACATGCTTGAATAATAATATATAACCTCTCGTGAAAAAAATTAAGTATTTTACACATCACACATTTTATAAATTATTATAAAATATATAACGTGCAGTACCTATATTATATTATTAGTAGCAGCTATGTATTTTTTAAATATTTTTATCGAAGGGGCAGCCGCAGATCTAACAATATAATATACTTATATATATATTTTATATTCGTATATAGCCTGTAATTTGTTTTAATGTGTCGGTATGAAAAACTCGAATCGTTCACGTACGGTATCCTCCCACAATACCAGTGTTAAGTGTTTTCAGGCTCCGGGGCTTGTCAAAAAAAAAAAATAATAATAATAATACAAACCACAAACGTAGTGTTTTTTTCTTCTTATATACATACAGGGTGATAATAAATTCGTGTTACTACAATAACAGTGCAATTGTACATTTCTGATCACGTTGTACAATATATATACAAGTTTTTATAATCGACCAACCAATTTACAATTTTTCGATTTAGTACCTAAATAAGTATACCAATATATCTATATATACTTTTAAATAATATAAATATAATATTATAGATATATAGAATAGTCTCCTTAGACATAAACGAATTAAATATTGTCAATTAAATACATAAAATAGCTTTACTAAAAAATTATTGAAGTGAACAAACATGATAAGACACCCTGTACCTGTAAATCCGACCAAACATCTCGCGCGCGGTAATTGCAATCCATTCGAAAAAACCACAGTCCAGTAGCTTTTTATGGTCTCCGGTTCCTTGTATATAACACTCATTATATGTATAGATGATAGATCATACCTATGTGGCTGTATATAAATATACGCATACGTGGGAGAGTAATTAGACCGTCGACGGTTGTTCGAAATTATATGGTTTCGGTCTTGTTTAAACTTTAATACGAGTTTGAGAGATCGAAAAAATAAAACGTGCAACGGCGCGACCGCGATTTCTCGATGATCGGAAACGAAATTATAATAAACGTACTATACTTAATAATACGTTAAATATGTAATAACAATAATAAAACATAATTTAAATCTATAATGTCGCGATAGGAGTCGGCGAGACGAGATTTAATATTATATTATTTATAGTAGGTACAAGGTAATCGCGCGGTAATGTGATACACACATTGACGTGGTTTTTTTAAGAGCGAAACGTCTCGGGAATAGAATTATACAATCAATAATCATAAAATTTGATGAAATCATAATATGTTACAATAAAATAATTATTTGATTCTCATACCTATTATACCACATATGCCTAATGCCGTTCTTGTTCTTCGTATTCCTATATTACCTGCGTGCGGTTACGTGTTATTCTTATATTCATATATTCACTAACGAGAGGAAAACGATATTGTTTTACGCGCGTTATTATATGATTATATAACCATATATTTATAATATAACATATATAAACAGTGGCATAGCTAAAATTATTATTTTTTTTTTTTGGGGGGGAGGGACTGGTTGATTATGTGTTATGTCATTATTATATAGGTATAGTTTACATTTTCTTTTAATCTATATAAATTTATTAAATTCTTGGTAATCCAAAAATTGATTGTAGAATATAATTCGACAATGACAAATAAATAAATAAATTTTATTAATACTATTTTTAAAATTATATGATAGCAATGCCAAACATAGAAAGAAAAAAGTTTAATATATGGATAGGTACTGCATATAATTAGACAAGTAGGTATCAATGGTTTTTAATATTTACATTCAATGGTATAACTTACAGTGTTTATAATAGTGCCAATATTATTTACTACCTACTGAATAGGAATATGGATACCAGTATAGCACAGATATTATTCAATTTAATATAACAATTTTTTGAATTCCTAAAATTTCGGAAGGAGGCTGCAGGCTGCAGCTACTGCATTCAAGGTCAAATCACAATCCAAATACAAATAAACATAATGTTATATATTATAATATAAAAAAAGGGGAACATCAATTTTGGATATCCCTCCTTCGTCCCTTCGGTCCTTGGAGAAATTAATGTTTTATTTTAATTATTAAGATTTGAATGCAATTATATACGATTATAATACGATTCTGAACGGATCTCAATGTACTAATATATATTATACTGATAATCCATTCGAATATTTTACCACGAATGTAAATTACACATGTATATATTAAAAACAATTTCAAGTCCCTACGATCAAAATCTAATTAGTCATCACGAAATAAAAAATAAAAAATTACGAAAATCGTAATTTTGCCGATTTTTTAACCATTTTTTGGTAGTTTTTTTTCTCCTAAAAAAAAACTTTTAAGAAATTCGAAAAATGAGCTTTATAAAGTACCAAGAGGATACGATTTGCTACAGAAAACATACCTTACTTGTAGTAATCGAACAATTATTACCATCCAAAAAAATGTTTTCATACATAAAACAAAAAAAAAAATCTTTGTTGAAACAATATATTCCTCACTCCGCTCAGAATCTAAAATGCCAAATTTTGAACTAAATACATAATAATATATTATATTATTATCATTATCATAATATTATAAGAGTTATACGGAATTTTAACCAAAAACCACTGTGGTAAGTAAATGTGTAGCTGTGAAGGATAGGTATTTATCTAAAATGATTGTTTTGAAGTCTGAATAATCAGAAAGGAATCCTAAATATATTATATTATATAGAAACCAGTAAGTACTCACTGATAACGATAGTGATAATAGTTTTTAATATTTTTACTCATTTTGGTATTCATATAATCATAATATGTATAAATAATATACTACATATAGGTACATATAATGTGGCGTTTGTTAACACTTACGCGCGTTATATACCCAAGTACTATATTATAATTTATATCATATATGATATATATATATACGCGCGTGCGCGGTGTGCGTTTCAAATAATAAATATTATAATATAACATAATATTGTTTAGATATAGTAACAAATAAGTGTACGACGACCAATCCGGTAATGCACGTCATCGCGAAGAGGGTAGTGCGGTGCAGTTTGCGATATAAATCTGCAGCAGCCAGCAAGTGCAACTGCAGTAGCAGTAGCATAATACACATACAGCATGCAGCTATAAATTATAAAATATCAATATAATAATATATAGGTAATATTATTTTAGTTGTGATAAACGTGAGTATACATAAAGGTATACATAAAATTTAAATTATCTCTGACGTACAGGTGTCGATAGTTCACTTTTTCGTTCTTTCTTTATATTTGTCGTTATCCCGTTTGCGATTAATGTGATTAGGACTATAATAGTTACATGGTATTATTAATATGGTAGAGGACTTATAGCTCTATAAAGTCATAAAATAAGCAAGCATATATACACTTATATACCCAAAACAATGTATTCAAAATAAGCACACAAATGATTTTTAACGATTTTTGTTAATTAAGAACGAGATTTTTTAAATAAGAGTATATTCTATTAATACAAAAATCTCATAAAAAAATACAATAACATTTTTTAAGGAGATTCGCCTTTTTCTATTCTTATACATATTTTTTTTTAATTTATGAAATATACGACAAAAAATTTAAAAGATGAAAAATGAGTTAATAAAACCAAAAATATATATTTATATGCAAAATAGAATTACATACCTCTCTTCGTCCAAATCTAAACTAAATAAATTTTTACTTGACTGTTTTTGTGGCTGTGTAAAAAATTACATGCAAATTCTGCGAGTCCTCTACCATAGTTATTAATTATAAGAGTTTGTATATTTTACATTATACACATTAGAACCTTATAGGTACCAAAATAAAATAATATCATCGAACTTTTTGGAAATTTATTGACATATTAAAAAAATGAACAAAATAAACAAGAAATGAAATATGATCAAATTATAGCTGGACAAATTCCTCGGTAAAAAAAAATGTGCAACGATACTGCTAAAAAAAAGGAAAATATTGTAAATTCGTGTGATACGAATAATGATTAATTAAAAGGCATTGCATATAATTTTAATTTACAAGTGTAATTAACATGTATATTTTATTTATAAATTTTTTTATAAGTTATTTATATACATTATAATTAAATCTTTCATACAAACATGATTCTTTAATTTTTTTAAAGGTACAAGTGTAATTGAAATTTATATTATGTATAAATAAAAAAAATTGTATTCACTTTATCTCATTTTGTCTTCACTATTTTTTGTTTTCGCTATTTGGGTTTCGCTATTATGATAGTTGCGGTAAATGTTTCGCGATTTTGATCGGATACCAAAAAGAAACATATGTATCTAGAATAATAATTTACCTATATATTTACACCGAGTTAACCAGTAACCAGTAACCTAAGTATATATTAGAGAAATATTTATCGTGACACAAGTATGGGCGAAATGTAATTTGTCGTTGCCGATATCCATACAGTAGCGCTCTGGGGAGCTATAAGCTGTAGCCGCCACCAACCGGATGGCTGTCGACATAAATGCACGCGCCAATGCAACGGCGGTGCATGGTTGCAACTGCACTACATATATATAATATATATGAAATGCATGCGAGCGTGGGTCGAATGTATTGACAATATAATAAATATCTATATTGCTCCTTCTTTCTCTCTACATAAATAACTAGAACATATACATTATTATAGTTATGTCATATGTCTACAAGTCGATCTGCACTTTGCAGTCACAAAATACAAACATACAAAATGTATAACATTGATTTAACATTATTATATTGATATTAAAAATTAAACCAAACAATGTCAAATCCTTCTGTAATATTTATGTGTACAGCTGTAAATATAATACAACTAGTTTTAATCATATTGACTGAAATAAGGGCTGTGTTTAAGGGGGTCAAAGGGACCAATTTCCCCTGGTATCATAAATTGTATATTATAACAATGGCATTAAAATATATTTAACATAAAATATGAACAATAATCAATTATTTTGAAATTGAATAATTATTTTTTTTTTTTATGATTATACCATTATATTATATAGATAACTTATAATAGTGATACCGCAGTATGTACTCTGTAGTACCATACTGCTTTTAAACGTTCCTGCATGTTGAGACTCATTATTCGACTCTCATTACCATTTACTACTGAAATCGGATACTTTTTCAGTTGAATTATATTACGCAAAAAGGAAGCTATAAATAAGAATATAATAAGACGATCAATTAATGTTATTTCAACAATGTATATATATATGATTACAATGAAGAAAAATTATTTACATTATTTGAAATTATTAGAGAAAAATGGTGTTATTCGGAAATTGGTAAACATATTTTTTTATATTCCTAATCAGTTGCGTAGGTAGGGATGTTAAAACAGCCTCGACGGTATTTAATTATTTATACTAAAAAAATATTCAGTATAAAATTATAAACTAATTTCTACAAAACATTTTGTTACATGATTTTGTTTAATATTTTTATTATATGAATAATACAAAATGACAAATTATGATATAATGTAATATTTTCAACAACAAAAAATTACACGATGACAAACATTTTAACATGTTCAAAAGAATTAATTTGTGAAATTGTTTAAGCGTACAATATCTCTTCCAACAAAAACCCCTGAATCAAGCCACCGAAAATTCTCTATTTTTATTTGGGTTGCGTTAAAAGAGAATTATAGGTATAAAATGATCTAAGTGAAATGGAATGAAGTAACATTAGTATTTGGTGTACACATTATCAAATTATTCAAATATTACTAACTGTCTAGTGTAATTTAATTATTTAAATATTATCAATATTAAATTATAAATTTTATTTTATTATTATTCTTTAGCTTTTTATTATTTTATTTACACTCTTCATTAAGATCTATATAGGTTAAGTTTTTGACACTGTGCACTGTAACTAATTAGAAATAATAACATATATTAATATTTTTTATACCATCTATTTACACTATTCACTAAAATCTCTATCAGTTAAGATTTTACAACATAAACATTATTAAATTATTTAAATAAAACTATCTAGTATGACTTAATTATCAATTTAAATATTATCCTTATCAAATTATAAATAATAGGCTACAGTAGCGCCCACGTGGGTTAGGTTATCAAGTACTACAACGGCACTGGTGGGGTGGGGCAAGGCCTATTATTGTGTGTTTTAGCATACACATTGTGCAGTAGCAAAATATAAATATGCAGTAGCAAATTAAAGTGTGTGTTTGTATTATAATTAAGCGTTTTGGCAATTTACCTTTATTATTATTTAATAGTACGATGTTCAGTAGCAAAAATAAGTTAAAATAGTCACATGTCTATAATACATTTTAATATATATTTTTGATTATAGTAGATGAAATTTATAAATTTTGGAGGTGAATGTACTATTATTGACTACACTATGTATTGGCTTACAAAAATTCTGTAGGCGCCACTATTTTAATATTATTCATACCTTCTATTCATAAGTACTTGAACCTATCTGCCTTAAACAATAGGTCATCATAATTCATTTTTTCATCAACTTCCTATTAAACCATAAACGAATACCTTATATTTACACCTACTAATCCTTAATGTCATTTACCATTAAATACTGATCTTCACTATTTAAGCTACTCCTATTTTGACTAATTTTTCTCAATAATTACCCAATGCATTATCTGCAAATATTATTAACTAACGCCAAGAAAGAAGCAAACAAATTATATAAATTTGTATGATTTAGAATACACGAGACTTATTATACTTTAACATATATTAGATTCTAAACGAAGCAAGGAATTTTTAGTTTTTACAAAGATGTTTTTGTATTTTCATTTATTTATTTTTTATGTCTGAAAGCACGATTTCTGGTAGAAATAATGGTCCTATAACCACAAATAAGGTTAGGTTTCTCAAAAATTCTTCCTTGGGAGAAGAAAAACTACCAAAAAATGGTGGAAAAACGGCAAAATGTACGGAAATTGTAATTTTGATGAAATTTATTTTAGGTTTTTCATGATAACTGCAATTTTTAACGTATTAATTTTTTTTTGAGATTTCTCATAGATAGTTTACACACATAGTAAACTTATGGAATAATCTGCTATCAGTATAATATATTGTATTATATTGAGTTTTGCTCAGAATCATCAAGAATTTTTTTATGCAAATCTTAATTATAATAAAATAAAATAACAATTAGATGAAATTCAGTAGGCAAAAGGGTACCCTCTTTGTGAAATCGGACCATTATTTCTACCCGAAAAATCATTTTCATACATCAAAATAATAAAAAAAAAAAACATCTTAGTAAAACCAATATATTCTAAAATATATTATTTAGTGCTTTTTTTTCTAATAACAAATACGAATCTTCAGCATAAATGATAATTTTTAATTGATTAAAATATGAACTTTAAATCAGTTCATTTTGAGAAAATTGTATAAAATACCTATATACCTTATAATTATAGAAAATTTTTTTAAGAAATAATATTTTAAAATTATAAAACTGTTAAGCATTTATTATTAACTAAAAAAAATTTTATTTTAAAATTGTGCATTATTTTATTGCGTTTCATCGCGTGAAAAATAATATATTGGTAAATATTATATTATATTAAGCACGGATTAAAAATAGCCAGAAGTAAAAATTGCCGGTTAGCTCGGGTGATTATTACTCCCGGCTATGTTTATTTCAAGAGTAATAATTTGACGGGAGTAACAATCGCCGGTTAGCTCAGACGATTTTTACTCCCAGAGTAATAATTGCCAGGAATAATAATTGCCTGTTACACAGGTTCATGACAGATAAGATGCTTTACTTTAGCTTGGATAATTTTAAATTTGTTTTGCTTATTAAATTATTGTACCTATATAATAGTTAAGTATAATAGACAGTTTACTACAGGCACGTATCTAGACTATTATTTTTTGGAGGGAAGGCGATTTTTTTTTTTAATATTATACCTATATATATATATATAAATTAAATTAATTTTCGACTTTAGTACATAGTATCCAGTGCCGGATCTAGTATATTTTTTACCCGGGGTAAAGTATAAAATTAGCGCCCTCCCCCTTTTTTATGCCCACAATTATACTTATGTACCAGTTAAACTCTAAAAAAAAAAAAATCGAAGAGAATAAAAGAAAAAAAATATTTGCTAGACTAGAAAAAATATGTATTAAATAAAAAACTTTAATTACAAATTATTACAAACTAATACATGAAAATAATTATCATACAATAATCAAACAAATTATTATTAAATGTTGATTTTTCTTGCTTTTCTGGCGGCAAAATCGTTAATTATATCGTCATAATCTAAATTAAACGGAAATAAATAGAAATTGTAATTTGTATAATACTTTTATTATAAAATGAATAAAAACTATTAATATATATACACAACTTATTTTGTAATTTGGCGCCCCCGACCAAACATTCCGGGACAAGTGCCCCCCCCCCCCTAGATCCGGCCCTAATACGGTCTTTGTTGGGGGAAGGGGTGGGCACTGGGCGATAGGTGCGATCGCCTCCCCTCAAATACTCGGCCCGGTTATATACCACTTGACTAGGACAGTGTATTCTACTTGGGTCAGGGGAAACCCAGAGAACACTCGGGTCGCCTGAAATCGTAGAACGCGCGCGATAAGGCTATTCGTTTCACGTTGCGGGAGTCGCCAGTTGATACCGCAACAGGTGACGACGGATATGATTTATGCTCCTCCGGTATAGGAATAATGTTGAAAACAATAGTACGGTTCCGACAGACAGAATTTGTCGAATTTGTCGATGACCGACGGCGATAAACACCCCTCGCGCCGCGCCACAAGCAACTGTGGCAAATACGTCGCGATAAACGCAATTCGCCGACATTTCCGGACCTCTAGACGCGATTATCGATTCTTGAGAAAAGTCTCGGTATTTCGACTTAAATACATCGATCAGCTGAAATTATGCGACGTATCCACTTAAAAACGTCGACGTACGACCGGAGTCGACCACGAATTCGCGCGCTGTTGTCTCGCATAAACACAACGCTTCCCGGTTAGATAAAACGAAAACGCGTAAAATCTTGGTAGCCGGTCGCCGACCATAGTAAGCAGGTCCGGATTGGCCTGGCGAGTTACCGAGAAAATCTCGGTGGGCCGGTAGAAAAATACATTGGAACAGTATCGATAATAATCGAAAAATAAGATATTAATGTTATACCCCAATGTTGTATTTATTTCAAAATAAAATTTGCTAGAAAAATTATAAAAAATCTAGGTACATAAACGTTTAAAAAGTAAAATTATAATAGATGGGCCGGTAAAATATTGATATCTCAGCGGGCCAAATTTACCCAATCCGGCCCTGATAGTAGGTACGATGACGTAACGCTTCCGAGCTTCCGTCCACTCGCGTCCACAATACGTGTTTAATCCCGTAGGACGATCTTCGTACAGCGCACGCCTCTCTCTAAAAATCGTAATATTGACGAAATCGATTTTATATTTTCAAGATAACTAATGCAATTTTTGAACGTAAGGACTTATATAATTGGTTTTGCTCGAGCATTACTGACTTTTGCACGATTTCAGTCCGATATCGTAAAAAAGACGACACCTTATCAATACACCTTAACAACAATTTTATCTTTGTTAAGTTTCATTTAATCTGTGATAACAACAATATGATTGTTACGAAAATGATAATATCCATATCTCGCAATAAATCATTGATAATGACAAAGAATTTAAAATAAAAAATAAATTTTCACAATACTTTATTGCATTTTTTATTACTTTGTAGTTTTGTCTTAATAATGTCGTTATTATTAAAAAATATGGTATTATTCAGGTACTTACTATTTTATTTTATTTATCTGATTTTTTTATTGCGCGTCAATGTAAGTTTACGCTGATATATTTTGTTTTTATTTATTATTTTTAGTTAAAGCAATGATGGTTTTTATTAGAGCCTATTCGAATTGCCATACTAGTGCGTTGTCTATAGCAAAGACACACTGCCTTCTATTAAAAGCGTACTTTGAGAATAGAAGAAATCAAAAATGCAGAAACTTTTCAGCGTACAAAGGTGTGTTACCGAAGAGTTGCAAAGTGGCAATATGCGGCGGAGGAGTCATGGGAGCCTCTGTTGCTTATCACTTGGCACAGATAGGATGGGGTGCAAATACCATAGTCATCGAACAAGACTCGTAGGTAACTATTACACTGGGCTATTAAAATATTTAAAAAATATATTTTGTTCTGCACAAAGGTTGGATTGTGGAAGGAATTATGTTTCATCAGACTTAGTAGGTATATTCAAACCTACACTAAGCCAAGTCAGACTATGTCAATCTAGTGTAAAACTTTACCAAGATTTGGAATCACAAGGATATGATACTGGCTGGAAACAATGTGGTAGCCTTTGTGTTGCCCGAACAAGAGATCGTATGACTGTTTTCAAAAGAATGAAATCACAATCCACGTATGAAATTTCATTATTTTGTTCAAAACATTATCAGTTGTTTTCATTCTAATATTATATTCATAAACACTAGATCTTGGGGAATTAATTGTGAAATAATTGATCCTCAAAAAGCGAAAGAACTATGTCCACTTATTAGAATTGATGATATCAAAGGAGCGTTATGGATACCAGAAGATGGTGTTGCAGATTCTCACAAAATATGTCATGCACTTTTAGAGGCTGCAAAAAAAAAGGGTGCTTAAAAATTATAACTATTTTTATATAATTATATTTACCTATTTTAAATTCACACATTCGATAACATTTAACATTTTTATACAGCAAAATATTAATTATATTATTTTGTTAAACTGGTAGTTAAAGGTAGAATTATCTAAAGATCTTAAACATAAAATCCATTACTTGTTTATTCTATTATTACTATTTTAGCTGTGAAATATTAGATATTTTACTAATTAGAATAATTTATAAAATTTAAAAAAATAACATCTTAATATTATAATAATAACCTTAGTTTATTAACAGTCATAAAATAAAAATGCAACTAATAAAATACTTCATTTACAATTTCATATTTATAATTTTTTTTACTCATAGTATAATAATTTATGCCTATTATTTAACTAATTAATTATATAAATTTATCTAAGAAGCCATTTGAAATAAATAAATTAATATTTTATTTTAATGTGTTTATAAAAATATAAAAATTATAAATTATAAGTTAATTTGAATTTTAGGTGTTGTAGTCATTGATAATTGTAAATTATTAGAAGTAGTATGTGATAATGGAAAAGTTGTAGCAATTGATACAATAAAAGGATTTATAGAATGTGATTATTATGTAAACTGTGGTGGTTTTTGGGCTCGTGCTATTGGTCAACGTAGCAATCCTACAGTCAAAATACCTCTTCATCCAGTTGAACATTATTATCTCCGTACAAATCCTATACCAAATCTTGACTCTTTAACACCAGGTATACATGTTTAATAAATAACCAAACATCTTTAATTTGAAAAATATTTTTGTATAATTTAATTAGTTAATAATTGTTTCTAGTTGTTCGAGATCAAGATGGCCATATTTATTTTAGAGAACTTAATGGAAGTATACTAGCTGGTGGATTTGAACCTGAAGCTAAACCTGCATTTGAAAACATGAATTGTCCAAGTAATTTTGATATTAATATAATAAATAAATCTAATAATGTTATATATAATTTAGAATATACTAAAATAACTGAAAAATAAATATATGAACAAACTTAAGAGTTTAATACTACTAATTAGTAAAAACTAAATAGCATTTATTTATTTATTTATTTATTTACTTTATTGATTTGATCTAAGTAGGAATTTATTGGTGTCACAGATAATATTTTACACAAATGTACTTTAAAAATTAGATAATAAAAAAAGTATTAAAAATCAAATTATATTTTTATAATATTTATTTATTTTTAAAGATTGATAGGACTTTTAAAATTGAGAAATTAAAAACATTAATAAATTACTAAAATTAGTAATACTGTTTATTATTGTATTGAAAGTAATAATATACTTTGACCCAAAAATGAATGTAACTCGATCACATAAACCAACCATGGCAATTCCTTAAATATACAGCAACGAGTACAGCACAATAATGCTCAAGAGTATAGGTGCATCAGAGTGTTTTCTCATGATCATTACATTTTAGTATATGCATAGAGTATTTCTTTGTTTATATTTTTTGAGTAAACTTTGCTTTTTAAAATAAATAGTCACATTATAGAATGACATTGTGGTTTTTACATTGAACTACTAAGAGACAAAATAATTATTTTTTAAAACAACAAATAAATAAAATAATAATATATAATATTATATATTATTATCTACAATATTAAATTGTTAAACTTAATAAATATTAAATACAATATCCATACTATATTCAGTGATTATTGCTACTTATTCATCTGACTGAACATAATAAATGTGTGACAAATATTATTCTATCCTAGGCAATAGTCTATACTGTATATATAATAAATATATATATAAATAATAAATATAATTAATAAATACAATTTTACTCTATTTAATTTTTGTATAATTTCAGATACTTCAGTTGAAAGACAATTACTTGCAGATTGGGATCACTTCCATGTGCTATTTGAACAATTATTGCATAGAGTGCCTTCATTGGCAAATTCTACACTTAATAGTTTAGTAAATATAGCCGAAACCTTTTCCCCAGACTGTAAATGGATTGTTGGTCAAGCACCTGAAGTATGTTAATTATATAAAACACTAATAATAATTCAATTTTATTAATGAGTTAATAAATATAAACCTTTATTTTTTTTTAAATGTTCTTTTTTTCAATTTTATATAACACTTTAAAATTAACTAATCATCAAATTGCTATTCTTAATTTATCAGTTATCATATAAAAAATCATTTAAATCTTGTAATGATTTCAATTTTATGTTAATTAGAAATACTTATACATTAATACAGAGTTATTATATTTTAATGTCTCAAATATATTTGAGATTTAATTACAAATTATCATTTATACATTTCCAAGAGGTAAAATATATTATAATATACTATTTAGTAGTGACTTGTATAATTACATCATAGACCTTAATAATTAACTATTTAAGAATACTGTAATAATATGGTCTATTGTGGATAAATTTTATTAATGAAATATATATGTTTAAATTATATCATATATATATATATATTAATATTTAAAATAATAATTTAAATTTAAATTATAGATTGAAAACTATTATGTAGCTGCTGGTATGAAGACAGTTGGTATTTCAGCTGCAGGTGGTGTGGGTGAAGGAACTGCTCAAACTATTGTTAATGGATACTCACAATATGACATGTATGAATTAGACATGAGTCGTTTTTTAGGATTACATAATAATAGAAGATTTCTTCGAGATCGAGTAAGAGAAGTTCCTGGTATGTTTTTATGTTATAGAAGTAAACTGAATGAAAAATATCAAACTTAAATGATTTAATGGGAAATATTTACATATATAAATAATTATATACATGATACATAAAATGTTAATGTTTTTTTTCTAGGTAGACACTATACTCTTCGATATCCCAATAGTGAATTTAGTACTGGCCGTAATTTGAGAATGTCTCCTATTTACCCAAAATTAAAAGAAGCTGGTGCTGTGTTTGAACAAGTTATGGGTTATGAGAGGCCAACTTGGTTTGACCCAGATTTAGCAAAAGGTTTGTTATATATTCAGCTTACAAATTATGTATTAATATGTAAACTTATGTTTTATTAATTTGTTTAGCATATTTGAATGGTAGTATAAATCCAAAAAAATTAGTTATGGCTACAACCAATACATTTGGAAAACCTGATTGGTTTGATATTGTTGAATCTGAATATGAAGCTTGTAGAGAAAATGTTAGCCTCTTAGATTATTCATCTTTTACTAAATTGGATATACAAGTATATAATTTTTTTTAATAATTTATAATTATTATATAATTTTTATAAACTTTAAAATAATACAAAACAATTTAAACTCATAGTTTTAAGTGTATATCAGTTCTTTCTTCTATAAAATATCTCTTATGATTTAAAAAATATTATTCAATATATTTTTTTTTGTTAAATTGAATCAAATATATGTATTTAGTGATATTAATATCTTATAGGAAATATTATTGTCAAAGTGCCTGTCTAGAAAAATCAATTTTTAAAATTATTTATGTTTAATTATTTCAATAAATAATTTTATATGTCTAGTCCAAAGGCCATGAAGTTGTTGACTCGTTACAGTATCTTTGTTCTAATGATGTAGATGTACCAGTAGGAAGTATAATTCATACAGGTATGCAAAATATTCGTGGAGGTTATGAAAATGATTGTAGCTTAATCAGGCTATCCGAAAATCAGTGAGAATATTAAACTTTTAAATTGTTTAAATAGAATTATTAGCTAAAATAATTTTTTTTTTCTAGTTATATGATGATTGCACCTACAATTCAACAAACTCGTTGTAAAATTTGGATTCAACGTCATTTGCCAACAGATAATTCTGTAACTTTGACTGATGTAACTTCTATGTTTACTGCTATATGTATCATGGGTCCTTTTACACGACATCTTTTATCTGAACTAACTGAAACTGATTTAAGTCCTAAATCTTTTCCTTTTTTCACATACAAAGAACTTGATGTTGGCCTAGCAAATGGTATTAGAGCATTAAATCTTACTCACACTGGTGAATTAGGCTATGTTTTGTACATACCAAATGAGGTAAAATATTTTCAATTCTTTAAAAATTCTAATTCATGAAATTTATTAACATTTTAAAATTATTATTTATATTTAAAGAAATAAAATAAATATTATTGAATATTTAACAATAATAATAAAAAATGAACAAAACACTATTTCTAACTATAAATGATAACTATTCCTACTTTGTTATTAAGATCATATAGTCTTTTGTTTCTTTAATCATTAAATCCATTAAGTATTTTTTTTTTTTTCTGGAGACTTCTTTATTTTAATATAAATGTAATTGGTGTTATTTGATAAATTGTTTTTTCTTAACTTTGTTACATTGTATTCTTATTTTTAAATACTTTTATTTTATAACTTTAGTTATTTTTTGTCAATGGAAAATATTCTTTTAGACCTTTTCGAAAAAGAAATATTTAACCTTTAGAGAAAATAATACATTAACAAATTTATTTTAATCATTATATATAATTATAAAATAATAAAATGTTTATAGTTATTACTTATTATAACAGTGCTTTTTGTAATATTTATTTATTGTTTTGTTTTATTTTAGTTTGCTTTGCATGTTTACAATTCTTTATTTGAAGCTGGGAAAAAATATAATATGCAACATGCTGGTTGTTATGCAATGAAAGCATTAAGAGTGGAAAAGTTCTATGCATTTTGGGGTCAAGACTTAGATACATCAACCACACCATTGGAATGTGGAAGGTCTTGGAGAGTAAAATTTGATGTAAGCTCATTAAGAGAATGCCAGCAAATTTTTCAATAATGTTATCTCTGTCTATTTAACGGGAAATTTAAAATAATTACAGCACTACAGAACTTAAACTGTGATGTTTAGATTGAACATAGAATATGAACATCTATTATCAAGTTTAAAGAAAAGCATGTTTAATATATATGAAAAATAAATAATTCATATTTTATAACTTTTTCTTTGCCTGAAGATATTTTTATAAAAAGGATATAATATTATCTCTTAAATATGCTTCTCTTTAAATATAGTAATAGATATTTAAGTTTAACCTAATCATCACAATTTACGTTCTTCCTTAGTTGTTATAGTCCTTATTATATAAAAGGAGATAACATTACAGAACAATAAGCGAGTACAGCATCCTCTTAAAGTTTTATTATTAGGTATGTAAATTTAAAAATATATTTTATGTTTACAGAAAGGAATGAATTTCATTGGACGAGATGCATTGTTACGTCAACGGGAAGAGGGCATTAAACGAATATATGTTCAATTATTATTAAATGATCATGACCCAGATACAGAGTTATGGTCTTGGGGTGGTGAACCAATATTTAGGGATAAGAAATATGTAGGGGCCACCACATCAACAACTTATGGATTTACATTTAAAAAACAAGTACATTTTGTAAATGATTATCTTTTATATATAATTATTAATTTATTTGTTAAACATATTTATAGGTATGTCTAGGATTTGTTCAAAATTTAGATAATAATGGCAATGCTCTAACAGTAACAAATGAATATGTAATGGCTGGTGAATATGAAGTAGAAATAGCAGGAATACGATATCCAGCAAAAGTAAATATAAACAGTCCAAATTTGCCAACCAAATATCCAGATAAGGAACGGGAGTCCTATTTTGCCACTAGAGACAAAATGGTATCTGAACCGTTGTTAAGAAATAACTGATGTGTCTATTCAAAATTAAGTTTTCCATCCTATTGTTTTCCTAAATATTAAAAAATTTAATTGTGTGTCCTATTTTTACTTTAATTATATTCTTTAAAATTTGATTATTTTAATCTTATTACTTTTATTACTAAAAGTATATGCGCTTGCAACAATCAATGTATGCATAAATTAAAATAACTTTAAATTATTAAAAAAAAAAGAGAAAAATATTCAAATACTCATAAAGTAACTCAATATTTTTCACTATTTTACTACTGTAAAGCTGTGTTCACACTCTACCGAATGGTGTCGACCCACAAGTGTAAGCATTTACCTAAACTTATCAACTAAAACTAGACTGTGAAAACTGATAAAACTGATTATAAATAGCTGTTTCATTAAATCATATATAATACAATATATTTAATCAATAATAATACATAATATTCTCATGTTACAAAATTACTAAAATGTAATTTTATACTTGTAATAATGTATATTTTCTAGATATTACAATTATTATAGATATTCTACTGTAAAAATATTATGTATTATACAGTAATATGTTATTGTAAACTTAAGTCCTAATTTATTGTCAAATAATTTTGATTGTAGATTTTTAGATTTTATTTTTCATTTATAATAGTATTATTATATAATTATTATTTAATATTTATAATAGTAAATTTGAATATTATTCAAGTGTTCAATTTTTGAATAATATGAAATTTATGACAACGAAATACTTATTTTTATATTATTATAGGTTACTTTATTAGATAATTTATTTTTTTAACTAATATTAGATGTTTGTGGTGAGAATAACTAGTTTTGTTAATTTTATTTTTTTGGTTAATAAAATTTAATTATATTATTACTTCAATAAATGCTAATTGCTAATGTAAATTATGCTTAAAAAAAGAAAAGAAATTTGAATATTGTTAGGGAACACCATTTATATAATTTTATAGTACTTATAGTATTTTTATATTCATTTTCAAATATCAATGTTTATTTGCTGATACAAATAATAATAGTTTATTCAACAGAAAATGTTTTGACATTTGTATTGCTTACGAATGACTATTATTAGTCATCTGTATAGTAGTCATATATCTATATAAATATAGATATTTAACATCTATCATGTTAAAAAATTATATTTTCTGAAAATATAGAAAAGATACAAATTATATGATCAATCTATATAGTTATTATTGTTATTAATAATTATTTAATGTTCATGTTTATCAATTTTCCCTATGAACATTATATTATTATTAGGTATATGATAAAAATTAGACAGTAACATATCCAAACTACCATCCCGTTTTTTATATATTTAAAAACACTATTTTGGGTAAAAATAATGGTTAGTTTACCACGAATAGGGTATGCTTTCGGTAGCAAATTACATCTAATTGGTACTTTATTTAGCTCATTTTCGAATTTCTCAAAAGTTTTTCCTTAGGAGAAGAAAAACTACCAAAAATTGACGGAAAAACGGCAAAATTTACTAAGTCGTAATTTTGACAAAATTTATTTTAGATTTTCATGAAAACTAATGCAATTTTGATCGTAAGTACTTGAAATTTTTTTGAGTATTCTCATAGGTAGTTTACATACATGGTAAACTTTTGGAATGGATAAATGGATTATCAGTATAATATATTGAGTTTCACTTTCAGAATCGTATTTTCGAATGTAATATCATTGCATTCAAATCTTAATTATAATAAATCACTAATTTTTCCAAACACCCGAAAGGACGAAGAAGCAATGTCCAAAGTCGACCTACCCATTTTTTACAGTTCGCTTTTGTTATAAATTCTAATGAAATATTAATTTAACCCAAAATAAAATGTGCAGTTTAAACAGAGGCCCACTGGAAAAATACCGATTTCCCGATAGGCTTATCCCGCCCCTGGACTTCCTACTATTAGATAACTATCAGTTTGATGATACACTCTTTTCACATGTTATCTTTAATATTATTACCCTTATAATTTCGGTCACTCAATTTGTATAAAACAGAATAATTCCAAATGTATTCAATTAGTTTTTCGTCGTCAATGGCATTAAACGACTTCGACTCCATAGTTGTCGGAAAACTAATTTAAGGTATTAATAATTATTGTAATAAAAAGTAAACATGTTATAAAATTATAATACGATATATAATTGTTACCTTACTGTTTACTCGTTTTGTTTGAATTAAATATTGTATTTGTATATTTTATGGAAAATCAAATATAATATGATACGTAATACCTAAATGTTGCTTCACTGGCGACCGGTGCGTGATTCACTCGCTTGAATGAGTAACCACGTGCGTTAATTTTTACACGTATAAATTATTAATAAACATACCTATTGTTATTTGGAGTTTCAACTTCTGCATGATCGCGCATTAAGCATCATGCATTCACAGAAGCAAGACTTTAGTCATAAACATCCATTCATCCGTCTTGGTCTACTAATATAAATAATATAAAAAAAAAAAATAGATGTAAACTAACATAATTTAAATTAAAAACTGTATTCTTAATGTAACGACGTCTGAGCACTAGTAACAACTTAAATATCAGCTTGATACAGAATCGGCAAGGGTGCCTATAAGCCCAGGCAGGAATTTATTTTTGGAGCCCAATATAACATATTATGTAAACAAATTATCAAAATAAAAATTATTTGCTTGGGATTATTAGCATCTTCCATTAATTCTTTATGAAATTTTGTAGCACTTTTTGCTACCCCAGATTTTAATTTAGGTATTAATGACAAGTGTCCATATGAATCTATTATATTGAAACCAATATATATTTTTTTTAATAAAAATAATAAAACAAAACAAATTCTAAATATTTTATTAAATTATGGTTAATATTAAATTTAATAAAATGTTATAATAGTTGTATAGTATTGTTGTAGTGAAAAAAATCGAGGGCTCAGACAGGAATACCTGCCCCCTGCCCTGGCCAGGCCGACCCTGAATAGATACTATATTACCATATCTATCTTAAAATTATATTTACTATTTTGTGATTTTGTGTTTTTAAAAAGGTTTATTAATATTTTATAAAAAATCTTTGTCAATTTTATAAACAAATCTAACACACATTGAAAATTGTTTGATGCCACTGATATCTGTATTGTCATCGGCAATTGCAGAAAAATATCCAGACTCATTGACACATTGTAGTGTTGACGTGTTGTACAATATTCGATAATTAGTTTTTTTAACCTAGCTAATATTTATAGTAATTCTCCGTACATCTATATATAAGTGCGTGGGCGTAATGTGGCCCCTACACGATCAATATTATTGTCAATATTCGCTTCAATAATATTGACGGAACCATATTGAAACGAGCATTGATCGTTAAGCAGCATATTGATGTGAATTGTCAATAATTGAGGGAGATTGATAGAAATTTTGATAGACGCGTATTAACGGGCTCGATTGACAGCACACATTGAACGTTTAATGTCAATATTTCCGTAATTTTCATTATTAATAATTTGTAATTATTATTATTTTTAATATTATTATAAAATAATATCTATCAGTCGAACAGCATGGCGGAAATAACGAAACCACGATCCTTTGACGGCCAAGTCACAGCGAGAAATGCCGAATCTGTATTTGAAACCATTTGAGAAACGAAAAAACAACACAACAGGACAAATACTCAACAACGACAGGACAAGGAGCACTTCGAAATCGAGGACCACATGAGTATTGATGGCTATGCTTGACGATGAAATTGAAGTACTTTAATGCATACGTCAATTTAAATTGTCAATATTATTGATAATAATATTAATCGTATAGGGGCCACTTTAGATCTACAAGTCCACAAAAAATATTTAAAGTTTCTTTTACAAAAATCAATCTTAAACAAATTAATAAGGTAACTCCAGTGGTGGATTTGAGAGAGTGATAGGGTTAGCGATTAACCTACCCCTTGGGTCAACATATTTAACAAATTTATTGAAATGTATTGGTAAATAATGTTTTGAGTATACGCCATATTTTTCTTAAAATTACATTAAAAAAGAAAAAATACTGGAAATGATTAGATTATTATGACATTAAATTATTTTTATATTTTTAGTCAAATAATTAGTTTTTATGCTTAATAATAACTATAAATAAATTATAACTAGAACTCTACACTTTATTAGATGATAATTTTTTTGTTTTAAAATTTTTTTATTTTAAATCGTAGAGGTATATAATATACTATTTACACAAATTAACTAATAGAAACATAATACCTTATACATTTATTGTCATTAAATGCACAACAAATTTATAAATTATAAAATATTATGGCCGTATGACCGTATACTTAAAAAATTATTATTTATATTGTGTATACGCACTTTTATACAAATATTGTTATGAGTATACGCTCTAATGCATTACTGTATATTATAATGAACATGTATCAAATATTCGGGCTTAGCCAGTTCAGAGTTACTCAGTGGCGGATTTAGAGATCATTTAAGGAAATGCGAATTTTCAAAAAGTTTAAAATATTTATATAGTTTAATATTATTCATAGTCAATATATAGATACTAATAATCATAAACACGTCTTTACGTACTATTCCCCTCGCAAATTTATTTTAACATTTCGCTTCCCTCCCTTAATTTTCCCATGTAAAATATTTGATTTTTTTATATACCACTGTTTTTTAATTTATTATTTTATTAATTTTATCTAATTCTATTTTGAGGACGTCACTAAGCGTATGCAACTGTAGTTAATAGATGTTGTTTCATTGATTGGAATTAGGATTTTTTGATAATAAAACAATTCATTCGATTATTTTTTAAAGTATCACGAAATAAGGTAAAATTGTAATTAAAATATAATAAAAGCTCTGCCATCAAGTTAAATGCGATTATGTTTTACAATAATCTTACAGTATTTTATTTCTACAAGCGCTTGTCCGACAAAATAAAACCATCGGATAAGTCCCAGCAGTTAAGAATTTCTCAAAATCACCATCAGATTGTTGTAGGAGAAATTGCGTCGGATAGATTACAGATAAGTTGTTTTTTCTAATATTTTGTAACAATATTTTTATAATATTAAGGTATGGGATTTATATGCACGTAATATGTCTCGTGCATATAGAACGGGCGTAGGCGCACATTTTCAATTCATACCGAATTTAAAAATTAGGGGGTGCTACTGTGCTAGAATTATAATTGTACCTATATTATATATTATAACTACAATTTTTTTTTACTTAGGTACCTACTCAGAGAAATAGTTACTATACGATACAAATTTAAACCTATAATATTTTTTTAAAAAGAATGTTCAGTGACGAATTAATAATTCAGAGGGCTAAACCTCAACTAGCTCTCGATCACCACCAATATTGGGAGTACTTATTTAAAACTTAGCGGTGCTAAGTACCCCAAACGTCTCCTGGTAACCCCATCTGACATATCTCCATCGAACATTTCCTCGTTACCATTTACCCGTAAGACGTTTGCCCGTCAAGAAAAAAAATGAATTATATAATTGATGAAAACAGAAACTATAGAAAACTAGACTATTATATTATTATATTATATTATACAATATTATTTCCAATACAACTATTGCTGCTATTAAATACGAGTTTATTTATAATGAAATTTAATGATTATTTTTATTAGATTCTGAGCGAAGCGAGGAATGTATTGGTTTTACAAAGATTATCATGAATATAGTGTCTTTTCCATACCAAATTGTATCTAGTTGGTAACTCGTACTTTATTTAGCTCATCTTTAGTGATGTATTGGAGCGTATACGATGTATACTCATAACAATATTTGTATAAAAGTGCGAATACGCAATATAAATAATAATTTTATAAGTATACGGTAGGTATACGGCCAAACGGCCATAATATTTTATAATTTATAAATTTGTTGTACATTTAATGACAATAAATGTATATAATTTTAATATTAAGTGTATTTTATTAATGAAAATAAATGTATAAGGTATTATCATTGATTATAGAATAGAGAAATTTCCCTATGCCGTGGGCTATCTGTCTATTCTATAATCAATAGTATTATGTTTCTATTAGTTAATTTGTGTATATAGTATATTATATACTTCTACGATTTAAAATGAAAAATTTTTAAAACAAAAAAAATTCTCATTTGATAAAGAGTAGAGTTCTAGTTATAATTTATTTATAGTTATTATTAAGGATTATTTGAATAAAATATTTAAAAAAATAAATGTCATAATAATCATTTCAAGTTTTTTTTCTTTTTTAATGTAATTTTGACAAAAATATGGCGTATACTCAAAACATTATTTACCAATACATCCCTGCTCATCTTTCAAATTTCTCAATAGTTTTTCTTTGGTTATGTATTTTTCGGAAATTTTGGGGCTCTTTAAAATAAAATAAAAGCATTTATCTCTCCTCTCATACTTGCTCAATATTATAACAAATGACATTTCAAAATTAAAGAAAATTTAAAAAAAAAATATTTTTCTTCACTCAAATCATAAAAACGTTTTTAAGTACTACCCCCCACGCAAATTGTTTTTCAGAATTTTTTGAGTCCTTCAAAATAATCAAA
Organism: Eriosoma lanigerum; assembly: GCA_013282895.1. Lineage (NCBI taxonomy): Eukaryota > Metazoa > Arthropoda > Insecta > Hemiptera > Aphididae > Eriosoma > Eriosoma lanigerum. The sequence goes on from CM023360.1 coordinate 26,851,255, forward strand.
TAATTTGCTCCCCTTCTTTAAATTGGTCATAATATATTAAACACTATTATTAATAGAATGAAAATTTTTAAAAAAATGTTTTTGTCATTAGTCTATACCAAAATCATAAACATGTTTATGATAATATAAGTACTAACCACCCCCTCCTCAAATTTTTTTTGAAATGTATAGAATACTAAAAAACAAAATAAAAGAATTTATCTCCACTCCCATAATTTTTCAATTTAATAAAAAATTTAAATTTTTAAATTTTTTTTTTTGTCGCCACCTATACCATTAACACGATTTCATGTAAATTTTTTTCTGAACATTTAAGGTCCATCATAATAAAATATAAACATCTCTCTTCTTATAGTTTGTCCATATAATTATAAATATTATTTTAAAAACAAATCATAAAGACGATTTCGATGTTTGTCATGATGATGAACATGTGAACAAAGATTAAATGAGATATCCTGATATTCGTAAATATATAATATAATTTTATGAACCATAAATTTAATAATAGACAACAAATTTCAAAAATACGTAAATGATAATATCTATATTATATTTATTAGACATAATATTACTTTTAATTTTTTATGTAATAGGTACATGATTTTTTGGTTTAATTATGCGTATTTTATTTATTACCTTAAATTTTGGTTTAAACCTTTTTGCGTTTGACTCTGCTAGCAAGTAACAACTACAAAACTAGTAAGTTTTTAATTAAATATTTTTGTTTTTATGTAATATTTTTAACATTTATATATATATATATTGATACGCCCCACTAACAGACGTCCTAGTATTATACACGACCCCGGTCACTTATAATTTAAATTGTAATATTTGAGTTAAAATAAGTTTTGTAAGTTTATCTCAAATATCACAATTTAAGTTTTACGTGGTAGTGATTAGTTATGTTATATTTTCCGTTGAATAAACGAAGTGAACTATAATTTATATTATCCAGCAAATTATGTGAGTTAGTACTATAGTATCCTCCAAGTAGTTCAAAGAATATTATCCTGGCAGATGCGGCCTCAGAGATGAACCAGTGAAGAATACAGGCTTTATGTACTTTCTGATGTATTTTAAAAGTTTTAATAATAGTTTTTTACTATTATTTATCCAAAGTGGGTTTACACAACTAATTGTACAATCTAACCTAACCTTTGGATTTGCAAAACGAAGCGACGAGTGCCAAATACGCATAACACTGTCCTAACCAAAACCAAATGGAAATCTTTAAAAAATGTAAACACAATTTCAGAAGATTTGAACTTAAGGTCTTTAGCTGCAAGATTATGCAATGGACAACAACATTGATTTAATTTTACTAAAATTACTTGTTTAAGTAAATCTTTTCAAATACTTATGCAAATCTAATATCACATTAATTCAATATATAATTTTTCCTTTGCGAAAATATTTTTTAACATTATTTACCTAGATTTAATGAAAAATTACAAAAAACGTGTCGGGTTAAATAGAAAAGTATTCATATAATATATAATTGTACCTATGAAATTTCAATTGTATGAATTGTTAACTGTTTTTTTTTTACATTTGAAGACGCTTGTGAGTCTAAAAAATTTGATGAGCGATAAGCTGCAGTATAACAACTGATATACATTTTTTAATATTAATTATTGTTAAGAGCCTGTGAAATGACTAGAAAGATTTGACTGTAATATTTGAATATTTTATTATACTTACATTCGTTTGTTTAGTCATTATCACGAAAATATTTTGATAATAATAATTAAGATGATATTTATATTTAAAAATGTGGTAATTAATCAATTACGATTATAACAAAATCACCTATATTATATAGTTATTATCATGGCTAAATACTCAAAATAAAAATTACATATTGTTATTTAGCCATGATTATTTCGTAAAACACAGGATTTAGGCCAATTAAAGTAAACTAATTTATGCAAATACAATTTTATTTTAGAAGGGTGATATTATTATCATAATATTTTTAAGCGTAAAACAATATGTATGTTTTAGCCGAATTTTCAATCAGGTTTTTTTTATTTTTGAAAATTGGGGACTAAGTTTCTCATTGCCTATTATCGCCATTTAGGTACTCTGTAAATACTATTGTAAATCCAGCTCTGATTACAGCTTTAATTATCTACATCAAAATCTAAAAATATTTTTATCGTCATTGGTGAAATATTTGGTGAGAGGGGGGGGGGTAAAGGGTGCTTACCCCCTCTTCTAAATATTTGTACTATTATACACAATATATTTTCAAAAAAACGAGAATACGGTCAATCACAATTTTAGGACTATTATAGTTGCTTGGAAATCTACTTAAATAACAAAAAAAATTTTAACATAATGAAAACGCGGGAAAATTTGTTTCGAATTAATTAAATCTGAATTGCCGCGAAAGTTGCTGCAACTGTGTGTCGACGATTCCGCGTCATTTCATATTATAAATTATAATAAGACGTCAACACGAGCATGAATATAACTTGTACGTAATTCGTTTTCACGTACACGATTCCACGTTTCGTGACATAACCTAACAAATCGTGAATTCAAATTATTACGATAATTATCCATATCGCGTGTTCACGAAATTTTACCTTCGTATTTATACATCGTAACGAAAATTCGAATATTCCATTATAATATAAGTAATGTACATATAATATTAGAGTTTTGTGTTGAAGTTGAAAGGTTTTTATATTGTCCGAGTTACCGGTATTTTGGATATTCAAACATTCCGTCTGGGTCTAGCCGCCAATATTAAATGGGCCACGAGTCTAATTGTTTATTGTTCCATGCGCGTAACGCATCACGTGGTACGACGCACCGCACGGAACGTTGTGCGGTAACCGCGGTAACGGCTCTGGCGACAAAGTCCGGTCGAACGGGGTCTTTTAACCACCCTGCTCGCGCCATGTTGCCAGTGAAAGTTCATTGCCGACGACAAAAATCGCGGTCGGTCTCCGTCTTCACGCCGGCCGCCATCCTGTCCGCGAGCCCCCCCGTCGACCGCGAGACGCGTCGCGCTCGTGCCCGTGCGTCGGTGTGTGTGTGCCAGCCTGCTGAGCACCTCTCGCCTCCCGTGACCCCTTCGCTATAAAACCGCCGAACGTGTAATCCGCGCTCCGCTGCTGATCTGGCCCATTTTCAACAGTGTAATATTATTTTTTTTTTTTCCACATATACCTATTATTTTACTTTTACCCCGTGTACCGTTCGGACATACGTTTTCCGTACACATCGAACGTATACGTCAATGCGAATCCGGTAACGATAACGTTCGCCACTGTGTAATTTCGCCGCAATTGTGTTTTTTGTACACATTTAGCAAACGTTTTTTTTTTTTTCTATCCACATCGAACGATCGTAATAAATCATCATGTCCATGTACACCGTCGTCGACAACGTGCTCGCCAGCCGCCTACACTGTTGAACACCGTACACGAATACGCACGATTTGTCTGACCGCATAGTCGTAGCCCGACTCGCTGCCGTCAAATCACGTGACAAAGGCACACGCACACGCAACACTACCGCGAAGTAATCCTGGCCGCCGTCGTTCTGTGAACTACCCCGTGCTCGATATTACCCGTCGCCGCAGAGTGACCGTTTATAATGACGAATCAACCTCCAGGAGTCGTCTCCCCTGCCAAGGAACCCGTGAGGGTCTTCGAAGGAGTAGTTAAACAGGTAAGAGTCGTCGAAATAATAGTGACGGCTAAAGGTCGCACGAGGAGTCGTGATGGTTGACCATCGTGCCAACGACTCGTTTGGTTAGCCGTACGACAAGACAAGTATCGTTTTCTTTACAAAGACGAGATTACTGTACGTACGATGTAAATTGGCGAATTCCCGCGGTACTCCATATGGCTGATCTAGCTGACGTATAATAATTTACTCTCTAGTGTCACTTTCTAGTTAAAATAAATTCTTTGTCGTGTCCATTTCGAGTATAATTTCCATTGGCATAACTAGATTTTGTGTGAAGAAAGTAATTCGTTTCATTTAATTTGGTTTAAAATTCGAATAATAGTAATTGTAAATTAACCTAGCTATCGCGACTTTGAGAATCTCTGTGATTCCGCCCGCGCCGCGGTGTGTTAACAATTGCGGTTTGATTTCTTTATAGGTAGATTTTAAGTATTATATTTTGTTCTACATAAAACATGCTGAATAATTGTCTACATAGACATTATCAAACACTTGTACTAATTAATAATACCTATAAAATGTTTTACATATAAAAATTTAAAAGAAATTTATATTAAACTAAATATATCTAATAAATACAATTTTCCATAAAGTGTGGTGGAAAAACCGCGGGCACAATGGATCTACTTGTAGTTATGAATATTCACTTTCGTAATAGATTATGCAAAGTTCCTAACCATAAATACGAAGAAAATGTACCAAATGACATTGGTTATATTGATATTAATAAATAACTGTTATGTAATAAAATATATCTATTTCTCATCTATGATGATAGGCTATTTAATAATTAAGTTAATTAGAAGATTGGGAAGAACTTTAAAGAGTTCATACCTACCTAAATTAATTGGGCATTTATTATAAAATGCTTGACGGTATTTTCAATTTATTATACCTAGGTATCTATTCATACTCTGATATATTATTGGTCTGATTATTAATATTTTTCAAAATTTGAACAAGGAAATACTCTTATGAATATATTTTATACTTGTGTACATATCTACATACATTAAGTTTTGTCTATTTTCCTTTATTAAGTAAATTGTTAAAATTATACTATTGTTTAGTGATCAAATTGATTTTTTAAATCTTATTCTGTGTGTAGTAGTTATATCAAATGGTATCTTTGTTTTGAAAAACCATATTAAAGTAATAGTTTTAATGTCTTGAAACATTTTTATATTTTTTGCAGTATAGATACAGTTGTTATACCAATTATTAGGAAAAATGTAGCCCACCTGATATTTAAATATGATTATATATTAATATAATCATTCAATTTTATGTCAATACATTTTTCTGATCTTGGTGGTTGTATTAAAATTTAACAATTGTAAAATGTGCTATACTGTTTTTGGGTAAAGTGCTTGTGTTTTAACCTAGGTTATTTATCATAATTATAATGTTTATGTACAAGTTATGTATAGTTAAAAGATTTAATATTAATTTTGGTTATCTCACTATATAATGTTTTGAATTTAACATTAAGTTCCTAAAATTTAGGTTCTAGAATATATTATTAAAGTACCTATTAGTAGCTTATCCTGATTTTTTTTTAAGTGTGTGTTAGTTAAATAACTTTTATTTTATTTTTAAAAATAAATATTACTATTTTTCCTCAAATGAAAATAAAGATTTAATTGACTATATTACCACGGTTAAATATCCAATATAATATAAGTCCCAATACTCTATTACATTTAGAAAGAAAGGTCCCGCTGTCGGACGAAAATTGGGCAGTTTAGTACATACACACTGCACCCTATCTAGTTTCCCTTCCATGACCCAAAAAAGTGTCGTGTAAAAAATTACGCAGACGGTTATTGTCAGTTTTCTGTAAGTTTACAAGTGTGAAAATGTACCTTTCATAAGTGTTTTGCCGAGTATATTTAAAATTAAAAATGTATCACTTATTATTTAAATTTATGTATAATACAGACCTTAATTTAAATTGAGTTATAAATATAACAATTATTGTGGGTGTACTATTTTAACTGAAAAATATATCACATATTCCATATACTTATTCTTAAAATAATAAGAGTGTATTTGATTGACATAATAATTGTAATTTCATGCTTTGTTTTATTAATAATTTTTTACTACCTACATAAATACCTAATTATTAAACTGGGTTTGTAAACTAATTATTGATCAACAAAAATTTACTTTCATTACTACTTATATTTCTTCACATTTTTAAAATCTAAATTCACATAATATCAGCATTAATAGTAATATTACAGTAATTACTATCAGTAATTTTTTTTAGATAAGTTGTTAATATCAAATAATATTGTATGTAAAATTATATAGATACTAGTAATATGTATTTATCATTTATTACACAGGTGAACTCTGGTGATTCCATTACTATCCGCGAGGAAGTGTATAATGGTTATCCCAAAGAAAAACAAATAACATTGAACAACATCATTGCTCCTAAATTGGGCCGTCGACCGTAAGTTTTTTAATTTTTTAATAGGTACTAATTTTTTGTTTCTATAATTGTACAAATTAACATTAGTTTAATAAAATACTTATTTTCAATTGTTTTGGCTTAAATTAAATATAATCAATTAGTTTAGGCAAATTAATAATTTAAATACAATATTTAATTGGTTTTGTGATGATATTTTCTTATTATCATACTGGTTTACCTTTATATATAATAAATAAAGCTGCCCTGAGTACAACTATCATTAGCAACAATATACTTGACATAAATTGTTTGTGCATTTTGTCCTTAGACTTATTGATGGAAGTTTTTTCTGGGGGTACATACCCAGAATACACATGTCTTTAATTAGGTGGCTTTATAAATGGTGATAGCAAATTTATAAAATTGGGTATTTATTGTGTATAATTTGAGAGTCTTATTAATTTAATATCTAAAATAATTACCAAGATTATTGTTGGTATTTTAAATTTTTTCCTCTAACTTAATATAAATAAATTGTCATGTTTATTATATATTTGTATTAAAATTTATTTGCAATAATATTAATTTGATAATATTTAACAAAAAAAAATTGATTATAAGTTAATTAAGTTAACAACACTATGAAATAAATAATTGTTTAGATTGATCAATACGACATAAAAAATAAGACTTTGCTGCAGTGCTACGAGTGATAGAGACAAAAAATATCCACTTTAAATTTCAATAGGTATTACATTAGTTGTATTAATTTTAGAGCTAATAATGATCCAACATCAAAAGGTACTGAAGATGAACCATTTGCATGGGAAGCTCGGGAATTCCTCAGAAAGAAACTTGTTGGCAAGAAGGTGTTTTTCAAAACTGCAGGACAAGTATCTGGTGGAGGAAAGGTAACTCGATACTATGGTGACATATTTTATCCAACATTAGGTAAATATATTTATTTTTAAATCAAAAATATATTGTGCATACTGTATATTTAATAAATAATTTTTTTTTTCTAATTTGTTCATTGAAGAAAACAACATTGTCAATGATCTTGTTGAAAATGGTTTGGTAACTCTTAAAAATGTGAAGTCCAACAACCCAACTCCTGATGTCCAAGCTTTAGTTGATCTTCAAAACAAGGCAAAAAATGCAAAAGTTGGAAAATGGGATACAAATGCTAAGGTATTAATGTAGTTTAATAAAAAATAAGGTTTTAACTATTGAAAATTTGTATAGTTATTTATTTGTCAACCAATTTTTAGGTAAAATATAACTTAGGAATAAGTAATAAGTAAAGTTAGATAAATGCAATGAAACAATTTAATTTAAACAATGATATAATTTTAAAACAAATTTTAATTGAGATCTCTTGAGTTGAGTTAAACATTCAATAATTTATAAAAATATGTTAATCATTTTAATTATATGGCTTTTGTTATTATGTAGATGTCTTACTAAATTTAATATGTTTTCCAAGTTTATATTATTCGTTGAAAAAAATAAGTTTTATCACATAAAATGTTTGAAATCAAAACAGTCTCAGTTTGACATAAACACATACAAATGTTTTCTGCTTGTACTACCTAATTACTATTTATACCTAGGATATTATTGATAACTAAATTAGTAATTCATTTTCTATATACAATTCTTATTAAATTGTATTGAAATGCCTTAATATAAAAGTCAGTCAATCTGGTTAAAGGATAAAAAATTGTGAATTTTCTTTGTCATTTCTTAGGAAAGAGAATGAACTATTTTTTCTTACTCTATTATGATAACTTACAATTCAATTACAAACTATATATTCTTTTAAATAAATACCATTTGTAGCATACCCATTAGATATATATTATTTAGGTATTTATTTAATCCATAGTAAAATTTAAAAAATATTGTAATACCAAATACATTGGTTAATTGTAAACTCTTAGAAATATATATTTTTTTATTTTTTTTATTAGAACTCTGCAAAGAAAAATAATTCTATTGATGATGTTGAAGCATTTTTAAAGAAAAATTCTAAGAAACGTATTAAGGCTGTTGTTGAATCTGTTATTGATGGATCCACCATTAAGTTGATGTTGTTGCCTGAGGGATATATGATAACTCTGTACCTTTCTGGAATTAAGGTAACACTATGTTTTAAATTTTTAACTATATTTGTAAAATAAGATTGTAACTTGGTTTAAAATTTGTGGATCTCCTTTCTCAAATGGATAATATAACTTAATTATTTATTACTTTTATAGTTATATACTAACAGTTATATAATATTTATATAGTGTCCACCAGAAAGTGAAGAATTTGGAGATGAAGCAAAATTCTTTGTTGAAATTCGTTTATTACAAAAAGATGTCGAAGTTACTTTGGAAGGTGTACTTTCCAATAATAAAACTCCCTCATTTTTTGGAACTATTCATCATCCAGTAAATATACTTTAAATATATTATACAAGAATATAATAAAACATAGTTATTATTTTAAAGGCTGGAGAAATTGCTGTTGAGTTAGTTAAACAAGGTTTCGCTACATGTCAAAATCGTAGTATGAAATACTTAGAAGGAAGTGCTGATAAGTTGAGAGCAGCTGAAAGGCAAGCAAAAGAAAAAAAATTAAGGAAATGGCAAAAGTACCAACATACAGGACCTGAGGTAAATGTTTATGAATTAAAATTTTTTTACTTATTTATTATTATAATTATTATTTTAGATTCCTGAAAAAGATATAGTTGGAACCGTCATAGAAATTATAAGAGAAGAAGCCTTGTTGCTAAAGACTTCTAATCATGACAAGCCCAAGAAAATATTTCTATCTAACATCAAACCAGCTAGGCTAGGAGTTGAAGCACCAAGAGGGTATTTATTCTATTACATTTATAAAGTTAATTAGTTCCTTAAATAAGTTAGGGAACCTTTTCTGACCTATTAACAACTTTTAAAACTATAAATAATCTTCAAAGCGGATTATAAATCTAATTTTTTTTTTTGTTTTCTGTAAAAAATTATTCTGATAATATTATATACTCTTTGTAGTTAGAGTTAGTCTTCTTATGTATAATAAGGTAAATTAATTATTTTAGTGAACCGCCTAGTGACGATCAACCACCAGCACCCCGAGGTCCACGAACATTAGCTAAACATTTCTATGAAATTCCTTGGGCTTACGAAGCACGGGAGTTCTTAAGGACTCGTTGTATTGGAAAGAAAGTGAATGTTTCTGTAGATTACATACAACCCAAATCGGATAAATTTGAAGAAAAAATCTGTGCTACAGTAACAGTCAATGGAATGTAAGTTATAATATTTTAATTAAAAACTTTTTTAAAATTATATATTATATTGTATTCAGAAATCTTGCTGAAGAATTAGTAAAAGAAGGTTTAGCAACTGTTATGAATAACCCACGAGATGATCAAATGTCCCAATGCTTTGATGAATTAAAGAAGGCAGAAGAAATAGCCAAACAATCACATAAAGGACTTTATTCAAAATCATCTCCTCCAAAACAACGTATTACAGATTGTTCTAGTGCTGGGGTTAGTATATTGAGTTCTTTTTATTTAATATTTCAATAATAAAAATAAAAATATGTTATTTAGGATTCTGCTCGCGCCAAGGCTCTTTTACCTAGTTTGCAACGGTTCCCAAGGTTTGAAGCTTTAGTGGAGTATGTTGCCAGTGGCTCTAGAATGCGACTTTATGTACGAAGAGAATACTCTCTTATTACCTTCCTTTTGGCTGGTTAGTATATGAAATAATATTTTATTATTATTGAATGTTATAATTCAACAACTAGATGGTTCAATTTTCATTATATAGTAAAAACTGTTTTAAACAATAAATAAATTTGATTATTCAACAGTTCATTTATAATGTAATAACATTATATTATATTATGCAATAATAATAACCTTAAAAATAAAAGTGAATTACTTGCACGAGTTGTTTGGTTGTGTTGCTAATAATTTCTAATAGTACAAAAAAATGAATTCATATATTATATGGATAACGTTGAGGTAATTTGTTAAGGAACCTTTATAAAAAGAATTATAAATAAGGTATGTAGTATGTATAGTGAGACTACAGTATTTAGTATAATAATCAGACTAATTTGGAGTTATCTGGTACATGCAATTTAAAAACAGAAATTCAATTTTATTGATAATTTAGTTACTATATATACGTTAGTACGTTTGTTACACCCACTTGTATATAATTTATTTTCTTTATGAAATTTAGTAAAATAGTTATTTAAAAGTAAAGTTATCTGGTTGTTATTTTTTATCTACAAACATACAATTCACAAATTTATTTTTCATTCAGGTATTACCTGTCCAAGTGGTGAAAGACCCAATCAAGGTGATCAACCCTCAGCAGCTGAAGAATACCATCAAGAAGCATTGGCTTTTACGAAAGAAAAGATCATGCATCGTGAAGTAGAAATTACTGTAGAGTCTTGTAATAAAGGTGGAAGTATGATTGGTTGGTTGTTTGTTGGTAATACAAATCTTTCTTTGGCTCTTGTAAAAGAAGGATTAGCCAAAGTACATAGGTCAGCTGAACGTTCTGAATACTTCAAACAATTACAACAAGCTGAGAAAGAAGCTAAGGACAAGAAACTTAATGTAATTACACAGCATAGATACACAAGAAACATTTTACTAATTGAGTTATTTAATATTTTATATAAATATAGCTGTGGAAGAACTATGTTGAAGAACCAGAAGAGTCAAACAATAATACCAGTAAACCTGTACAGGAAGAAGTAGTAAAAGAACGTAAAACCAACTATGTTGAAGTTCTTGTATCTGAGATTAGTCCGGAGCTACATATTTATGTGCAGCCTGTATCTGATGGACCCAAGTTGGAAAGTTTAACTGACAATTTGAGGAAACATTTTGATTCCAATCCTCCAAACGTTGGTTCATACACGCCGAAACGAGGTAATTTATTTATGTAATGTAAATGTATTTTTATTAATATTTTGGATATTAATTATCAACTGTATATAACTCGTCCAGTTTATTTTGACATGTGGTAACTATTACAGTTTAAAAAGGGGGCAGTAAAGTAGTACTAGTGAAAAGGTACTATCAACATGCAAACAAAATTAACTTTACTATTAAAAATTATTAAGTTAATATTATTTGATAAACTCATCGACCAATAACTAATTTTATACTTAATATCATGAAAAGGTGAACTGTGGTGTTAAATTTTCCTAATTCTGACTTTTGACCATAAGTTTCAGACCTTTAATCTGTTTAGTCATTTAGACTGATCTGTGTAACGTAACAGAGAGTCAAGAACTTGGTGACTTATATAACTATATAACATAAATTATTAAATTTTTATTATAGGAGAAGTATGTGCAGCCAAGTTTAAGGAAGATCAACAATGGTATCGCGGTAAAATAGAAAAGATTTCTGGACCAAATATACATGTTTTGTATATTGATTATGGTAACAGAGATATAGTGACTGCTAATGAGTGTGCCAGTTTGCCACAAAACTTCAAAAATGATCGACCATACGCTAAGGAATATGGATTCGCACTTGTTAAGCTGCCAAAATTACCAGAATATCAAGAAGATTCCATTTCAGTAGTTCGTGAAGAATTTTTCAATAAAACTATTAATATCAACGAAGAGTACACTTACGATAATATTACTCACATCACTGTAAAAGATGCTGACAAAAAAGAGGATCTGATCAAGAAATTGGTTGAAGAAGGATTTTTGTTGGTTGAAAGACGCCGTGAGAGATATTTGCAAAAATTGGTAATATAAAATATTTGTGTAATTTTGTTTCTGATTTTTAATAAATCATATTTAATGTTATTTTAGTTGACCGAGTACATTGAAGCTCAAGAAAAGGCAAAGAAGGATCGGTTACACATGTGGGAATATGGTGACATCACAGAAGATGATGCTAAAGAATTTGGTTATGCGAAATAATATGGTCTTTATTCTCAAAGACAAATCATCCACTGTCCGGCCTTTTACAACTGTACAAAAAGGTGTTTTACAAATTTTTATTAGTCAGCCATATTAATATCTTATAATTTTACATAGCACAAATCTTAAAATTTAATAGGTAATTTATTAATTGACTATATTTTATTATGAATAATTTTGTATTTTTATTCATTTCTTTCTCATTGTTAAAAATTAAAATTAAAAATTATTAATCATCAATAATTGTTGTATGACTTGTAATGATATGTACTGAACATGCCTTCAATTAATTGTTTTTGTCTAATTTATATTAATGGTAATAACTAAATTTTTTTTTTTTGTTTCATAAATATTGTATCCATTTTTATGACATTATTTTGGAACTAGTATTTTAACAAATTTCATAATGAAAAATTATATTTAGGATTTGAGATAATATGTATCAAGAGTTTAAAATACTTGAGATTTGTTAATATAAACTATTGTTTTCAATATAGAACTTTAGGAATAATTAAAGTACACATTGTATATATAAAAATATTAATAAAAAATAAATTGGTGTGATTATTATGCAGATGTTATAAACTCTTATTTAGAGTTAACTTGTATTTTGAAAATAATGTAAATGTTTTATTATTACTTAATGCTTTGCTGATACTTAATCTAAACCATAAATATTTTGTAAAACACTATATTATGTCTGATGTGTAGTGTAAAGACTGTTCAGATGGATTATTATATTATCGATTTACATTAATTTGCGTTTTTATTGACCTCATTTCTGTGGTTGTGTTATATTCCTATATACCTTTATATTAATACTATTGATTATTATATGGCAAGAAAAATAAGATTGTTATTTTATGTAAAAAATGACTATAAAACGGGGCAAAGGTATGTTAGGTATGTTCTGTTTGCTAATAAAGGTTTATTGATTGATATATTAATTTTTAATCAATTTACATGTGTAAAATAATTGCAATAGCGAACATACTAGACAAGGTTTGTCATTAATGACTTAAATATATTATACGAAATAAATTGAAATAATTTTATTACAAATTTATTCTAGAACACATTATATGTCTACAAATCTACAATGAGTATTAATATATTGTAGTATTTGTACCTACATAAATATTTATGTTTTAATTATAAATGATATAAATATATATATTATATTTAATATAACTAAACAATTAATTAGAAAAGAAAACATGTTAACGATATAAGATTTTAATCTACAAATCTCGATTATTTTTATTTGAAATGCTAGTTTTTATAAATGTTTAGTGGTGTCGAATAAAAAATTAATTAAACTAATTAAGCATTATTGCAACATTTATTGAAGGTCTTATGAAATTTTAATTGAATAAAGTCCAGGGTTAGATCATTAAAATATTTTCATTACAGTTTTAATCATAACTTTATTTGCTAATATTCAATCAGCAGACAATACAATTGCTAATATTATAAAAATTAGTTATTGATTAATATTTCGTTTCCAAACGTCGGAACGGTATTTCATGGGAATAAACACGAATAATTTATAGATTATATTTTGTTTTATTGTTTTTATTACATCGAATTTCGTCTATACACTTATGATAATTGATTGTAAATAAAAATTTTTCAAAAATTTATCTCCATTAAGGTCGATTGTCGCAAGGACGAGCTCGGGCACGTGTTTAATCCATGAATAGTAGAGTAGAAATAGCGCGACGTTGCGATATTTCGAATACGCCCGGCAAAAAAACGTGGTTAGATGTTAAGCGCATAACCTAAAAAATTTTTGAAAAAAATAACAATTTTTTTACACAAATTCGGATCAAACGGCTTCTAATGCGGTAATGGTCGTAAAAAGAATAAATTTAATTAAAATAGAAAATAACGCATCGTGTATCACGTAATGGTAAAAATGAAAAAGGTTATTACATATTTACATGACGAAAACAGCTGACTGTGCTTGCGAGTGGGGGTGGAAACGTTGCCCGAGACGGTCCGCGACGGAACAGCATACGTAGCGCTGCGGGCAAATGACGGGCTTCTTTCTTTCGCTTTGCACCGCCCGTTAAACGCAGACCTGTGACGTTCCCGTCCGATCAGCAAACGATCATATTTTTTTCCAAAGTTAATTTTTTGATCATTACACAAACAGAAAATGGCCGAAACCAAAGCGCCAAAAGACCAGTACGCATTTCTCAAGGACTTCTTAGCCGGCGGTATCTCTGCTGCCGTGTCGAAGACCGCCGTTGCCCCCATCGAGCGTGTTAAGCTCATCCTCCAAGTGCAGGCCGCGTCTACGCAGATCGCCGCCGACAAACAATACAAAGGTACGATTTAACGTTTTTCATTAATCGTTTTATATTGATTGTAATTTTTTGGAAAATTACGGATAATGATGAGTCGACGTCGGTTTGGGTCGTTGGCCCCGGGGTAAATCGCGGCGGCCGGAATCGATTTCGCAGCGAATTAGGTTAGCGCGGCGGGCGGAGCCTATGCGGTACCTCGCATACACATAATGTATTTTCGTTGTGAGAACTTTTACCGTCGAAAGTAATTTTTACTACTATTTTTACTTTTTTTTCCTCATCTCTCCGATGTGTTCTTCCCGTTGCGATTGAACGTAACGATTGAAAATATTTTTCAGACATTTTCTTACAACACCTACGGAGGTAATTTAAAATCGGTGTTCGTCGTCGTCGTTTTGTACGCAGCAAAACGGAGTGACGGAGCCTGATTTACCGGTGGGGAGTGATGGAAGACCAGAATTTAGATAATACGCCATTTTGACATACGATTTTTTTTTTTATCTCTAATGTCTCGTATTTTCTTTTGCGGTGACTACTATTCGGAGACCGTAGGTTTTTTACTTTTAGGTTAGGTCCTTGGCCTTGTACGTCATTATCTGTGTTCCGAAGTCCGAACAAAATCTAAAAATCGCGGATCGTCAGACATAATTCTTTTTTAAATTAGTGGGCGCGGACCGATAATAGTAGAAATATTTATTTGATGTTCACAATTTATCGATGTGAAATATGCCGTTTGATAAAATTCTATGTGTTCTACACAAATTTGATTTATTTGATTATAATATAGTTGGATGTAAAAATTTGAAAAAAATGTGTTTATACGCTTTACAATTATAGTTAAAATTAAAAAAAAAAAATTGTATAAACTTCAAACAAAAATGATAATTTTTGATTGTATGATTATTTAATTATAGGTTTAAAATGTAAAATTAATAAATCATTGGAATTTTGAATCATGTATCTACTTGTAATAGTGATGGATCAATTAATTATGTGTAAAACTAGTATAATAATGTACAATTAATAATTGATTTCTTATAGATCATTTCAATTATACAATTATTATATACCTAACACATGATTGGTATAATAACTTTATTTAGAAATTGGAGATTTCTATTTTTTAATTTTTAGTAATAATAACTTATTTGTAGCTTTTATGATTTATTGTTCTTTTCTATGTACTTATGTTCTTAGTGTATTATACAGATAATAAATAATCCTTTATACCTAATGCATAGGGCCGCTATTTATTTAATTACATAGTTAATTATTTTAATATAATCTGTCTCGCTACAATTATTGTGTATATTATGTAAGAATTAAATATAAATGCATTAATATATTTTAAAACTTGTCTGACAAAGACTTTATTTAATCTTCTTGAATCTGAAATTTTAAATTCTATACTTAATTATAAAATACAACTAGGTAGGTATTATACATTTCGTATTTTTTTTTCAAAATTATAAAAAAAATATCTATACATAGCCTTTAATCCTAAATTAATTTTTGTCAAAATATGCTTAAAAAATTTATATTTGGTTTTAATAAAACTTTCCTTAATAATTGAATAACAATATAAATATGCATTCAAATTCCACTTTATTAATGGTCACTTTAAATGTAATTTAATTAATGATAATGGTTTATTAAAATAAAATTTGTGTTGTCTACATTTTGTATACAATATTTCTTAATATCACCTATATGATATTATAAATTGGGTCAATTTAGTATTGAAAAAATTGAATAATTTTCTTTGATACATTTTATATTATGTTTATTTATTTTTATATAGGAATTATGGATTGTTTGGTCAGAATCCCAAAAGAACAAGGGTTTGCAAGTTTTTGGAGAGGTAATTTCGCAAATGTCATCAGATATTTCCCAACACAAGCGTTGAACTTTGCATTCAAGGATGTTTACAAACAGATATTTATGGATGGCGTAGACAAAAAAACACAGTTTTGGCGGTATTTTGCTGGTAACTTGGCATCTGGTGGTGCTGCTGGAGCTACATCTTTGTGCTTTGTATACCCACTTGATTATGCCCGTACAAGGTTAGTTTGAATGTTTGTTTAAAACGAAATAAAATTATTATTCTTAAATACTAAATTTATATGCACTATAGATTAGGAGCAGATGTTGGTAAAGGTCCAGCTGAAAGACAGTTCAAAGGTCTAGGTGATTGTATAGCGAAAACAGTCAAATCTGATGGTCCCATTGGTTTGTACCGTGGTTTCTTTGTATCCGTCCAAGGTATCATCATCTACCGTGCCGCATACTTTGGATTCTTTGACACTGCTAAGGGAATGTTACCAGACCCAAAGAACACACCATTCTTAGTTTCATGGGGTATTGCCCAATTCGTAACTACATTTGCCGGTATTATGTCCTATCCCTTCGATACAGTCAGACGTCGTATGATGATGCAGTCTGGCCGTGCGGCTAATGAACGTATGTACAAGAACACATTGGACTGTTGGGGTAAACTTTACAAGAATGAAGGTATGTCTGCCTTCTTCAAAGGAGCCTTCTCCAATGTACTTAGAGGTACTGGTGGTGCCTTGGTGTTGGTCTTCTACGATGAACTTAAACGCCTCATGTAATTTCATTTTAAATGATTTTGAACAATATTGTGCAGTATAAATGTAATTTAATGGACACTGTTGTAGCATTAAACATTCCTGACTAATGCAACATTAATTATTCGTAACTGGGCTTCTCATTCCAATTTTCATGTATTATTCTGTACCGTAATTGTTTTAATTTTATCAGTTATATGATGCATTTCTAGGCAACCTATTTATGTTAAAATAAACTAATTAGGTCTATATACTGGTTTATTGTTAATATTGTATTTATTTATTAATTAATAATAAACCATAGATAAAAAAACAACTAAATTGTGTTTTATTTGTATTAATGTTTATAATTTATTGTTTTATTAGCCTAGTTAAATCTCTTAGTTTTATTTTCTACTCTAGACAATGTCATAATATTATATTAATATATTGTGTTATATTGTTATATTTTTTTTCATATTATGTTGTAGTATATAATACAAAGACTAAAACAATCTAACATTTAAATTTTCAAATTAATAGTCAGGTTGTTGTTATTTATGAAACATGAAAAAATAAAAGTAAATTATATTTTTATTAGACACTTCCTAGTTATACTTATTGGAATAAGGTATATATTTAGTTTCTACATTATTTGATTTTTTGTAGGTATTATTTATTAAATATTGATATATATACACTAAAGTCTAAAATAATTTTGCTATTTCAATGTTTAATTTATTACATTTTAGCAGTATAGTATTGACTATTGAAGCAATATGCTACTGAAATATTTACAAAGTTGTCTTTTATTATGGTTTTAAAGGAGGGAGGATGTATTCTTTAAAATTCAATAAGGATTGAGAATAAGTGCCCTTATTTTATAAATTGTAACTAGCGTTTACCAAATATTTTCAAAATTTTAATCAACTGAAACAATGTGTCTGAAAATATTTAAATGTGTTGCCAATATTAAAATTTTGTTTGTTTAAATAAATTTTAAATCATTTCAATATTTATTTTGTAATCATTATTAAGAAACATGGAAGATATTACAAAGTAATAACATGTATAAACACGTACATTTTTTTACTTATAAACTGGTTATAATGATAAATACATTGTACACATTACAATAAGAAATGTAATATCTAAGTGCAAAATACGTAAATTATTAATTTTCATAATTTAATATTTATTTAATAAAATTACACTACAATACAATTTTGATAAAAATGATGTAATTTATTTAAACATTTTTTAAGAGAAAACTTGTAATTTATGTTATTAATTTGTAGAACATGACAAGTATAATTTACTTTGCATTATCTTATGCATTATTGCGTAAATTGCCATTCTATTTAACACCACTAAATAATACCAACAAAACCACCACCCACCCATATTTTTCGGACGTACACTGAAGTGCACCTCTTGGATGTATATTGAAACTGCCCCTAAGTCAACTAGAAACATTTATCTATATTAATTTTAATTACATAAGTTTATATAACTACTTAATGATTTTTATTTGTATTTTAAAATGTATAAGTATAATCATTGATTATAGAATAGAATATTCTTAGAATACTATTATTAGAACAGTATTCTATAATCAATGGTAGAATATAAATAATACATCACACATGCCTTCAATATTTAAGAAGTGGTTATACTTTATGCACATGGGAGAAGGACGAAATTATCACTCATTATCCAACTATAAAACAAAATGTTATTTTAAATAAGTATATTATTGCTTTTTTTATTGAATAATTCACATTTTGTAATTAACATACTATAATATAGATTGATATATCTATATATATATTGATATAGCTTAATGGGTGGGGGAGGCGATCCGGGATTGATCCCTCCAGGGGTGCCATTTATGGGGGAGTAGGGTGGGCCACAGTTCTTCTAGTTTACATATTTTGTAGTGCCGATTCATAATGTAAACGCCACCTTCATAATCTACAATAACATGGAAATATTGTACTTTTGTGTATTTTTACTATTTTATGATTTGTATTTTGTATTCTTGTGGTTAATTCAGTTGAGAGTAATGATTAATAATGTTTAATACAATTATAACTAAAATTATATTAAAAAATTGGCCTGGTCTGTATAATACTTCTGCTTCAATTTTTGCTCCTTATATAAAAATAATGAAATGGATTCCAATATAACCGCATCAGAATGGACACATCATAATTAAATAAAAATAGTATGTTACGTTAACTGATTATAATTTTATACTGTTTGCAATACTATACCTTAATAATAAGGATTTACGTATATTATACTCTATGGTTTGCAACTTGTATGTTGTGGTAACAAACTACTCTTTTTTTGAGTAGTTTGGTACAAACATTTAAAAAATAATATTATTTTTTATGAAGGTGTTTAATTATAATTGTTTCGATAAGTAAAATAATATTTAATTAGTCATAATATAATGTATTCTACTTTATACTTTGTATCTATTTATAAGTCAATAAAAATCTGGTATAAAAAATAATAAATACACATGCTAATATATAATCATTTTATTGCTTTTTAATTTAACATGTATAAAAATATAGGGTTATTTTATTATTAATAAAATTGATAAATTTTGGCATCCCCAAAATAAAATTAAAAAATCAGATCCGCAATGTTGTTTGATGATTACTAAACTAAAACTTAAAATATGATATTTTACACGTTTTAGTCAAGTTTGTGTCTAACTTATAATGAAGACTAAAAAGTAGTATTATGTACTTTGTAAGTTGTATTAACTAAATTAACCATGTTATTACAATAACATTATTAATATATTTTTTAAATGTAGGTATATTTAATACCATAGGCGTAGCTCTAGAGGGTGTAGGATAAGCCATTACATATCCTGATATCCTAAACGATTAAGAAAATCAAAGAAATACCTATAAAATATTTAAAAAGTAAATTTATACATGTATACAGACTTTCTAAAAAAATATATTTGAATACCTACCTACCCTTAAGTAGAAGTCTGACTACTCATGTTTTTGTTTTCTACATATTATGTATAATATAAAAGGTCGATATAAGTATGAATGTTGTACGAAATTTAAATTGTTTTTTTTTCGATTGGATTGTGCAGGAACAGTGGTGGTTTATGGGAAGGATCCAGAGTCGTGTTTATGGAGGGGTGATCGAGTTAAAATCCCTCTCCATGACCAATAAATTAACAAAATTGCTATTAATAATATTCTTTTGCTATCTCTTTTATATTTTGCATATTTAATTAAATTATTTATATTATAAAACGGAGGGGGTTTAATAAAAAAAAAATCTGAACCCCCTAAATAAATGATTAAATACGCTTCTGGAGGGGTCCAGGGGTACTAATGAAACATAATTAGAAGTATATGTACATTAGGTAAATATATAAATTTGTTATAATTACATAGTTACATCTTAGTAAAAGTTTGGAATTCCATCCTCATGAAAATTGTTGAAAAACCGCTACAGGAGACTGAGGAGGCATAAGGGGATTCAGCTTTTTAAGAAAAAATTCAAAGTCACAGAATTTATTGTTACAAACAAGTATGTACCTATATTTTATAGTTGTAGGTACCTATATGTATTACAGTATCAATATATTCTCCAATCGTCTTAACCTGTTGTGACTTTAATTGGCCCAAAATCTTTGGAAAGTTGTGCGGTCACGGTAATTATACTTGAAGTCTTTATGGCCTTGATTAATTATGTATGAGTTATATTGCACATAATAGATAATTAAAAATGTACAAGTGATCAGTGAGTGAGTTATGAGTTAATTCGTTTTTTCAGCTCTACACCGATGGACTTTTCGATCACTATATCGGCGTTGCTGTTTGCGTCGACTGGCTGCGATTTCTCCACGTCGTCATAGATTTTCAAGTTCTTCACGTGATACCAAACTCCAATATCCAACAATGTGCCGATGAGCATAAAACCTGTGCATGTCAAACGAAAATGAAACAATAAATAATTTGTATAAAAATGTAATAACTTAGGGTGTGCTAGAATTATAATTGTATATAATTTATTATAACTACAATTTTTTTTTACATACCTAGGTCACTCAAGATTTTAAGAAGTATTATATACGAATACGACACAAATTTATATCCATAATATTTTTATAAAAGTCTTCACTGACGAATCAATAATTTAGAGGGCCTCCATTAGCCACCGATCACCACTACCAATACTGGGAGTGCTTATTTAGAACTTTGAGGTGCTAAGTACTCCCTACGCCTATGTTTCCAACTGGCAAATATTATCTAACTATTATAATATATTATGTATGTTGCCATGTTGGTAGGTAAAGATGATGACAAGTTGCCATGTAGGTTAAGTGTAGAAAAACGAAGTAGGGTTAGTTAGTTTTAAATTAAAGTTAAATTGATTTGAGGCCACCATATTAAGTTATTTTTTCGAAAATAAGTTTATAGAAACACAGAGTTTTACGAGTTCTATTGAAACTAATAATTAAAAGCTAAAAGTAATTATTTTTTTAACAATTTAAATTAAAGAAAGAGCTTTTACTTAATGAGTATTGAATATCATAGAAGTTTTAGATTTATATAAGTTAACGTTTAAAATTGATCCGAACGATTAAAAATCTTTAGTTTATTTAGATTAAAAATCAAAACCAATCGAATATTCGTAAAATTGACTGTACTCATTTTGCGTACTTATTAGTTACTTATATTAAATATCTTGACAACTAGGTCTTTTTAAATATTATAATATGTTAATATTACTCAATACTCACTGCCTCCAGTAAAATTTATATAGTATTTCATCCGTTTACTATCATACAGCCAACAATTTCCATTTGTACCACATTTTCCTTCCCATACTATGCACGTTGTGTCTGTGAAAAAAATCCCATTTAATATTAAGACATCTAAAAAATGTTCTATATCCGGGGAGAGGATGAAGGTTAATCACAAAATAAAAAGATAAACTTATCACGCTGAAGTAAGCAAAATACGTATTAAATAATTTATAGGAAGTTAATAATAACTACATATTTGGAAATTAAAATAAATACCGAGTTATTCTCGATATTTATTCAGAACGAAGGCATCTTTGAATCATATTTAGGGGCAAGATTTTAAAAGGTCATGTTTATTTTGATTAAAAAATTACAGATATATTGTAAAGTAAGTAATAAAAATACTTTGTTTACATTTCAATTTAATGACATGAATATTACCTATATATTTTAACATTATAACAATTGTAAGTGATACAAATACGACACATCATACCTACTATTTACTACCAATCGTTTAATCATGTGCAGTTTATCGTCATATTGTTATAAAAAGTTCAAAGTTAATTTTCAATAACTGATTTTCGAAAATACCCCTATAACTTTTTTCTGGACGTTGAAGACGTCCTTTAAGGACAATATTATTATTATTGTCTCTTCTTTTTATAAAACTTATTATAATAAAATTAAAAATATTAACAAAAAAATCTGACTAGTAATATGTGAATACGATAATATGGTTTAAGAATATAGTTGATATACTTGCCGACGATTGTGCCGTACAATATGGGACCAGGTATAAACGCCACCAGGGCCATGACCACCTCAGCGAATCCCAACGACAATGATTTGTCCTCTTGTTTTACACACCTGAAAATATTTTCCATATTTATAGTACAATGGTTTTGTATGTTGCGCAAACTTTTACCTATAATTTAAACTGTGAGTCTATCTATTTTAAACAAGGCGACTGTTACAAAAATCAACTAAATTATATAGGTAGTTAGGTGTAATGAGTATATATATATATACGAAATTTACAAGACGGGGCACTTGCCTTCCCCTTGAAAACTATAACGAACTTGTAATCAGAACAAATTGAAATCCGATTATGTGCTGTTTTTTGCCTCTCCTGAAATTTCTCTTATGGGCACCCACGTAAAAGTAGTTATTTAAAAGTACATACCTAATGTTTGTTGTATGTTTTTGCATGTAGGTATAAAATTATTATATTTAGGTCGATGACCTGTAGGTATAGATCGACAATAGAGAAACACAATAAGATACGTTATAGTATTATGATGCGTTTTAAATAGTCATTGTCGATCTGTACGCACCTATTGTACTCAACTATAGGCATGAAATATTAAAGATCGATAAGATTAAATAAATCGATTAGATTTTTATTATTCGAATTTGTTTGATAATTAATACGCTGTGCACACAATAATAATCTATCATCCGTCTGCCCAGTTATACGGTTTTCTAACTTAACGTATACACGTGTCCTTTACGTGTTTCGTATGTTATTTTAGTAGTTGAGAAATAATTGTCTGTGTATTAGGTAAGTATACGACCTCGTTAAATCATAATTTTATCCGAACGGATTGAATCGCGTAAAATTCGAGTGACATCTCATCATCCTGTTGGTATTTTGTCATTTAGGTCATTTTGTTTTTGAGCAATGAGTATCGATAACAATTTTTTAAAAATATAAATTATTGGTCATATCCATCGAGATTCGAATGCAATTTTTTAAATGATAACAATTATATTGAATATTTGTATTAAAAATTAATTTTATAAGTAATTACATTTACGTACGAAATATTAATTAAAATTGGTAAAATGTATTTTTTAAATACACATTATTTTGAAATTTTGGACGCGGAAGGGGTTGCGATTTCGCCGAATTGTCGACCATCAACATTTGACACAAAATATTCAGTGACTATTATTTTTTTTTTATATATATAATAAAATCAATTACTAAGTAGTAATGATAAAATAAATCGGAAAACATTATTATTATTTTTTTAATTCTGATAAAAATATTCTTATGAATTCATAGTTTCAATAAATTATTATTTAATAGTATAGATAATGTTTTTTTTTTTTATATAATGGAGAAACTTTGTTTTAAAATTTCCATAGACGGATCGCCATTTAGAGACATTACGCTAATCGCTGATTAAGATCGATTATTACTTATAGATCTTTATATATCAATCGAATGCGAGTATTATTTGTTTTTCTAATCGTATAATTTGCAATAAACGTGAAAATATTATAAATTATGCTAATATACAATATAAATATGCACCTAAATTGAATGATGGTGTTGCCCGAACGACCGGTCGAAGATAAAAACCGCATTACGCCCATCAGAGTGAGAAATATGATAAAATCGTAACCACAGTCAACTGGACACACACCTTGGGTTGCCGTGCCAGAGCCTCCGATACAAGAACAGTTGCCGTAGGTCTGTATAAAGCGATTAAATGCGATTAATAATCATAATTACATATGTTCACGGTGTATTTTTTATAATTTTTTTTTTTTTGAAACTAATTTAAAATACAGAGTATTTTGTTTTTTAAAAATATATTATATTCACTTTGGCGCCGTTGTCTGCAATGTACGTTTGCGTGCATCCCGCGTAACACGGCGAGTAAAACGTCGTAGAGTTGTCAAACGAACAAATGGGATTATAGGTCATGGACGTTCCACAGTTGCATCCTACGTTGCAGTCCATCGTCAAATTCCATCTAATCGAATAAATACGTACAAATACGGAGTAGTTGTAAAACGATTATAAACGTTATTTTAATACAATATCATCGTATCGCCTATGATGTAGTGCAGAAATACAATAAAAAATATATTAAACAAACGGAGAATGGAAATTTTATACATTTAATTGTTTACTATTTTTTTTTTTAATTTAATATATTTTTTTTTCTTGTATTTTATTTTATAGATAATAGTTTTAAGATAAAAATAATAGTTAGATAAGTATAGCACAAAAACAATAAAAATAGATTTGCCAATATCAATACTCATGTTATTTTTATTTCTTATACTAGTTGTAATTTTTGAACTATTATAAATAAAACAATTATTTACTTTCTGTTGTTGAATATAAAAATAATAACGTTGTGTAAAAAAAAGTATGTTAATAACGATTTTAAATTTATGTGTGCTGGAAGGGGATATATAATTTTAACACCCCCTATAATATAGGTCCAGTTGTGTCTATGATTTGTATATGAATCACGAAGATATACGACAATTTCAAATAATATTACAAAAATGTAAAATTGTTGAATTCTCGTGTGTACACGCGACAGTGGCGGATCCAGGTAGCCGATTTATTTAGGTAAAATAGTATATCCAAATATTAATATAATATTTATAATATTTTATAATATCTAAAAAATGAAACGCGTCAATTATTTATGTGATCAATGAACATTGATAAAATTATCAAAATGGTCACTAGCTATATCATCAACTAATGTTATCGATTCATCATCCCTATAAGGACACAAGTTATATGAGACCCGGTAATGGGTATGTACAGGGTCGGTATAAGGGGTAGGCAGGGTAAGCAATGGTCTTGGGCGGCACTCTGGTGGAGGCGAGATTATGGATAGAAAATGTTTATAAAAATATTAAATGATATTAAATTTAAATGTATTTAATTTCTAAATTAAAAACTTATATTTTGATATTATATTATGCAATACCATAATGTGTATTGTCTGAAAAATGAATTATCATAAATCAATACAAATTTAAAAATTGAGTATAGTGAGGTTGGCAAACTTCCTCCTTGCCTACTCTCAAATTTTGTCTTGCGCCAGCCCTGGGTATTTATATACTTCGATACTCGTACTATAATATAGATATACAAAAAATGTCTTAAAAATTAAATATCTTCTTATTCATCCAAAGCAAAAGATTTACTTATGATTTGGCCATAAGTGGAGAGCCGATGGGTAATAATGAAATTAGTGACATGCCTGCGAGAGAAATTGATTTGGGGAAAGGCTCTTGGGAGAACAAGTTGAAAAGATCCATCAATCAGATATCTTTAGAAACTGTCCGCCTTCTGGATCCTCACCACCAATATATATATATATCTTACTGAATATATTTTATCAATGTAATTTTTTTATCCAGTGATAAATCGATTATTTAGAATTTCAATTACAATTTAAGTACCTATATTTTGTTATAGAATAAACAATTTTGAACCAGTTTTAATAATGTTATAATACGATTTAGGTGTGAATAATTATATAAACTTTTGCTTACTAACGTTTGGTCTGCATTCCATTGTCCATATAAATCGTCTTTGGCGCACCCGAGAAAAATGTACGCCAAATGTCCAATCACTTCTAAAAATTCTGTTATAAAATTCCACAAAGCTAGAGATCTTGGCGAAGGTTTGAATTTTGATATGACCACACCGGACGTCACAATTCCCAAGCCAGAACTCAAAATGCCGATGGCTCCCGACGCGAAGTTTGAATTGGCGGCCGTTTGCCTGAACTGGGTTTCCATATACTTGGGCATGAAAGTCCAATATCCAATTAAGCCCAACACGAAGAAGGAGTTGCTCGCCGAATTGAAAATCAGTACTTTGTTCGTCAAAATCCGTTTAATTGATGTTTTGAAGTCTGCAACGTAAACATTTTAAGTTGGAGGGACAATTGAATATTTGGCCTAATCACCCCCCCCCCCCCCAACAAAAAAAAACTATAAAAAATTTAAATATTCTTGATTTATTTTTCTCATTATTACGAAAGTTCTGGATAACATATTAACACATTTTGCTGTAATGCTGTGTTCATAATATTTACATTACAAGGAATAAAGCGAAATCATTGTTACGCAAAGCAGAGAATTCAATTATATATAATCTCAAACACCTTTAAAATGATAATAATTTATCTCATTATCGCACTTATATATCCCGTCTTGCAATTTTACATGTGAAGTTGTGAACACATATAGCATTCAACCTGACACTTGTCCCAAAATACCTCGATCCCACCGCCACTGTGCTAGCGTGTTATTATAGGTACAAGCTCGACTAAAATGTAATAGACGTGTTACATCTAAATTGATAAGATTGGCCAAATCAATATCTTTTGAGAAATATATATATTTCTTATTTCTTTTTCTTCTTTACTAGGTATGTCTATTTACTTAGTCACGGGTAAAAGTATTTTATATTGTATTCTGTTCGACATTTTGGTGGTAATTATTATTTTTAAAATAAGTAATTATTAAGCCACATTTCTCACATATATTAAATAATATTACGCTTATAAAGTATTATACAGAATATCTTACATCAATAATTTACTAATTGCCATATTTCCGCCGAAAATTAAAGTTTTAGAATTCTGTTTTTTTTTTTAATTATTAAGTAAACAACAGGCTATAATTTTGCGGTTATTATGTTTTTTTAAAAATGCCGCCTTATAACTGCTATAACTTTTTTTAAAATTATGGGAAATTTGAATATAGCTAAATTAAAGAGTACTTTAAAAAAAAAACTTTTTAAAGTGTCGATTTCCAATTTTCATCAAGATAGTGATTTTTGAGAATTTGTTTTTATTTATTTATATATATTCTACATCATTTATTATAACTATTTAAACTATTATAATATGGAATGAAAATTATATTTAATCAATATTCAATAATATAGTTAGTGATACTTGATCACGAATTACAATATACTATATAGTATATTTTAAACCGTGTACCTGATAGTAAATTGACTAAAGACCTTCCATTATATATCTGTACATCAAATAATTTATTGGGTATCTATGTTTTTTTGCAGATATAAAATTGTGTTATCACTTGAGAGCCTTATGAAATAAATAATATGAATTTTGCATGCCATAATATTAAAATATTAAATTATTATAACCAATGATTGAATATTTTATTTTTCAATTAAATGAAAAAAATGTCCAATAATCGACATTTTGATAAAACTAGGAAGTTGTACATCAAAATTTTCATAAAAATATATACTCTTTAATTTAGCTATCATCAAATTTAACATAACTTAATACTATACGTTTAAAACTAAAAAAAAAATATAAAGGTTATATTACAACCCATTTTCTATAAATAATAATTTTAAAAAACCGCATTCAAAAATTTTAATTTTTCGTGGACATATTGCAATTTGTAAATAGATCTGGGACATTCTTTATAGTAAGTATATCTATATTAATAATATTACGCGGTCGAACTTACCGGTTGAGATTTGCTCTTTTTTCTCTTCAGGCTCTTCTTTTTTCCGTTCTAATGTTTTGGGCAGCATCCTAGGGAATAATAGCATCATCATGGAAAAACCAATACAATTGATTCCAATAGGCACCCATCCTATATTTTAAATGAGGAATTCGTTAATATTTTCATTGAGTAAGTACCTACATAAAAATATTGTGCACGATAAAATTTATCGTTAAATTAAATTTAATGTGTGTTATGTTTATTTTTTTAAATTTCAGGGATTTGAAAATTAAAATCAATAATTGTTGTTCCTTTTAAGCAGTGCTTAAGGATTTTTTTTGGGGGGTGTCCAGACAATATTATTTTCTCTGAAAGTATAAGTTTGATCATAGAATCGTTTTAAGTTCCACCCATTAACATTAATATTTTTATTATTGTAAATAATATATAACGTTTTACACTTTTACAACTTGAGATAAGTTATATATTTCTTCTAAAAAAAAAATAGGGGATATTTTAACCCCCCAGAGACATCCTTAAATATGCCCACTGCTTTTAAGGGTTGTCATCAACTTATTGCATATATATTACATACATTCAGAAAATAGACATAGGCGCACATTATTAAACTAAAATTTTTTTTACATACCTAGGTACTCAACAAAGTACTATACGATACAAGTTAATTTTTTTTAAATAGCCTACAGTAACGAATTAAAAATTTAGAGGGATAAGCCTCAGTTAGCCCCCGATTACCATCATTACTGGGAGTGTTTAGAAGTTTGAGGGTGCTAAGAACCCCAAGTACCCACCTATGTGCAAATATTGAAATAGGTAGGTACTATACTTTACTAGATCAAATTTGCATTATACTTTAATGATTATGTATGAAATGAAAAATTATATTGAATTAAACCGGCAATATTATACAAGTATCTGCTATGACATTGACATTGATTTAATAAATTATACATACTGGTTTAATTATTCCATTATAATAGTAAAATAGCAACTCCTTAGCCCTGACAAAATGTACTTATAATTAGTAGGTATGTATGATTTTTTAATTTAAATGTTTTTGTATCAAGAATAAATGTGATTAATAGATTACCTAACTGTTTACTTTATATAATTGTTTTAATTAGATGGGGAAAAAATAAACTTATAGCAAACAAAAAATATAATAGTGTAACCTTACTTAAATAGATTCTAACATAACAGACCCTCAAGTTTTTAATATTAAAAAACTTGGCAGAATAAAAAAAATTCTGTGAAAAAAAAGTTCTCACTAAAAGATATCAAAATAATGCTTATTATTATTATTTAAATAATCACCATAAGGATAAAAAACTATAAAATTATTATTATTGTTGTTATAATTTAGATTTAAACGTAATTATAATTGTTTTTTTCTGATTTTTGTCAATTTGAAATAAGCATTTACGTATTATGTTTAGGCAAGATGACTATGTAATACCAGTAAATCCAGCCCCCTAGCAAACTATGCCCACAAAAACAATTAGGAGTTAGGTTAGGAGCTAAATCCTCCAAAATCATCCACCCTATAATATATAATATTATTAATATAATATAGCCACTCTAAAAAATATTTTGTAATATATGGGGTTTGAGAAGAATTTGTATTTTTTAAAAATAAAAATACTGAGGACTTGAGCTCCTTCCAATATTTTGACTATATTGCACCTATGAGTCTATGCCTATTAATATATATAATAAATATATTCTAGTGCTATTAGGGATAGTTTGGATACACTACATATATATATATACAGTAAAATAGTTATAATTATAAATATATGAGTAATAAACAATGAGTATAAACAAGTGTTGTAGACTTGTTTATGTAAACATGCAAGTTAAATTGATGTTTTTAAAAATAGGTTTAATGAATCGTTAAATGAAATTTATATTTTAACATTTCCATTTTCTGAGCATAAACGTAAAATTTTAAACTCATATTTACAATGTACATATAATTATGTGAATGCCTTCTCCCTTGTTATCTTGGAATGGATCCGCTGTTTTTTTTATGCCTGAAGACACTTATTCGGTTATAAATAAAGATCCGAAATTCCGAATATCATAAGTAGGGTATGCTTTCGGTAGAGAATTGAACCTACTCGATACTTTATTATTTAGCTAATTTTTCGAAATTCTCAAAGTTTTTTGTTTTGGATAAGAAAAAGTATCGAAAAACTGCGAAATCCGTGGAAACTATAATTTTAAATATCTCGTATAAATATTTCATGATAACTGATTAAATAGATACGATAATGAAATTTCATTATTTTAAAACGAATTTATACAAGTCATAAGTATAATATAATATATTTATTTATATAAGTCGTGTGTTTGTATCTTTATATAGGTAGATATTAGAGATACGAACCCATCCACCATGCACCAATCCACCTCGGGTCTTTGTTGGTAATGGTTGGTGTCAAAGACGGTTCGATAAATTTCGTCAGCGTGTATGCCGACAACATGTATCCCAACATGGGTCCCATCATTCGTATACACTGGACGATCGCTAAAAAACATAATGAATATAATATGATAACTTAATGTTTTTAAAATAAAATATAAAACTCGGCAATAGTTTAAATTTATAAAACGATTAAGTAATAATCGAATAAGTACTTTACAAAATCGTTTCGTCTTTTGATTCTTATTTTTTTATAATTTTTTTTTTTTTTACATATTTTGCATAGATTTTTTCCTACGCTCGCTGCGCTCTATATATTGATTTAAACAATATAATATCATTATGAGCAATATATTTACACTCACCTAAAAGCATCGGGACCGCATTCTTACGGACGTTATCGTCTAAGTACGCTGCACCACAAGTCCAGTATAACGAACCTCCCAGGCCCAGCATCGCATGTCCCAAGCACAGTAGGAGAGCCGCCACGTTCCATAATTGTTCGTTTTGGCAATTTTCGATCAACGGTTCGCCATCACAGATTTTGTCATTTTGTCCTTTATTGTATAATATCGTAAATACACACTTTTACATACACTGTTCGATGTTTAGTATTTTAACATTATCCTACGTTTAAATAACAATAGATATTGCTATTTTCGGAATACATTTTACGATTTTAAGCATTAAATTAATAATATCATATTCGAATTTCGTTAAATTAAAAAAAAAAAAATTATTATATCAAAAATTAATATTAATACTATAGTTTGAATGTATATAAATATATCTAATACACAATATAATAATTATGTAATCAATTTAAAATATAATTTATTATATATAAAATTTAATATATAAATTATATTTTTAAATTGTAGTGAAGGAAGATTTCAAAGTTACATATACAGTAACTCTATATTATACTCAACTAGTCTTAATGATATTACTGTAAAATATTGTCTATATACATGAAATACTGTAATTAATTATATTAGTTAATGTTTGTAATGAATATTGTATTAACGATTTAACCATTTAAATTAGTTGTAATCTTATAAAATTAAAATCTATTCTACAAATTTGACAAACAATTGTAGTTATATTAAAAAATTTTTTTAATGCTCCCATACTATCGGACGTTATCAATTTCCTGGTGTATTAGAAAAAAAACTATCTTATTATTTCTATAATAATACATTAAATAAAATATAAATTCACATCTTTGATTAATAATTATCTATAATGAATCGAAACCAGACATTATCATTAAGCATTATTATACTTGCTATTATTTAAAAGTATTATCCAATAAAAATTAACGATCAAGTAAAAAGAAATACAGTAGGTACCTATAAAATATAAATAAATAAAATAATAATTACTTATTATCTTGAATTATATTATATTATATACATATTAAATATACATATCAGACCATTTTATACTTTCAAGAGATTAAATGGACAACATAATATAGTATTGCATACCTATTAGTAATTTCCTACTGTTTACTAACCTACTTTTAATATACAACATTATTAACAATTATTTCTATAGGTGATAAATATAGACATGACGATATCAATAATAATATGCATATAAATTTAAAACTATACTTCTATACATTATATTATACGTAACCTTATAATGAATTAAACTGATCATTATTTTTTAGGGATTTTTATGTACTTATGTATGTTTATGTACCTACATAGTGTACAGTTATACTATACAATAAAATAGTATGGTTAATTTATAATTTGCATAACAAATATGGAATTAAACGATTAAATCAAATTAATATATAATATGATTTTAAAAATTTAATAATATATTATAGTAAGCTACTGGAGTGCGATCAAACATAGAAAATTATATAATAAATAAATACATAATATATAAAGTTCATTCTATATATCTAATTAGAGATAGTGACTAGTTAACCAGTATGAGATTAATATTGATATAATTTTTAATGATCGTATTCTGTGAATATTGTGATATAATTCGAAAAATCGAGCATGAGATTACAATAGATTAGACATATCATACAGAATAGTAGATAACTAAATATAAATAATAAACTAATAACTATAGTTTCTGTAATTCGAGTAACTTATTATTAAATATTCCTTCAATTATTTCTGTTATAGTTTCGAGACCGAGCAAATTATTTCATTAGTTAATCTCAGTTGTTCCCTTTAGTATTTATAGTTTAAAATTTTGTATAGGTATTTTATTTAATAGGTATATTACCGACAAAAGCGTGAAAGATCATTTGATTAAGTTTTAGGGGTGTCATTTAGGAGGGGAACATGGTATAAGAATATACATTTTCTCACCTCTAACTGTTATTTATTCTAAAGTATATTTGGGCTGAAAAAGTACGGGCTACAATGTAAATCATGATGTACCACTATTAGATATAGAACATTATACAAACAGCCTGAGGTGCAGTTGAAAACGAATTTCATTAAGTATCCGGAGACTTAATTTAATATGTGATAGACTATTATGTGATATTATTAATACGATTATTGATTACTTACAAAATATTTTAATATGACTTATAATATGTAAGATATAAATAATAGATTTAATTTTGTTGATATAACTCGTGGATGAACAATCGTAAGTAAATACATATGCGGTAGGGGGGCAGTGACGTATCCGGGGGAGGGTATTTTTGGGTGTTAAAACAACGGTTTTAACTAATCGTGTTTATGCTAAAATTATATTATAAACCAAACTGTTTAGATTTCTACAAAACTTTTAGTTGCATGTTTTTGTTTAATACTTTTATTATGCATTATGCAAATTGACAAATGATAATATAATATAATATTTTCAACAGGATGGGGTTACATTAGGGTGACCATATTAAGAAAATAAAAAAATGGGACAGTTGTTATTTCCCCCCTCCCCCACCCAAAAAAAAAACCCTCATCCATATACATTCACACATATGTACACAACTATAAAGAGTAAAAGTTCAATTATTTTCTTATTACTTTATCCTTTTTGAGCAAACTAACCTAAATAATTAAAGTGTTTAAGTCTGTCATTTATAACTTTGGTTTCAAATTTTAAATATACGAGTCACTGTTTTATATTCGTTTCATACATGGACATTTTTTTGATAAAATTTTTTATAATTGTATGGAAATAACGGGATTAAAATGGGACCATCTTCTAAAAACGGGATAAAAAGAAACGGGACGTCTGGTCACCCTAGGTTACATCATGACAAAACTTTTTACGTGTTAAATGTTAATTTTTAAAATTTTTAAATTAAAACGCCTTCATAAAAAAATTCCTGACTACGTCTCTGGGTAGAGGGGAGTTTATAAAATGTATAACTATTGGCTTGGTCATTATTATTTTTTATTTATTTAAGAAACAATGAAATAACGCCCTCGTTTGGTTTTATATATCACTCACTCGTCATGTTACTCAGTAATGAAGTGGAATTGACGTTACCGCCGAACTCGACGGTATACTGAAGGACTTCTTCGCCTGGCCCGTAAATAATGTGCGGCAAGAGACGAACGAAACAGGATAATCCAACAATCATGGAACCAATAGCCAGCCATCGCGTTCGATGTCCTTTGCCGGCCATGTGGGATGTGATTAGGAACGACATGAGTGATAACATGTCCCAGCTACTCGAAATGATCCCTGCAGTAAAATAACAAATAAAATTAATATAATATTTTCACTCAAACAGGGTATAAAAGTTCTTGAGTGGAAATAACGCATAGAAACAAATTTCTTAGGGACATGGGTCAGGTCAGGCGACTAGGGTCACCAGGTCAGTATAGGTAAAAAATGGTAAATATTCTAGATCCTTAATTTATAGATTTATAGTTATGGTGAGGACGCAGGGCTGTAGCAAGAGGTAACAGCAATCGTGTAGGTATAATAGATTATAAATTAAAATTAAAACACATTGATTTTATGGCTATGTATTATAATATTATTAATACAATACTTTCATGTCTTAAACTTTCTATGTACGCTAATATAGTGATGAAAAATTGTATTTTTATTTTTAAATATCATTAAATTTGCGCCTTTCGCAATACTGCGTTCCTGGCGAAAGCCCTCTTGCCCACAACTATGGCCCTGTGAGGACGTCTATCACAGAGTATTTTTTTACTGGACGTTCACTTTTTACCCACTATATTTTTTTTATTTTTTATTATTCATTAATGTGAATTTATTTAAGTTCATTAATTTATATAGAAGATATTCAGTGAATCGAATTTTTTTTTCATTTTAGACTTGGTGTCCATCATATCGACATATAATGTACGAGTATAGGAAGATGTTTTTACCCACCGCTCATTTGACTCGAGAACTTAAACCTCTTCTCCATAGTAGTCAGAGTCCCGTTGAAGTACGACGATAACATGAATTGATTGAGTCCCAACAGCCCATATATTAATACGTACACTTTTTTGCTGGCGAAGATTTGGAGCCATTTGGGTTTGAAAAACCAAAATCCACAAACCGTGTCCTCGACGGTCAGATCTGACGTTTTGTCACTCATTTATATTTTCTATATACTCTGCGGTCTGTTGAAAAAATATATACGGAAAACATGTCAAATATTAATAATATTGTATTATAGTTTAAGTCATAGCCAATAGGTAACCATTACGTACAAGTTCTGTGTAAGTATATTATTATTTACATAAATATGTGTATCTGAGTACACATTTGCATAGGATACAACTATACAAGTATTATGATGTTTACAGAACGATTAAAAACTCATGTTACAGAAATTTAATTGTGCAGGAAAAAATAGATAGAGATTTTCATTTGGTTTTAAAATAATGATTCTCGATTCCTGAAATACCCCCTTTTAGATCTTATTGCATTATAATATATTTTTCATATCTATCTTCTTTTATCGCATATTAAAATCAGGAAATATTGCTGTAACACGAATTACCGATCGTATTCATTTAAATCATCATAATCTGATATATGTTTTTATTTAATTCTCATACTACCGACTGTGTAAAATGTTTGACATTTATATACCATACATGATTATACTTAAAAATGTAATATATACATTGCACAACGCGTATACCGTTATTTGTGTATACGGACTAATGCGTTGGCATTGTATTTTTTAACAATAACTATTATTTAGTATGAACTATTTAACTAATAACTAACAATATGAGCGATATAAATATTATTGCATGACATGGAAAATTAAACAAATTTTTTATATTTTTTATTTTCTAAGGTGTAGTTATATTACACTATTATTATTGATTATTGTCTTTAATATTTACGTAATAAATTTTATATACTCGTAGATTCTGTCTGGAATCACAATATATATATAATAAGTTGCATCCATTCATTTTCCTATATCCATATTGTCTAAACGTATTAAAATTGTATTATGTGCACAATAATTATTGTGTTTTCGTGAAGTTTATGAAACGGATAAACATCATAAAAAAACAATAGTATGTTAGTATGCATTAATTGTATAGGTATAGTTATTAATAATAAAAAAACAATATTACAATACGTAATTATTTATTTAACATCATTATAAATATAAAGAAAATTTTAGAAATAGGTACCTACACAATTATTTACTGTATGTATATATATAAATAATAAATTTATAATCATGAGTTATAGTTTAAAAAATATAAGCTATATGTAAACAAAATAGTTATAATTTTATAAAGTTTATTCGTTCAGTATAAATTTTACAATTTTTCTCTTAGTACAACATTAAAATCGTTTCAATTACGGATTATAAATAAAGTTCATGAACTAGACATTGAATTCGCAAAATGAAAGATTTTCGCCTGAAATTGTATTTGTTTTGTGCATTTTAAATAATTATAACGTTTTCATTAGAGGTATTTTAATATAGTGAAATATCTGTTTAATGCTCATAACTATTATCTTTCAGAATACTATTAGGTATGCTTATAATTGAAACTGTCTATAATGTGATATACTTAATATATGTAAATAGTTGTGATATACATACTATATAGACTATACTATACGTACTTTAGATAATGATCAATTTATTTTTTATTTCAGTAAAACGAATTAAAAGAATGAAATTAGAAACACGATAAAGCGATGTTATGAAACTTAACCTAATTTATACTTTACGCACTTTATAATATACACTGTGATAAAAGTATTTTTTACATTTAATGTAAAAAGAAATAAAGGTAAAAGCGCAAGTCGTTATTTTACAAATGTGACAATAACACGTATACATATTTATTCTAGATTTTGCACATGTGGCATCTGTAGCTACACACTGTTGAAGTCATAGTCATCACTGTAACCGACGGAATATTCTCAAATATACTTAGTTATTTTCTGTGTATCGTGTACCTACATGTTACTTAAAATGTTACTTATTTAATGTTTAAAGTTGGTGAATATTTCAACTTGTGATTATATAATATATAAAAATATATTATAAAATAAATTATATTATATTTTTAAATTAAGAATTGCGTTATTAACTAATTATATATTTACTTGATTGATTGTTAATATGTAGTGTGTCGGTATTTTTTTAAGATAAATGTTTAAAATTTTTGACAGCCTGATCTTATATTGTACTTTATACATTCTGAGATTATAATTTAACGATTACATTTTTTTGAATATTTAAGTAAATATTTAACAGTTGTGGACAAAACTAATCTCTCTCATCCTCTAAGCCCCCATGATATATAGGTACATAATATACAGATATATAGTTACAGGAAATATTTAAAACAGAAATCAATTGTGAGTTAAATAAGTAACCCATGGGCCATGACGAACAAACCAAAATATATTATTTTATCATGAAAGCGATATATTTATCAAAACATTGTGTATTTACAGTTTACACAGTAGGTACACCAATTGAATTACTGATATTTTTATCAGCTAAAATATATTATAGCACATATTATGCATATTTTTAATAGGTATATGACATTTTTGTAAATATACTTACATTTATTTATATAAATATAAATTGAGTTATATTTATGATAACTAGACTTCCGTCCACCACGTAACAATAGTTTCAACTATATTATTAACTCATACGGATTATTATAGTACTTTTATGGGTCAGATCAGTTAGAATTTAACTCCAGATGTAAATACTGCGTTATATATTTTATTTCCAGGTAATCAAAATTCTTTGTAAAGTGTAATCACAAACGTAATTTCATGTTATTATTTTCGTATTATTTGCATGTATTATCGATAATAAAATATTACCAAGTTTTAGTATCGAAATATTTTACATTTTATCACGCGTTTATACTCTGCTGTTGTACTTTTCTCTAATTTTATGACTATTATAACTTATAAAACTTAATTGCTACTTAGTTAATTAAATTTATCAATTAAATTAAATAGTGTATAGGTATACAATTTAATCTGTATAAGTATAATATTCAGCATGGGTAAAATTTCATTTAATATAGTGTTCATTAGTTGATATATTTTAAACAATTTGCATGTATTTATATATTTTTGGTAATCTCAATTCTCAATTGTTAACAATTATAAAAAATGTAAATCACGGCAATTATAAAATAAGAATCACAACAATCAGCAAACAAATCGCTGGTGTAAGTATAAGAGAAGCTGTAGTGTACTCAAACACTTCCGAACAAAACACGCAACTGACGATTAACGGTATGGAATATTCACTTGTTGCTCGCACGTGATAAAATAAAGACTATAAATATGATTTGGAGTATAAGTAGTACAGTGTAAGGTTTAATTAGTCGCAGAATATATTTACATATACGTATACTATTATACATCATGACAAGTATAGTCATTTGTCGCTGTAGTCGAAATGAGTATAATATTGGAATGTGAAATTACTATATTTCCTAGGTAGGCACTGATACTATACATTATAAATTTGTGACGAATCCGGAAACATGGCACGGGAATAATTTCTGATTTAACACAGATTTTAAAGTTTAATTAAAACGAAATGTTGAATGGAATGCAATTGAAATTGAAATTATCATGAAATTGTATAATGTGTATATTAGTGTTTAACAGACATTGCAGTAGGACAGCTATTATACGACTAATATACTCTATACATATGTATATGATTAGAAAATTTTATTAAAAAATAATGTTGTCGTATTCAAATAATAAGTATTATTATAAATTATAACAAAGCAATATTTATAAAATTTATAATCATTAATTTAATTTTAATTTTCAACTTTAACGACAGAAACAATAACTGGTGGAGGTTAAACAATTAACTGATAATAATGTACTGCTATTATTACCGTGTAATATTAAATTTTCTGAATACGGTTACATTTCGATGCACACGATCATGACGTCCTCGACCTTCTTTGGATCTGCGTTTAAAAGAACTACAGAATGTGACTATATGTATTGAAATTTAACAAACGCGAGATTAGTATGTTAGTATCTTTTAAAAACATTTTAGACACCGTACATAATAGGTAAATAAATAACATAAAATAGTAGCGGTAAGATGGTTAGGCGAACGAGTTCGAGTATTGCGAATATATTAAACGAAATGAACGAGAATTCCGCAAAACTGTTGTGTTGTTAAACTTTTGACTACGTATCTGTACAACAATAAAAGTCTCAGTTCATTTACTCACGCTAATTACTTATTATTATATTATAATAAAATATCGTATAAAATATTTATTATATACTGTTCGTTCAAAGATCATCGTGATTATACGTGAAATTTTTACTAATAAAACTAATTAACGTACGTACATTCACAAAACGCATAGTACAAAGATCTATTTGTAACGTATTACAAACATTTAAACAATAAACATGGCTTACGTCACGTTTTTATTATACTGTTAAAATAAAGCGCTAAAAATCATAATGTTACACACCAGATTATACGAGCCTCGTTTCAAATAATATTTTGGAATAAGGAATAAATAATATTTTTTTATTTTAATTTTATTTAAGAATGTCATTTTGAACGTATTAATATTACAATATTAATTATATATAAATATGTATCGATTCAAATTTGTCTTCTTAACTATATTATAATCACAAAAAAATATTAGTCTACGACACGGAAAATAAGCCATTACATAAAGTTTTTAATAACATATTTATAATAATAAAACTAATACATATTGTATTTTTCTTCCAAAAATATTATTTTATTTTATTTTCAATTGTTTAGCTACATTTTTTTATTACCAATGATAAATAATAGTAATATTGTAACAGGAATATTAAATTTATTAGAATTAGCTTTAAATAATATGATAAAATCAAATTTAAATATTTCGTATACTATTAGTATATTGATCTTTTGTAAATTATAACAAACATCACGGATGTTGATTTTAGTTTTTAATCTTCATCGGAAAGTATTTTGCTTTTATTTATATTTATACTACTTATTTAAATAACTGTAGGTATATTATTAATAAAATATATTATCGCATATACATACATATAGCTGATTGGCTAATCTCTCTTTTTTAAACGTACTTTTTATCTGGTGCAATATTTGTTTAATTGTCTTTCTCTGATTTAAAAATTAATTTTATGGTTCTTTCTCGCTTAAATCGTTCTTATTTACCTTTTTATATTTCTTACTGCGTCGTCAATAATTACGAACGAAATATACCTATAACTGTCGAATAATGTCTCTTGTCAATTTTAATCCCAGTTGACTTAAATTTTAATTACTTACATCTTTTGTATTATTATTAAAATTATTTTTAATTTAATTCTGTATATTGTTATTAAATTTCAAAATATTTATGTTGTTTATCATTATATTTTTCTATACTG
Source organism: Eriosoma lanigerum (assembly GCA_013282895.1). Taxonomy (NCBI): domain Eukaryota; kingdom Metazoa; phylum Arthropoda; class Insecta; order Hemiptera; family Aphididae; genus Eriosoma; species Eriosoma lanigerum. Next base: position 26,891,609 of record CM023360.1, read on the forward strand.
TATATACTATATAAATAAAAACATAAATAAATATAGTAGTTTAAGTTAATAAATTAGTTTTGGAGATTATTATATAATTTGTATTCATTTCGAGTATTACATAATTAAAAATCAAACATATATTTTTATCGTAATTTTTCAAATTGTTTTAAATGTCTGTATTTACTCAGATAACTAGGAATAAAATCAAAACATAAGATAGAGGAAATATGGTTGGAAAACCAAAATGTGTAATTAAAATATACATATTTCTATTTTTTGTAAAGGTAATAAAATTACATTTATTTTTTAATAATCTAAAATATAATGTAATTTAAATAAATAATAAATAATGCAACGCACGTGGTTAATATGTTATATTTTTTTGTCAAAAAATTTAAATTTAAGTTTTAAAGTTACATTTAAAGAGAAAAATGTCGGACGAAATGTTGAAAAGTTGATCGAATTGAATACATTATTATTGTATTATATAACTATTATATTATTAATATTTTACGTTATAATAATTAATATAATTTATCTTCTCAATCTTGTTACATGAAGAGCAATCAGAAATGCATGCTACAAAAAAACTATGAATTTGTTATACAATTTTCTGAGCACTCCGTATACATATTGTTAAACATTTCGCGTATAGGCGTTTTTATTAAACGTTTTATTCCCATCCGTATACAAGCGTATGATATATAATTTTATTGTAGTTTTTTTTTAAACAAATTTATATTCATATAACTTACTTACAACGACGTAAGGGCGTCGCAAATTTATCTTGAGTCCGGTCACCGCGTAGACATTACCGAGTGACTTTGGTTTATTTTTTTATTTTAACTTTTTACCGGAGCGGATGTCACGACCGAACCATTATATTATTGCAACCGTACAATTTATATTATTTCATTTATACGTTTAGCGCGATGCAGTCGCTACTTATTATGATTATTATTATTGTAATATTATCTCGCCGAAGCAAATATTTCCCTTCCAACACTGTTGAACGTCACGCTGATAAATCAATACGATTCGATCTCGTGTACGAGACTGTGTCATGAACTATCGACCATTTTTATAACAAAAAAAATAATTTGTAAAAAAAAAAAATTGTCATCGACTTTTCCGATCCGTCCGATGAAATATTCTATTATAGCGAGCACTTCGACTGTGCTCTCATCGGCTAAACAGACCTGTAATGACCACACTCGCGAGTCTATATTGAAGTTTGCTTATTTGTAAGTTTTAGTATTATAAATATGTATATGTATTTAGTACAGATTCGCGAAGTGGGGTCAGATCCTTGTACGTCCCCTTCCCACGACCTGTCGCGTCAGTCACCGGATACGTATTTTTTTTTTTTTAATAGACGAGCAAAATTTAACAATTCTCTTATTGCAAAGGTCTCAAGCTAGATGCAAGAATAACTTGCTACTCTATACATTTTATTATTATGTTATAATAAAATATTTGTTCTCGCTGTCGCAGTCACACGTCGGGTGAACAAACTCCACTGACAACATGTCACGTTATTATAATATTAACGTTTATCGAATTAATTAAATTTCAATGTACACGATTTCACGGAGATAATTTATATTATATATCTACTATAAAATATTTCTTGAACACAAGTAATTTCATTAAAGTAAATACTGATCGTGAGTTCATCTTATTGTGATACTTTTATTGATTTATATTGTTAATCTTTTATTAAAATTATATTTTTTGAAATGAAAAATTATTAAAAATAATGATATGCTAATTTTCAAATACGTAGTTGGGGAAATACATTTTCTTATTATATAGGAGATATCGTGTCTTACACTCCAAACTAGATTAGGTCGGTAACCCTAATTAAAACCCTAATCAAATAAAAAAAAAACATAAATACTTTTTATAGTGTGCTCTAATATAATTATTTATTAAAAATTTAACTATATGCTACAAAATAAACATATAACATTAATTTATGTTGGCTGGGTAAATATATAGGTAATCAATTGCAAATAACTATATTACACTTGCATCTTGATGTTCAACTGAAAAATAAAAATAAACATAATTAAATCAAAAACTTCAAAAGGTTATTACAATATTAATATTTACTTCTTAGTTAGCTGAGAGTTCTTTGAGTACGTTGAAAGTTAATTCTCTGATTTCTTTGGCACTGAATTCAATGTTGAAATCTTGTTCTAGTACTTGTTTGATATCGGTTCCCATCAGCGAGTCCATACCCAGTTCTGTCAGTGTAGATGTACCTAAAACGTTCTTAATTTCTTTGATACCTAAAAATGATGATATTTATTTGAAAAATTAAAATATCAATATAAAAACTGTCGTTAATTATTAATAGGCATTTCATCTCTACTCGCCTAAAACTTTGGCAACGGCGTCGATGGGTCCAGCGGATGCAGATTCGACATTAGCTAACTTTTTCTCCACAAGAACTGCACTGGAAAGTACGGGATATGATTGCTGTAAGTATTTGTCAATAACATTCAAACATGACGCAATTCTTTGAGGTAAGGTACCACTGACTACTGCATTGTTGTCATCTAGAGAGTCCAATATTGTACCTACATCACCGATAGCTCCCCATTCAACAACGGTCTAATAATATAAATCATAATATTAAAAAATATAGGTAATTATGTATACATCGAATAGAAAATTGATTACCGATGGATATCCAGCAGCTTGTCGTGTTTCGGATATTCGTGCTAAAACCGCATCGGAATAACCGTAGTTAGATTGGCCGGCGATACCGTGACCGGAAGCTGCTGAAGACCAAATGAAAAACTGTTGAAGTTGTGGACATAATTGCCTTGATGCAATGTCAAGATTAATTGTAGATGCAACTTTCTGATTGAATGCTGTATGGAAATCGAGTGCACTTAAGTCTGAAGCCGAGACGTTGTGTAATACAGCGTCTAATTGGAATATTCCTGCAATAGGTCCTAGTTTGTTAGCTTCTTTCAGAAGTGCTTCGGCTCCTTCGGGTTTAGTTGTATCATATTTAACGATTTCAACTTGAACGTTTTTTTCTTTCCATCTCCTAATGAAAAGCGATTGGAAACCACTATTAACTCCATTACTAGATACCAACACTATTTTCTTTGCACCTCTTGTCACTAAAAAGTTGGCCATTTGTAAACCATAATCGTTCAATCCACCTAAAAATTAAACGAATAATAATTAAAGAAACACTTTAAAATCTATGTCTTTACGAACCAATTACGACGAATGTTTTTTCTGGATCAACAAAAGTTTTCGGTATAGCTAAAACTTTTTTGGGTGTTGGAACAACCACTTTTTTGGACTCTTCATCCCGAATTTTGAGTACAATTTTACCAAAATAGTTGAAACTACCTGTCACACTGTGAAATATTAGTAATTTAATTACGTACTAACGTAAACAAATAAATAAATATTAATAATAACAATTAAACATATTAAAAACTAACTTAAAAGCTTCTTCTAAGTTCTTTTCTGTAGTAAAGACCGTTGTAGGTAATGGTTGTACTTCTCCAGATTTGATTCCATTGTTTATAAGCTTGTAAAGCTCCTGTTTATCAGATAATGAATATTTTCCATGGAACAAAGTTTTTAGGTTCATTTTTAAAATAGTAATGTTTCTTAAGTTTCCAGTTACACCTAATATAATATAAATATAATAAGTATTTGATTTATTAATTTCAAGTTTATTATTTATAATACTTACCAATTGATTCGATAGCTTTTTTTTGTTTTTCAAATTCTACGATACGTCCACTTTCTGCTACGGAGTGAATGAAACTTTGTAATTTATATGGTGTAGATTCTAGTGTGTTGAATATTAAGTTTACACCTTTTCCATTAGTTTTCTCAAGAATTTCTTGCTCTGCATATTTGCTATTAACGATGTTATCCTTAGGAATCTAAAATAGTTTTTTTAAAATAATAAATGCCATTTTACATGTAAAATACATTGACTACAACCTTTGGATAATTATTTTGTAGATATTGTCGTTGTGAATCATTTTCGACTGACACATATATTGTAACATTGCTGTTTTGCAAGATGTTAAGAGCTGCTAAAACAGTGTAATTTGTTCCGGAGCTAAGGAATACCGATTCATTTGGTTGGATTTTTCCACGTACAAAAAGTGCATAATATGCCTAAAAAAATATAAATACGTTGATGTGGATTTTATCTAAACAATAAATACATCACAAAACTATTCAAGTACCTACTAAACTATACTATACTATGTTTACCCATTTCTGAATTTTATTATACTTGTTACTCAAATAACTAATAACCCATCATAATGTATTAGAAAATAATTATAACTTACTAAAACGTATGCAACGGAAATTACGGATGCTTGTTCAAGAGTCCATTTGTCGGGAACTTCCCACAGAGTCGAACTGTCAGCTAATACGTGTGTAGCGAGAGCGCCACCAGATACCAAACCAAAAACTCTTTGTCCTTTGGCGTTACGACCCGCAAATTCTCTGCCTAAATAAGCCCCTTGGTTTGCAGTGTCGGCATTGAAGAACGGCAACCAAGAGCCATCAGCGAACAAGACATCCATATGGTTTATTGGAGCATAGTATACGGTGCACAATTCTCGTCCAGGATAATCTTGGGGTCTATATAACACAAACATTGTTTACACAATTTAATATTAATTACTAAATTTTTTGATTAATATTAAAATAATATATAATATTATTATATTATTGTATTAACTTGAAGTATTGCAGACGACCTTCGGTCCAACATAATGTTGATAAGTCACCGACTTTTGTTGGAGCAATGTAAGCATATTCTTTTGGTACTGTTGTATTATTAGATTGGTTTTCTAAAAGGAAATGACGATTGCTACCCCAAACACCGTTACGGTATACATTAACCAGCAAATCTTTTTTCAATTGTTTTTGATAGAATTCAGACTTAAGAGAAAATGCTGGTGCTTTTGGGTCTTCAATGAACAGGCATCTAAATTTAAGAAAGATTTGATACTAATATACAATATACCTAATGGAGATTCATTGAATATAATATTACCTCAATGCTTTTCCGTTTTCTTCTAAGCGAATACAATTTACGAAACCTAAAATTCCGGAGTTCTCATCACCTTGGCTAACTAAAAGTACCTGTTTGTTGTCTTGTTCAGATTCTTGAAGTGCTGATTTGAATGGCTCGATCCAGGTAAAGTCTTTACCAGTACAGTTGACTACAATATATGCAGATAAGTTAACGTTCTACAATAAAATAGATCAACTGTTATTTTTTCCTTTTACAATCTTATGATATTAAATATATTTTTATCTACCTTCCGGAGAAGAATAAATATCTTGTTATCTTGCGATTGTAAGTTTGCTACTAATTCTAATCCTGTTGCGTTAAGTTGTTGTTCAGTTGGTTTTTTGTTTTCAACAAATAGTACAAATCCGCCGGATTTGACACTGTTAATTACATTCTTTACTACAACAGCATTATTAAATTGATTAACAGCAACCACTAGATTACAATTAGAATCAATTGATTCTGCGCTATACACGTCCTTCTCTGTAACTCGAACACCAAATTCTTCAAGTTGATCCGAAATCGAAGCCGGATCGTCAGTGAATACAGTTACTTCCACCTTTAAAAATAAATATATTATTATAATTAATACATTTTTTTCTTTTTGTTAATACTTACACTTGGCATTGGTTCAGTACTGATCACATCAATAATAGACTTGGCGTAAAGTGATTCCAAATTTCTACCAGTTCCGATTTCAGCTACTTTCAATTTGAACGCTCCACCACTGTTTTCAAAAGCTAATTGAACACATGTATCCAAAGCATATGCTGTTGGCTGAAACCAATTGAAATAAAATTATTAAAATATATTATATAACTTTAATATTATTACTTACCTTGTCAGTCACATATGGTTGAAAAGTGTAGAACTCTAAATTGGGATCTTTTTGTCCTTGATTTCTTATCGGAACATGTTCTAATTTTAATCCTCGAACTTCAACGCTTCCAGCCTTAATCACATCAACATACTTATAATAAGTAGCTGGAATAACTATATTAATATAAATTAAATTAAATCTGTAATTAATATTTCAACAAATAATTAATATTAATATTACCATTCGATGAGTGTTCTGCTTGCTTTTGTTGGCTAAGAGGATCGATGACTACTTTCTTTACGAATTTTGGTAAGTATAAATTATAGTTATCCAATTGGAATACTGGTATTTGAAATAGATTTTCCAAAAATGCAAACCAATTTCCATCAAAAGATACCTTAGCGTTATATCCTAAAGTAATTTATTTTCTTATAATTATAAATATATTCATAAAATTTTAAATTTAATATTTTTTAATATTATTTACACAGAAATGTATATAAAAATAACAAGTTAAATAATTAAAAATTCAATAAATGTCATATATTTAAAAAAAATATATTTACCAGCATTATCGATAAGTTGGATTCCCCTGAAAGGGCCTTTGTAATCGTATCCTTTCAAACGTAATTCTTTATAAACTTCAACTGATTTCAATGGTAAAAATTCATCTTTTTTCGTTTTTAGTGAAGCTAAATTTAATAATTCTTTTTCAATTGTATTTGAAGAACTAATTTGACCAGAAGCTACAATTTCATCAGATTCTATAAGTGCGAATTCTCCAGATGTCAATACGTTTAATACAAATTTAATTAAACCTACATAAAAATTAACAATATAAATAGATTTTTTTAATTATAGATTATTTTTTTTTTTATATATATATATGAAATTACCATCTTCTGGGATAATGGTTTTTTTTAAAAATTCTACGTTGTTAAAGACAACTGCGAGTTCTTCTGGCTCTTGTTTTAATAAATTAGCAAAACCTTTCCAAACTAAATACTATAAATACAATATTTGTAAAAAAAAAATACGTTACAACATTTTACAATCTAAAGCCTCACCAAATAACCAGCATAAGGTAAAATTGGTAAATCATCAATTTTAGTTGTTTTTAAAAATCCGTATTCACTTGAATTAATATCCACTTTTAATGTAGTTTCCCCAGAATTAGAAGCAGGCTGTAATATTATTAATAAAAATAACGTTGACAATTCGTTTAACATTTTTGTATGTAATGTCCTTTATTTTTCTTATTATTTCCCTTACCTTTCCGTGGAATGTTATGACAGGCCATTTTACAGAATGATCCCATTCAACTAATGATTGAATCATCGGAGTACGTGCAGATACAGGGAATTTCACTGGTGGATAAAGATGTTCAACTTGAGGTTGAAGACCAGCATTAAATAAACTTAAAACACAATTTATTAATATATAAAATATTTCGACGATTTTTACATATGCATATTTTTGTATGTATTAATTTTGGATTTACGTACTCTCCAACACTTAATAACAATTGCTTATACGAGTCGTTAGCATCTTTGATCAGATTCACAAGTGTGGAATTAGCATTAAGATTGTTTGCAAAGTAATTATCAGCTTGTGATTGGGCAAGGAATTGAACGTAAATTGCACTTTCCGGACATTCCACTAACAAATCCTATAATAAATAATGGCAATATTTTAATTTTACCAAATTATATTATTGATTTACATTGATTAAAATATGAATACCTGAAGTGAGAATTGAGAGGTTAAACTGTTGACGAAGAATGTCGATGTTAACGGTTGATTTCCAAATGTTTTTGAAGCACTAATCCAGTGAGGAGAAATTGATTTTGTTTTAGTAATAATCTGTGTTCAATTAAAAGTTAAGTAAAATATAATTTAGTTATTTTTAATTTACGCAATTAATTTAGTAATATCTACTCACAGATTGTAATTGTTTGGAAACTTTTAACGCATTTTGGGGGGATAATATGGGACCTATAAATACAATAATTGTATGCATAAATTAATTGTAATAATTTAAAACTTGTATAATATTTACCATTTTGAGATGGAGTAATTTTTTCTTCTGCCAATACGCTTCCTACAGCATATGCTGACAAAACAGCTTCTTCTGCGGTTAAAATACCATCGGCATAAGCAGCAGCTATTTCACCAAATGATTCTCCTACAATATAATCCGGTGATATTTTCAGATTTTCAAGAACATTTAAAAGGGCGATCTGAAATTAAACATATATTTAATAAGTTAAATATTTATACAGTCATATTTAAATATAATTTATTAAAAACCTACTTGAATAACTGTTGTCGCTACAACAGATAACAACGGATCTTGAAGTGTTACGACATCTGTAGTTTTAAGTACCGAATATAAATTAAATCCTTTTTGTTGTAATACATTTGCACTTTGTGTAATAGACTCGTTAAATACGTGCAACTTTTGTAATTGGTTACCAATGTCAGCCCATTTGGTCTCAGCACCAGGCAATACAAAAACAATTGGTCTATTCTGGCCATTATATTTCTAAAATATTGCATATTATTATATAAATAGTATGTTACACGATTATTGGTTTCTATTTCCTACCGTAATCTGGCGAGTTTTATCATACATGCCGTTAAATAAAATATATCCTCTATATTTGTGGCCAACAATATTTTCACTTTGAACTCCATATAACAAAGCGTAGAATTCTTTATCTCTAGGTAATTGGTCAATCTACGATATAAAACGTAGATTAGAAATGTTCTAAAATTATTAAAAATCGTTAAATAATACTCTGTTAATCATAAAGGTGATAGCGCTTTCATTTCTGGCAGATACAATGACTAATCTGGGTAATTCCTCTTCAAGAATTTGTGGTGCTTTCTTCTGTTGGGTGTATGATTTCAATATACAATGTCCGTTAGCGCCTCCTACTCCAAACGAATTGACTGCTACAATTCCACCATCCCATGGCACTACTTTTGTCACGACCTTTAATAAAATTTAATTTTAATAACCAGAGAACAAATTGTAATTTTTATACTAACGGATAATCGTCCGTCTACTAAAGCTGGAATGTCCGGGTTTGGTATGTTGTAATGTAAGTTAGGTGGCAAAAGTCTAAGTTCCATAGCTACAAGAACTTTAATAACAGCGCACAATGCGGAAGCTGGTTCCCCATGACCCATATTGGATTTTAGAGCACCAATGGGAAGCGGATGTTTTCTTCCTTTGCAGAATACTTCAACAATTGCACCGACTTCTTGACGGTCACCCACCTGAACAAAATTTCAAATTTTACTAGGTAAAATCAAATTTTGTATTAATCATATACATTTTTGTAATCATGATTTAATTCTCGAAAATTCTAGGTTTATATTAAATGTTACATAAAAATAAATAGTTGTTATGTAAAGGATATAATATGAAAACTTACTTTGGTAGCAGATCCATGGGCTTCCATGAAGGATAAATGAGTCGCATTGACACCAACCTCGTCTTGAACTTGTTTGAAAAGAGAAATTTGCATTTCCTGCGATGGAAACGTAATACCTTCGTCTTTGTAACCATCAGCATTACTACCAGTGTTTAAAAGACCTGCGTATATACGTTTTGCTACTTTAGCTTTTTGTAACAACACAGCGACAGCGCCTTCTGATCTTACGTAACCATCACCTAAACCAAAATGAATAAAATATTTTAAGTGTTTTGAATTATTGTTTTGTAATATAAATTATATTTAAATATTTATAATGTTTAATTTTAGTCACAAACATTACCTTCAGCATCGAATGATCGGCATTTGCCACCGGGTGACAACATGTTTAATTTTTGAAACATGAGACATACAGTAGGATTCAATACAAGATCGGTACCAGATACGATACAATTATCACATACACCATCTTGAATGAGCTTGAAACCCTGATGGAGGGCAATTAAACTGGTAGACGATGCTGTATCTATGGAATAACTTGGTCCTGAAAATAAATAAATTCATGTTAAATCCTAAATGTGTTTAAATCCATTATTTGAACTACCTTTTAAATCGAAGAAGTTCGATACACGATTGGCACACATTGTTCTCGATGTACCCAAATATTCATACCCATTAACTTTTTCTCCATCTTTGGACCACCAATCACAAGTTTCACTTGATGATAATGCTACAATTACACCAGTACGTGTACCTTTTAATGCCATGGGATGAAGACCTGAAAATATTAAAACATGTAATTTTTATTGCTAAACTATTATTTTTTTTATATTCCAATAAACGTGTACTATAATAATAACAATATTACATTAAAAAAATTAAACCACACTCCTACACATATTTTTACAAAAAAAAATTATAGTAATCACTTAATATGCAATATGAAAATTATACCTGAACATAATACAATTTCAAATTTCTTCACAAATTAATAATTTATACAATACATCTTTATACATACTCGTATCTAGTATACCCATATAATATTATAATAATATAGAATATTAGGTTAAATATTATATGTATACTATTGATATATTAATCAAATTAGATTAATTATTCTACTAATATTATAATGTATGAACTATTGTAATATTCTTTTAATAATTGATAGAGTAAAATTTAGGAGTGTTATCAATTTGTTTATAAATAAAATAGTTTTGATTTTATTTATTCTTGCACTTATTTTATTATTTAAATATAATAATCGATTTAATAATATTAACATTGTTAAAATTTAAGAATAGTTAATTATATTGTTATTGAACTTGAAATGCAATTTATAAAATTTTTTCAATACAAATATTTGTAGATAATAATTCAGAGATTTAGATATCCACTAAATGTTTACTTAATACAAGTATGTTTTTTTTTATGTAAACGTTAGCTAGTCACAGTCGTGATTACTAGTAGTAATAAAGTTTGAATATTATATAATTAAAAAAAAATTAATATATATTATTATATTGCATAATATTATAATACTGAATTAGTAAAAAAATTAATGTTTTTTTTTCAATTTGCTAGAGCGTTGGATAGATCATACAGTATTTAAGGAGTTTTATATAGGCAAATTTTAGTTAATTTTATTTTGACGTGTATGGTGTGTAAATTATAATCATTAATATAACCGACAATTATTAACAAAATTCCGTTACTACTACAACACACTACTTTATCTATTGAAACGACGTTAAATACGACGCTAACAATTGGATTTTCTATATTTTTATTATTGTAGAAATTAAATTTATAATAATTTATTATTAAATAATATTGGTAATGTACTAATGTACTAATTTTTACTATTACGCTGTAATATGCCTGATTTATGCGTTATGTTTACTAGGGAATTTATATTTAATTACGAATAATTATTTAAAACAATTTGTTCATATTTTTCAAAAATATAAAGAAATTTTCAATAAATTTCAGTAAAAAAATTTAATTTCTGTATCCTAGAAAATATAGAAGAAAAATCAATAAAATCAAAAGTCTTTACAGAATCTCAATAGGATCATTTATAGTATATGAAATTTTGTCTAGATATTGGCCTAAAATGACTAAAACTCGTGGAGTATTGAAATATATAATTATAATAATAATTATTGATCTCAAAAATATATAATCGAACTATAATAATAAAATAAACCATAGCAATATTAAAGAAAAGAAAAAAATCGTTTTCCAATCTTGTACTTGTGTACGAGTATAATCATATGCGTAATTAGATGGGTGCAAGGGGGTTAGCACCCACAAATATTTTTGTTAACATACTTAGTGTATAGAGATGTATAAAGTGATTAAAATGTAGTAATGTAGTATGTATTTAAAAATTATGATTACAATTTTAGCACCCCCAAAATTTGAAGTCTAGTTGCGCCTATGAATATAATTTTTATAAAATCAAACACAATGTGTGTAAGTATAATTGAATTATAACATACAATTTATTAAAAAAATTTATCAACAAACCTGCATCAATAATTGTTTCGTAAACCACTTCCAACAACATTCTCTGTTGCGGGTCGGAACGTTCAGCCAAAGCTGGAGGGTAGTTGAAAAACTCAGCATCGAATTGGGTGATGTCTTTCATTTTTCCGGTTCTCATGATAGCACCATACAGACCTATATATAGACAATGTTTAATCAAATAATTGATTTTTTTTTTAAAGAAGAGTATGAAAATATATTTTTTTTTACTTTCTGAACGACATACTGACATAGAATTTATCCTGACCTAAGCATGTTTAAACGCAATTTTAAACGTTATATTACATAAAAAATGTAATTGTTACTGTTAATTGTCATATTAATATTTTAAAACTGTATCGTATTATACTATTTAGTTTTTACGTATAGCTTTCTAGTGTTATAATTTTATACTTTTCATTAATTATTATTTTTAAAGTATATGTACTGCAGGTTTAATAAAATAAAAACATATTTATACTATAATAATGCATATAAAAAATATGTACAATGTTTGAATTTCTGTTTTTTTAATTTCAAATAATAAACAAATAGTAATGAAGTATAATTTTTCTATTAAGTCGCTGATAAATAGCGTAAAAAATAACAAAAAAAAAAGAATTTATAATATCACTATATCAGCTTATAGCTGAAAATCTGGCAGAAAACTTAGGGAGTCTACGAGCCTCTATAGAATTGATTAAGGAACAAATTTAAACATGTAAAAAACAATTTATTCTATAATTAACCTCACTCGAGAAATACAATTGAATCAATCATTTCAAGAGAAACATTAGTTTTTAAACTGAAATTTTTAACAAACCATTAATAATGTTAAATAAACTTATAACTTAACATTTGTCATTGATTAATGTTCATTAATCAATGGTCTATATTTGTTTTAAAATTTCAAATATAAGTTTGAAAAAAAATTATTTGCAGACACAACGTAACTACGTAATATAATCTATTTACTCATAAATATATGTGTAAATACGTATATAATTATCAAATTTGACAAAATGTAATGTTTGTGAAAACAGTGACTTATGTTGTTTTTGATTCATAATAATTACCGTAAGGCCATCTCCTAGGGTCGTCGTTGACCATGTCTTCGCCGGCGTACAATTTTTGCTTAAGTTCATCGATACTATCACATTCGGGCAACCGTCCTGAAAATCCGGAGATGACGATATCTTCGGGCTGGAAACCAAACTCGTCGGACAACACGTCCGGTTTGACTCCGGAATCGTTGGCGTTGGGTGCCATTAGATAGGAAAATCGACAGTAGAATTAAACAAAATGAAAATAAAAAATAATTGAAAGATTGTGTGTAAGTCGATTACGATAAAAACAAATAAATTAATATTGTTGATTAGTGATTTAAAGAGCACCGCATCAACATGAGAATAAGACGTTCAGTGTATACTGGTCCCTTTTAAATACGCGAGTTTTGAGTTATGCAAATCGCCGCCGTGTCGACTGGCAATGAGTATTTTATTATATTTTTTTTCTTTGTACATTTTTTAAATTTAATTTCTTATTATAGTTATTACATAAAGTAGGTAATGTCATATCATATTATGTACTCTTCTCAATTGGGCAATGCAAAATATTACTTTTTTCTTTGTACTAGGTGTTTTCTTCAGTTTTATCGATCTTTTGACTTTTGCAATGTTGAATAACGTAGGTCATCGGATTTTTTTCTAAACTACTATCATATTATATATATTTATATTTTATAATGATGACATAAATCGAAGTATATTGTACATATAATTTTAAACTCTAATAAAATAGTTGTGAAGATAAGCAATATATTGATTATAGCATTATACAAATAATTAAACTAGATCTTTGTTAAGACATCATTATATAAAACCGAAAAATGTACAGTTTTTTTCTAGAAAAAAAATGATTTGTGACTTAAGTTACTGATATAATTGTGACAAAATTATTAAGATTTACAATTGTAAAATCAATTGTTTGAAAATAGTAATTTATAAAATATACTAGTAGAACCAATTGAGACAATGGCATTGATGTAGTATATACAGAGTCTATTAATTTAAATGTTAATTATTAAAATTGGAAATTGATCAAATTAGATGTAAACGATGTAGGTGCTCAATTTTTATTTTTCAACGAAATTTTTAAAATTTCAATAAAATATTTTTTTAAATTAAAATTATTAATTTTAAAAATACTTTTAGCAGCACATTATTTTACATACATTTGTAAAGAGAAAAATGTAAGAACATTTTTGTATTTTTATTTTTTGCCGTTATATAAAAAATAATTTGAGTAACACTATTGAGACATGACACAAACTTTAAATTTAATATAGTATTAAGTAAAATATTTTAAATAAATTCCTAACCAAACCTAACCTAACCATCTGTAATTGTGAGTTCATAACCTGTGAAAATTTTCAAAATTATACATTACAAAATATAAACTAAGATTAACAATATCTCAACAATAATTACCGTTTTGATAATTTAATACAATTTTTAATTTCATTTAATAAAAATAACAAAATCGATTGATTTCTATTGTGCCATTGAATAATTCAATAATTCAATACGCCAATGTAGTAAACATTTCAATAAAAACTATCACAATAATAATATTCATTATAATATATTATGAATAAAACAAATCAATACATTTATTATGTGTACAATTTTAATTTATAATGTAAAATAATGTTATACTTTTTCAATTATTAGCTTTTTTCGTTTAATATTAAGAATATTTTTTATGGATTTTAAATTTTTATCCTATTTATATTGTAATACTTTATAACTAATATCTGCGTACTATATAATTGTAATTTGTATTTTTAAGTAATGTAATGTAATATACTAATATATTTCAAAATTGTATTTTATCAACACGTTGATAGACAGTGGTTAGGTTAGGTACTTTTTAGCATCAAACAAAAATAATGTCTTGAAAATTGCAGTCGTCATCGGTAATTAAATATTTCAAATATTATTTTCAAAAATAATATAATCTAATTTCATAAAAATGAGTCGTTGACAAATTCATTTGTCTTCATCATGTTTTTCCTTAAAAATTTGAGACAAATAATTTCAAAAACTTATTATTAATTAAATTAACGTTTACCGCCCGGTTACGTTATCATTACTTTTGTCAGTTAAAATACAAAGAAATATGAAATAAAAAAAATATGAACTGGCTGTGATTTTGTAAGATATCAGACTCTTATTAGGAATGTATGTAATGAATGATCGAGTCACTGCCGCCGTATATTTACGAGAAGTCTGAGACCGCTCGATCTATGATCACGCACAGATGTTACAATATTATGGGGCCCTGGTACAGAACACTATCGATTTCGCTGTTTTCCTTGGCTAGTCGTGCTAGTGTGAAATAAATGCGGTTTGAAATAGTTTACGTCACTAACGCAAGATAGCGAAATAGCGAAATTTTAGTATATAATATTGAAATTATGGCGTTTAACTAATTATTTATTTATTCATTATTTCTTTTCAAATAAATTCAAATATAATAACCCAACATGCAATACTCAAATCACAGTTAAACAGAGATCACAAAAATGTTCCCATTAATTTCTATGAGAGTATCTAGAGTAAGTATACTCTAAGTCAACGAGTGCTATAAATGATATAATATTCAAATACAAAATGTGGAAATGGTGTTATTCAATAATACCAAATTAAATTATGAATATTTAATTTATATTTTTCTAGTATATCTCCTATTATTACTCACCTACGTCAAATTTCTGTGAATTATATATCGTAATACATAGATACTAAACACTTTTATATAAATTATAACTATATAAAAATTAAATAGTGTAGAATTACATGTGTAGTAATTTCAAACAAATCTATATATATTTTTTTTCGTTATGCGATTTACTTGAGACTTTGTGAGTATACCCATAATTTTTTAATAAAAGATTGACAGTATACGCCATATATGGTGTTTATACACTATGGGAACACTTCAGTATACATATTGCAATCATTGACCGTATTACTTATACCGGCTCGACTATAAATATATAATTACTCGGCCGAGGAAAAGAAGGTGGTCGTTAGTGGGTGTCCATACGAATAATATATGTCTTAAATCACGATGAACACAATAAATGAGTAAACACAATAAACAATAAACACAATAAATAATACAGAGTGAAATACCGATTTCTAGAAAATACGATATGGTAATAAATACCGTATTATTATTTTATATACCTTGGCCGGTTATGGTATTATATGTATATTATATCGTTTGAAGAAAAAATAATGTATGTTATAATATTACCTATATATATATATATAATTTATTTATGTTGATTTTTTAAAAAAATTTTAATTTTTAAAATTTTATTTAATCTTTGGTTCGAGTTTTGTGCTATAAGCGTTCTGGGCATTAATTTACATAATTAATTATTTAATCTTAAGAATATTATATATCAATTTCATTTCTTTTATATTTCAAATACAGAATAGTTAATCCTATATGTGTGTTTTGGCAAATAGTTAGCGACATTGTTTTCAACGGTTGACCACTGGACTTTGGTGAACAATATAATCCTTAGAAAGAGTCCTAAACTTAAGGGTGAAACAAATATACTTTCAACATTATGACAACTTGGAACCTAACCTAATCAGTCGTTCCAAATGTAAAAGAGCCTAAAAGAAAATATATATATATTTAAATTGTATAATAAGCGTTTATATGTTTAAACTATAAGTTCCAAAAATTTTTCTATCCAAATCATTAACACGTTTTTACTTACTACCCTCTTCGAAAAATTGTTTCTAAATTATTTGGATCCTATGTAGAATAAAATATAAACATTTATCTACCCTCTCATAATTTGTCTATATAATAATAAATACTATTTTCAAATGTATAAAATTTTAGATTCTGAGCGAAGCGAGTATTGTTTTGACAAAGATGTTTTTTTTCTCAAATGTATGAAAACATTTTTTCGGTTAGAAATAATGGTCCGAATACCACAAATAACCACAAATAGGGTACTTTTTTCGTATCAAATTTCATCTAGTTGGTACTTTATTTAGCTCATTTTTCGAATTTCCCAAAAGTTTTTCCTTGAGAGAAGAAAAACTACCAAAAAATGTCGAAAAATCGGCAAAATTACGGTTTCCGTTATTATAAATTGTTTTTAATTCGTGATAACTAATTGAGTTTTGATTGTAGGGATTTTAAATATTTTTTAAGTACTAACAGAAGTAATATATGCGTGTGGTAAAATTTTGAAACGGATTGGTTGATTTTTTGGTTAAATATAGAGCTATGAACTTATTTCCAAAAATGTTTAATATTACCTGAAATTTTTGGTTTAACGGTATGAAATTTTTATAGAAGCCTACTTATACACTATTTAATCTATTAACAAGATATTTTATAAATCGTAAATGACAATTTTTATCTAGAATTTTGATCGTAGGGACTTGAAATTTATTTTGAATATTTACATAAATAATTTACACTCGTGGTAAAATATTGGAATGAATTACCAGTAGACTATATTGTAATGTATTGAGATTCACTCTCAATCGTATTTTTTAATGCAATATCATTGCATTCAAATCTTAATAATTATAATAAAGAATAAATCACTAATTTCGTCCTAAATTGACGGTCCCGATTTTTTTTTTTTTGTCTTTACCTGTATCATAAACACGTTATTACGTCTATTCCCCTCACAAAATTTTTTAGGAATTTTTGGACGTCTTTCAAAATAAAATATAAACATTTATCTCTCTTCCCATAATTTGTCCTTATAATAATACATATTATATTATATTATTACATTTATATTTGTTTTCGAAGGTATACGCTAAATAATTAAACTGTTGAAAAGTATACGCCGTATACCCTTAAAATAAACCACTAGTTAAACTAAACTTAACTTAGTTTACAATAGGTCTATGATAATAAATTAATAAGTTATTATTAAACTCGTTGAAAATATTCTGCGAGAGACGCCGAAGTCTCTCGCCCCTTTTTGCGATGACAAAATAATTTTATTATTTGTGATCATACCTATTTACATGTGAAAATCATCGTTACAAAAAATGGTTCGATGTCCTATGCATTCCCTTATGATACGAGTAACTATTATACTATATCTATTTGTATGTTTTATTTTTGTCATAAAAGTCGTTTTCCTAGTATAATATGTATTTGACACATTATCTTCTTTAGCTACATTGTTGTTAAAAAAATGTTACACCTCTATAGATTTTTATGCAAATTAAAATATATTATACAAAAATAAAAAAACCAATAATATATAAAAAAAAATATCTATATTATTATATAACTTAACCTAATCATGATGGGTGGCCCTCACCCAGATAATTTTGTATATTGTAGTGAAATGGATTTTCGAGGATTTCTAAATTTAGTCTCAGGAATTTATACAAATTGCATAATAAATAGTATAGGCTATACAATTTTCAAAAATATTTCTATCAAAAACATTAGAATAAAAAAATTAATTAATGTAAATTAAAGAATCAGAATTTAAATTCCTTAGAGAAAAGTTGTGGTGATATCATATGTTGTTAGAAAATAAAAAAATAATAAAGTATTCTATTAGAATATATTTACTGAAGTAAATAGTTTGGTAGAAATATATATTGTGAGACAATTTTTCTTTCGAAAATATGTCAAGTACGAAAATTTTTCATTAGAAAGTTGTTTAATGGAAACTTAAATTTGTAATAAAACAAAATTACCAGAAAATATTACATTTAGAAAAAATGTTTATAAGAATATAATTTATCAGAATCGTATTTTGTAAAAATAAAAATTTGCAAGAATATATATTAATATAATAATATATATTCAGAAAACTATTTTACTTATTTTTCTCATTTGGTTAAAATATAAAATCTGTAGAATAATTAATTACAGAAAATAATTTAATAGAAAAATATTTTTCTAGAAAACTTCTTGAACAACACCACAATTTAAAGGCGTGCATAATATGCTACCTTTGAATTTTTTTAGGCCTCTAATTATTACATTTTTAGCCACTATAGGCAATCTGCATAATTTATAAATTCATAAGTTTAATATATTAATAATAGATTTGTACAAAATTTTATTTTAATCAATAGAACATTTTCCATAAAACAACTAATACATTTATAAATTTCATACCTAAAATATTTTTTAAAGTGATTTTATAACATTCAGGCCGGATGTCTCGAAAAATCTGAAAATTGGGTTGAATTTGTTTTTTGCTACCTAGTACCTCTGAATACATAGTCTGTGTACACCTATCATCTATGAGTATAATTTTATAATTGCATTTTAAATATGTAGTAAATTTGCGGTACGCATATTTGACAGGTTTTAAAAATTACAAGAAGAAGCTAATACAATGCTGAAATAACTGATCTTTTTTATATATATTAACTAAAATATGACTTGATTGTATTTAAATCTGCCACTGTAATATAACCCATTAATTGATTTATTTCAGTATAACTTTTTGCTGTTATCTATTATATACATATACGTTACATATATGTTGATTGTAAAATTGTTTGTTCATGTAATTATATAGATATATAATTTAAAATAGTATTTTAATTTCAATGACACAACGAGGACATTTATCAATAATTAGTTGATCATTTAAGTAATAAACTTAATAAAGATCTATATTATTCTAACAGACTCTCAGAGTAACGTCGGAATTACATTCGTTGAGACGTACGTCACACAAGCACCACCCATTTGGAAATTTTTTATGTACTAATATTTAGCATGCAATTATTATGAATTTGCATGATTATTTTCAAGATTTTCATGTTATTTTCGCTGATATAAGGGGATTCGATACGAGTCGTGTTTTCTAACAAAATATACGTATCTTGTGCCAATCGTACCGACCTACCTACTGATCGGGTAATTAGTTATTACCTGTTATTACAAATCAATAAATCATTAAATTGTTATATTTTTATAATATAGATTGTCATACATACATATATATATACATATAAAATCAATGATAAATACAATAATAGAACAAAAAAATATAACTAATAATAACACTTGCATTTTTCTATATAGATATACATATATTGGTCACATAATTTTAGGCCCTCTCATAATTTATGTAATACAATTTTATTACGTAAATTTAAATTTACAAAAATGCATTTTTACCAAAAAAAAATCTAATATTATATAATACTTATATATTTGATAGAAATATTTTCAAAAATTGTATAGCCCCCCCGAAGATTATAGAGGTCCTCACCTATATCATAATCAACCAACCCACCGTAAAATAAAATTTTGGCTACGTCACTTCTATATCTTATAAATCTTCTAAATCTAATTAAATATAAATTTGACTTTTTTGTATATCTTATTGAAATGGGATTTATCTTCATAACTATATGAATACATAATTCATAAGAATAGTACAACAAAGTTGCTTTTTCACGATGCGGTTTTGGCCGCATGTAGACGCGGTTTTTATCGGCATTAGCGTTCAGATTTTGCTTACACACGTATTATGAAGCTTGACACATCTGAAATCGATTTTAAAATCGATAAAACCAAAGGAAACTGCCGCGGAAATATGGTTTATATGAACAGGTCTATTGGAAATGTATTTTTTAATTATATCTCGCGGAAGCGGCCGCTCGCATAAAATTGAACACGCTCGACTTTAGGTGGTCGCATAGGCGGAACTGAAAAATTTTCTGGGGGTCTACATACTTATTCCTTAGATCTTAACAGATCTTAATATTATATACAACAACATTTTGTGTAACTAATTAACTTAATCCAACCAGGGCCAGCTTGGAAAATGTTGAGGCCAACTACTTTTAAGGTGCATTTAAATGTAAATACTTAATAGTTTTTTAATAATAAAAAGGCGGGATACAAGAATCGTAAAAAATACAAGACTGGAAAGGATAGTGGTGTATTATAATTATAACACACCGATATATAGGTATATCGTATATATAGATAATTAATATTTGAATGCAATAAGTCATTGCAAAAGAGTCAATTCGGTTCTGTGATTGGATTAATGATATAACGAGTAACGATTTATGTAACAATTTGCCGCTTTTATTCAAATTTTATTCTTAAATATTAATATGATTTTATTATATGAATGTAATATACTTATTAAATATAAATTTCGGGTATTCCTTAGATTTTAGACAAATAAAGCCAATAACATACAATTTAAAATTGTATCAAAGGTATTATATAAATATATTGGTACTGACAATATACTTTAATTAGGTTATTATTTTATTAAAAAATACATTTGAAGAATATTTTAATGATAGTATGACAATATCTGATGCAATACGGTAAATATTATATATTGAAATTAATAATATAAATTAAATTAATTGATTAATAAAAATATATACCTACCTAATAATAATTTGATTATTAAAAATATATTACAATATATACATACAGAACTGTATAGTATTGGCAGTAATGGTATTATTGGTAATATTATTTTCAACGATAACTACTACAATTTTAATGAAAAATACTTTTTAGTTTTCACTATTCACCACTTTATTACTTTAATCATTAATAGTTAATACTATATAAAATGTAGACATAAACAGAGGCGGTTTGACCATTTACATCTTACCGGTGCAAAGTAAATAAGATCACCCACCCATCCACCCCAATTTTTTTTTTTTATACACAAAACAGTGGTTTTTTACCGAGTGCGCATATTGTGATAAACAATTCAGTAAAAGATTTAATTAAATTTAACACATTTATATACATGATATGGAAAATAAGAATGCTGTTTACTGTCTACCTACATATATACGTATAATGTACGATAACACAATGTACCTACTGACTTTCATAGGCAGTTAGGTACTGTACAATACTACCGCCATAGTTAATATAGTTATAATATAGAAGAGTATAGATTCTATATTATCTATGACTACCACAGAACACTACTGAGTCCTGATGGCTGACCCATCCACCCTTCCCAAATTTTTTTGCCGGTAAAATGTGCTAACAAGCCGCCTCTGGACATAAATATTAAATAAATAATTTGTACTCCGTAGGATTAGTAATTGACATCCGTATTCCGTATATCACTATATTATCACAGATCAAATAAATAGGATTGATATTATCAACACATTATATCAAAAATTTAGTAATTATATACAATCATTGACCAATCACAGAGTCGAATTATTTCATGGGTTTTTATTAGTTTATTATTTTCTTTACATTTACGTTTCTATTCAAATAATTGTTGACACACACAAATATCTACGATAATACTTTCTTTTATTATATTTTTCTAAAATAATATGGTTTGGAGGAAAAATTTATCGACCAAAATAATTTTCTTAAAATATATCTTCGGAAATATTACTTTCTGTGAATTTAATTTTCTATTTTAATATTGTTTCACACATAAATGTTTATGAAAAATAATTTTATTTGAAAATATTTTTCTAATAAAATATTGTTTTATGAGAATATTTATTGATCTAAATGATTTGTAGTAATTTATTTTCTGTATAATATAATTTTTCTAATTTAATACTGGCGTGAAATTATAATTTTCTATAAAATAATTGTTTAAGATAATTATAGTTTGGTAATTAATATTTTCTAAAAAAGTATTTTTACGTGAAAAATACATTTCTACCAAAATATTTTCTTAATTTATATGCACCTCCAATTAGGTTACGAATGATTACGAATTAGTAACTAACCACTGGAACATTTTTGAAAGGATATTTAACATTGTGATGCTATGTTAACTCACTTGACATGTTCTAACACCATGCAAATTTATTTTCAACATGATTTGAAATACAATTTACTGCAAAGTTTATAAAGGCTATACAGAATTAGAGAATTACTCATATTGTTCAATAAATATTCATAATATTATCAGTAAGTACATATTTATTTGTATATATTTAATATATTTTTCAACGCTATCACATTTTATCAACAAAATGAAATAAAATATTATAATATTTATAGTTTTAACACGTATATCTTAAGCAAGGTATTCATTGATCTTAGCACGAAGAACAGGGAATGTCATTAATCTCAATTCTTCAATGTCCACAAATGTGTTTGCCTGTTGTTGGATTGCTTGTTGAACACGTGGGGCGAGAAGTGTATCCAAACCAAGTTGAGTGAGATTGTACGTTTGGTCGAATTCAGATAATGTTTTGAAACCTGAAAACGAATTATATTATTTATAATCACTGGAATGTATTTATTTATTTACGAATAACAATATAGCTTAATTGTTTCATATCATTACGCCTATGTCTATTGAACAACAGAATGAAATATAAATACAATTCAGTATCTAACATTTTTATAAAAGTTTTAGGTTTTCGTTTTCATAAAATAAATATAATAATTACCGAAAATTTTTGCTATTGTCAATAATAATGGAGTTGCATCATCTGAATCGTTTTCATCTGGACCGGTAAACTTTGAAAATGATACAACCGCTGGATTTTGAGACTGTTTAGTAACATTATCCAGAATATTTAAAGCTGAAACTATTGATGCAGATGCAAAGTTTGGACTATTAAATGCGGTCGGACTTCCATTAACTGCGCCGTATTCTACAACAACCTAGAATAGAAAATACAAAATGTATTACCTTTAAAATTTCAATTAGTGAATAAAAGAAATGGAAGTGAATAATTTTATTTATTAGAGCATTTAATTTCATAATTTATACACACAGTGTACACTAAAAGCTAGATTTTATTCTAGAATAAAATATATTTAAAAATAATATCAGTAAAAATTTACAATTAATAATTACAATCGTGGTATAGCTCAACGATCTCAAAAAACAGTTAAAATAATCATTGCTAATTGATTTCGTAGAATTCACTTTCAGAAATAACCTCATGATGGATTTAAAAAATTTTCTAGTAGAAAAAAGAGGGAAATCTTTAGATTTTTAGTTTAATTTTACATTTATTGTTTTAATTTATATTTATATATATAAATTTTATAATGTTACAATTTTATACACTTTGACTTTAAACAATTTTGTTGTGTCTAATAAATATGAAAACCAAAAAACTATCTACCCTAAAGAATGTTTTACTCATTTAGTCTACCTAACGGGACAAATAACTTATATCGGTGTAAACACAAGGAATAGTAATCGTATTTTAATGTTTTTATCATGGAAATTACAAGTAAAATACATACTGATGGATATCCTGAAATTTTTCGAATTTCGGTGACTCTATAAATATCAGCATTTGCGAAAACATAGTTAGATTTGGCAAAAGCTCCTCTGGATGCAACAGATGGAGCTAAAACAACAAAGTATTCTAAATGAGGAACTAATTTTCTGCTCAGAGTATCCAAATTGGCAACAACTTCGGAGACTGCCTTTTTCGCTGATACAAAATCTTTTTCGTTCAATGATTGTAAAAGACCAGTTTCTGGCGCCTGTTTTAATATGACCAATGTATTTAAGTAAATTTATATACATTTTTTAAAAATACCGTAAGTACTTACAGTGCTTATATGATATATACCACTAACTGGACCAAGAGCTATTGCTTCTCTCAGCACGTCTTCGGCACCTTTTACTGTTGACGGATCTGCAAGAGATATAACTACGGTTACGTTTTTGTTCTTTAAACGTCTCAATACTAAAGTTTTGTAGCCAGATGATGATTTAGATTTAGATACTAAAACAAATTTACGAGCTCCTCTTGATGTTAAAAATTGAATTAACTCCAAGCTTAAACTGTCTTCATCTCCTAATAAATAAAAAACGTATACTTATTAATTTACATTTTCGATTTTTATACAAATAGCTTTTAAAATTTAAATAAGTCTGTTTTTGTTTACATTCTTGAAAAAACAATGGAACATGAATAAGTATGTAAAAGTTAAGGTTAAATGAAAAATACTATATTATAGCAATATAAAACATTTAAAATATAAAAAAGAACATACCACTTATAACAAACGATTTTTCGGCTGAAAAGAAAAGTTTTGGTAATGCAGCTACGGTTTTTTTAGCAGGTAATGTATTTTTCTTATCTTCTTCTTCTCTGATTTCAACAACTGTTCTTCCCATATTGCCGCTGCTGACATTGAATTTGAATGCATCAGATACCTGGTTAGCTGAGAAAACAGTAGTAGTCGATAATGGCTGTACTTTCTTGTTTTTAATGCCTTGACTAATCAATCGTTGAATATATTTAATTTCAGATAACGAAAAATGAATAATATTAAAGGAAATTTTGCTGAACGTTATGCTCTTTAGATTTCCAGATACACCTAATGAATCAGATACGGGTGAAAATATTTCAAAGTCAACCAATCGACCATATTCTGCTAATGAGTTGACAAATTCTTGGCGTTTGTTGATTACAGAGTAAGTGTCAAATATTAAATCAACACCACGACCTTCGGTTTGTTCCAAAATATGTTGCTCGAAACCACCATTATCGACCAAATTGGCAAAGCTATCGTCATTTAACTGAAACAATATTGTTTTATTAAACATTTTGTAATATATATTAATTACAAATAATGTTTAAATTTAACGTTAAATTAAACGTGTATTTCACATGAAAAACATACCTCTGGGAATCGCGATTTTAAAAATAATTTTTGTTCTCTGTTAAACACTCCTATGTACGGAATTGCTCCTAATTCAAGAGCAACAGAAATAGCAGCAGTACTGATTCCACTTGCGCCAGCATGTACATACACCGTTTCACCTGGTTGTATGTTTCCTCTCACTACAAGTGCATAATAGGCCTATTTCGCACAAATATATTGTTATAATCTAAAAGTTATGGGTACATTAAGGTAGTAAGATATTCTTAAACAATTTCCAACTTACCAAACTGTATGTTCTTGGTATAGTGCAAGCTTCTTCTAAGGACCATTCATCGGGTATTTGCCATATAAGATCTTTGTGTGCCAATACTGATGTAGCTAAAGCTCCACCCGGTACCAAACCAATCACTCTTTTGCCATTAGAATTACGTCCCGCAAATTCCATACCGAGATAACTACCCTGAAATTTCATATTATTGTAAGCACTTAATTTTGTTCAATTTGTATATGCATAAAAAATGTGTATTATAAATTAGTTTTTTACTTGTTGACTTATATCTCCAGAAATTCCATTATATGGTAAAGTGCCGTTTACGAATTTTCCATCCAAACCATTGAGTGGAACGTAGTATGGGTAACACAGTTCATAATCTGGATATTCTTTAGGACTAACGAGGAACAAAAAATCATTCATTCTGTTTATAAATATGAACTTATGAAATTGAAAGTGACAATAAAATAATTTTATACAAATTTACTTGTAAGTTGATAATTTTCCTTCGATGAATTGTAAACTGTTGACATCGCCAACTTTTTCAGTACTTATAAAAGCGTGTTCTACCTGAACTGTACTTTGTTTATATGGAACAAATACGCACGTACCCCAAGTACCATCTTTTAACATATTAACCACTAATCCTTTCTTGAGTTGATCTTGATATATTGGAGCTGACACAGAGAATGGAATCGCTTTGTTGTCTTTAATTGAAACACACCTAATAACAATAAATATTTAATAATACACAAAATACATTAAAATTTACATTAATATACATTAATTATATATACTAACTTTATAAATGAACCATTTGGTTCTTGTCTTAAACTCTTGGTTAACCCAATTACTCCAGTATTTTCCAAATTTTGACTGACCAAAACAATATCTCTGTTATTATCTTTAGAGTTTTGAATATTTGATTTTAAGGATTCAACCCATGATAATGAGGACCCAATGGATATTATGACTGGAGAAGGTACTTCAGTACTCTAAATTTAATTATAAATTACATTACATATAACGTCATGTAATGTTCAAAATAATATTGAAAATAAATTACCTTTTTCAGCAATACGTAGGTATTTTGACCATCTGAATACTTTGCGATGACGTCTAATCCAGTTTGTCTGAACTTTGAATCAAATTGTTGTTCTATAGTTAGCAAAAATCCACCATTTTTGACACCGGGTAATATGTTGTTTAATATATTATTTTCAATAGCACCATTTGCTATGACAAAGAACACCTGTTGTTCTAAAACACTAGATGATATATCTTGTTCATAGAAGGTTACTGATTGCTCGGATGTATTGTAACGGCTTACATCTTTAGCATATACATTAGCGTTGAACTATTGAAACACAAGTTTAATTTTTTTTTTAATGTTTTATAATATTTATAAATAAGTTACTTTTAACATACCGAGAATGAAGATTTATTACTGGCTAAACTTAAAATTTGTAATATAAAAAGTTCTTGTTGTGTAGTCACTACTTCTGTCACATCAAAAGATTTATTTGCATTTTCCAATACAATTTGCACAATAATATTGAGTGGGTCGCTAATAGCCTAATTATATACATAATAACGTAATTTAATGCACTAATTCAATATAATTTATCGATGATTTATTAATATATACTTCATCTGACACAAATGGGACAAAAATGTAAGATTCCAAATCAAAATTTTGTTGTAATTCTTTTCGGATTGGTACCAATGTCGATCTTACATCTCTAATCTCAACTCCTGCAGATTTAATAACGCCAATGTTTTCATAGAAACTAAATGCTGCAACTATTTAAGATAAAATATTTTTATCTATTAAATAAATAAATTTACTATTGATACATAATTTATAATATTGATGTTGATTACCGTTAGAAGATACAGCTTGATATTGTTTTTCTGGATAAATGCTCAATTTGAACAAATATTTAATTGTGTAGTGGTCTCGTGTGTCAAGTTTCAATAAATGCAATTGTAATAGTGATTCAAGGAATGGAGCCCATTTTCCATCGAAATTGATATTTCCACAATTTCCTATAAAGTAAATAATTATTTTATTATAATTAAATTTATTTTACAATTTAATATGTATGAATTATTATCTAATAAAATTACCATTATTATTGGCCAATTTAATACCCTGGAAGCTCTTGCTATATTTATAACCTTTGCATACAAGATCTTGATATATATCAGCAGTTGATAGTTGATCAGTTTCATAAGATTTCAACTCTGACAACTGTATTTGCTCGTCAGATATTTGAGTTTTAATGAAACCTGATACTACAATGGAATCACTTTCTTTGATTTCAAATTCTCCAGTTCCCGCCAAAATGTTTATGTTAAAGTTTATTTTGCCTAAAAAAATGTATAATTAATAATTGCATACACTTTTTTTTTTTTTAGTTTACTTGCCATTTTGAGGAATAGGTGTTATTCTGAGGAATTTAACATTGTCGAAGACAACTGGCAATTTATCAACAGATGTTCTTTGCAATTTAGCTAAAGCATCCCACGCGAATGTCTACAAAATAATTTAAATATTGCTGTAACTAATTAAATGTTTATTTTCTATTATAAAAAAAAAAAAAATTATGAATATGCTATTATATTTTAATTAATATAATTCCTTATTAAAGAAATGTGAGGTAAATCAAACTTACAAGGTATGATGCATATGGGAGAACTTCCACACCATCAATATATGTACCCTTGAGGTCGCTGTATGAATCATTTTCGATGTCTATTTCTAGTATAACTTCACCCGATGATGCAATATTGGTTTCAAAGTAAGTGATTACTTCCCAATCATCGGAATGGTCCCATTCGACTAATGGTTGAAGGGATGGAGTTCCCCTTGATACTGGATAACTGATTGGTGGATACAAATTTTCTATTTTTGGTTGTAACCCGGCATTAAAAAGTTTTCCAATGCTGGATAGCAATGTTGATACAGAAGATTGATTTCTTCGCACCAAACCTACATGTGTACACTTAGAACCAACGCTTGGCTTCAATACAGCTTGAAGGAGTGCATGTGGCGCAATTTCAATGACAATTGAGTTATCAGGTACATATTTCAATGCACTCTGAATCATTAAAATCATATAATAATTTTTAGATTATCAATAGTTAAATTGAATATATATATATATAAATTTAAATAGATATTGTTAGTTTGTAGACTTACATTGAAAAGTACAGGAGAAACCAAGTTATTCACGTGATATGCTACAGACGAATATTGTGCCAATGGTTCGTTCCATCTGCTTTCTGGAACCGAAGTACTTATCCATTTTGGAGATCTTGCTTTTGGACTTGCAATTATCTATTTAATATACACAATTAAGTTCTTTTATGTTCATAATATTTACAATAATAGATTATTATTTTATTGCTAATATACCCTTGCAACATTTTCCTTAAATATGGGCCCTGCAGCATTTATATACTTAGAATGGAACGCTACTCCAGAACTGTTAACTTCCCTCGCAAATACTCCTTCTGACTTTAATTTATTTACAAACTTGGCAATGGAATCAGGTGGTCCAGAAATCGTTACGCCATCTATACTATTATGGCAAGCCACAATAATGTCAGATGGTATTCTTGCATTAGCCTCCTCCCAAGATAGTCCTGAATTCAATGAAATCAATTTTATAAAAAATATCAAAATTATAAAAACTAGATGATTAATAACATACCGATTGCTGCCATTGCACCTGGAGCTAAATTCGAATCTAAGATACTACGACCTCTCCAATAAGCCACAATAATAGTTTGTTCAGCTGTTAATGTTCCATCAGCATATGCGCATCCTAATTCTCCGGCTGAATGTCCAATAATTCCATCGGGAGTAATACCAACAGTATTGAGTACATCAACCAAAGCGATCTGTATATCGTAATATATTATATAGACTTAAAATTAATAAAATATAATTAATAATGCAAATATACGTAAAAAAATAATAATTTAACCTGAATAGCGGCAATTCCGACGAATGAATTTAATACATTGTCAAAGATCGTTTGGTCATTAGAGTTGAATATAGCATATAAGTCTAATCCAAGAGTTTTTAATATGTTAGCGCTTTTCTCGATTGATGCTTGGAATGGTGGTAAATCCAATAACTCACGGCCCATACCAGGCCATTGACTTCCCATACCAGAAAATACATACCATACTTGACGTTTACCAGCTTCGATAACCTAAATTTATAGTTTTTTTTTATTTATAATTTTTACATCCTTTAATATTTTATCATAAAATTGTATTTATTTACCGCTGTTTCGCGACAATCTTTTTCTCCAAGTATACTATATCCTCTGTAATTATGTCCTGGGATATTTCTACTTTGGACTCCATATAATAGACCGTAGAATTCTGGGTCGATGGGCATATCTTCAACCTATGACAAAAATTAACGATTAACGAACATCAGGACACGCAAAACGTAACAAATAAATTACTAATTCTCACTTTGTTCAATAAGTAGTTAATACCACTTTCGGTCCTTGCAGACCCCACTATTAATCGAGGAATGGGATCTTGTGGTTGTGGTTTCTTTTGCTTTTCGTAAGATTTTAATAGAGCCTGAGCGTTGTGTCCACCAATCCCTACGGCATTAACGGCAGCATATTGACCATTCCACGGTAAAGACTTGTTTACTACTTGAAGCCGACCATCCTTCAGTGCGGGGACACGGGGATTTGGGATACTGTAGTGAAGCGTTGGAGGAAGTTCTTGTTTTTCCATGGCCAACACGGTTTTTACAACACCACAAAGTCCGGACGCTGGTTCGCCGTCGCCCATGTTAGATTTTACAGATCCAATTAACAGTGGTTTTGTACGGTTTTTACAGTATACTTCAGTAACAGCGTTGAGTTCTTGAGCGTCACCCAACTAAATTTAAGTACATAATTATCAATTAACTGTAATTATTAAAGTTAAACTATGTTTATGTTAAATAGGAATCATACGAGTTACATGTATTTGTGTTTCACTAATGCATTATAGGTACCATTTATACCTATACAATTTATTAATATGCTCGTGTATTATATTCTGTATACAGGATGTCCAATATCTATTTACTAATTGGAATATCTCCGCGAAAAATTAAAATAAGGAATGCAGTTTTTTCAATTTATTATTTAGGCAACGGACTATAATTTTATCTGTATTACTTATTTAAAAAAAAAGTCTCATAATAAATTAACTCATTTTTTTTTTTTAAGATATGTAAAATTTGAAGATAGCCATTTTAAAGAGTATATTTATTTGAGAATTTTGACGTGTCAATCTCTTAATTTAATCAAGATTTCGATTTTTAAGAATTTTTTACATTTGCCGAAGAAATGACGTCATTATTTTTAATAATTTAATATTTAAATATCATATCATGTAAAATTTATTTTATCAATATAATCATGAATGTGCTTAGTGCTTACCATAGTTTAACAATTGTTGTAGTCTTGTAGGGTTTCTCAGTTATCAATATTTATTGAAAAATTATTATAAATCTACAAATTTTATCACTTATCATATTAATAGTATTAATAATATGAATTTTGCATTCCACGATATATACATAAACTACATGAAATATATATGCTATTATAATGACGTCATCAATATGATTTTTCTAATAACTAAAAAAAATGCCTAAAAATCGAAATCTTGATTAAATTATGAAATCGGCACGTTATAATTATCATTTAAATATATTCTTTAAAATGGCTATTTTCAAATTTTACATAACTTAAAAAATAAAGATTTTATTTTTTTATTTTTTTATGAGTTTTTTTTTAAACAAGTAATAAAGGTAATATTATAATCCATTGCTTAATAATAATTAGAAAAAAACTGTATTCAAAAATTGTTATTTTTCGCAGAGATATTGCAATTAGTAAACAGATATAGGACACTCTGTATATGATACAGCAGTAGCATATTTATATCTTTTTTTTTTTTGGGATGGGGCGGCAGAAAAACCCTCCTTATAATAAATTTATAAATTATGATTAAAGAACACATTAATATAATATAACACAGTTATATTATTAATATAAACAATCATTCTTACATTAGGTATGTATAAAATGTCTATAAATATGTATAACTTAATATATTCTTCTCGAGGGTGTGTTTGTATTAATTATTATACAAATAATAAAATTATTTTTTATATGCTTTCTTTGGTAATTTTCATTATAACGACAACAAAATAAATATTTTCATAACTATATATATATTTTTGTATTTTACTTACGTAATAAGTATTTATTTGTTTATATTGCAATTAAAACTATAGGCTGGGCATTAACGAGTAAATAAGTTAAAGTTAAGTTAATTTAAACTTTTAAATTAACTTACTTTGCTCTAAACTAACTTCAAAATAACGTAATTATTAAAATTTTTGAGTTAAGTTTTTTTTTACATCATGAGATACACAATATAAATTAATTTTTATAATGCTATAATATTAGCTATCCACTAAATTACTTTTATTTATTTACACATTTTTGGTTTTCGTATTGCTCTGTAGTATATTTTCATAGAATCTATAAGTTATTCGTCATGTTAATAGTATTCATATTGTACTGGAATTGCCCATGTATGTAATATTAATTGCTGTGTATTTGTGTTCGTATAGTATAGTATAATAGTTTGGCATGGGATTACGATTAATAATAAAATGATGAATGACATTATTATCTTTTAAAAAAATGATATTTGTGTAATAATAATAATAAAAATAATTTAGCATAGTCATTCGATGTATAATAAATTATTTAATCTATATTCAATTCCAACAAAAATTGAATATTGTATACCGTTCATTACAGTAAATATTTATTAGGTATATCTCAACTAATTAGAAATAACTGCGGACCATAAATAACGAACAAAAATAATAGTAATTACTATTTTTTACTATAAGAGTATAACACAATTTTCCAAATTTTCTTGCTAACACACTACATACAGTTAGAATTTTAGTTTTTTTTATCTATATTTGTGTATAAATCTTTCCGGATATTTAAGACAGACATCACTGTTGAGACTATTATAAAAAGGGATGCAAATTTCATTAACTTCAATTAAGTTTATTTATTAATTTTTTTTTTTCATATTAACTCAACTGATTATTTATAACTTTTTATTGTTAACTCAATTTAAAATATTTCATTAATAGTTTTGATTAAAGCCATATATTAATGCAAAGTATACGTAAGCGGTATAATATTTACCTGATCACCGCAAGCACTGCTTTCAATGTAATCGACATCGTTGGGGTTGACTTCAGAAATTTGTAAAACTTCTTTGAACAATTCTATTTGTTGATCATTCGTAGGATAAACTGCCCCTTCAAATCGAAATCCCTCACAGTTGGTACGCGCGCTCACGGCAGTTGCGTACACTCTTTTGGCATTTTTGGCGCGTTGCATATACAGGACGACGACTGCATCACTGCGTGCGGTTCCTTGACCTATTCGAATTATAATTTATAACGTTTAATGTTGGTATGATAGGTTTTGGACGTAATTCTAGCAAATACCTGAGGCGTCGAACGGTTTACTTATACCCTCCGGTGAGATATAATTCATTCTTTGTAACATAACCGACAACACAGGATTGAGCAACAAGGTAGTTCCAATGACCACCGCACCGTCAACCACTCCAGTCTTGAGCATTCTATATCCGTGTTCGAAGGCGAGCAGGCTACCGGAAGATCCGGAATCGATGGCATAACTAGGACCTGTAGATGAAAATATACTCAATTATTATAATGTATCGTCGTATCGATTTGGTAAAGTACATGCGTTTTTACCTTTCAAAATATGAGTAGTAAATATTACCTTTCAGATCGAATGAGAAGGAAACTCGGTTTGGGAACATCGTTCGCGTACAACCCAAAAATTCATAACCGTTTACCCTAGTGGGATCGGCAGACCACCAATCAGCGTAATCGTTATTTGTTGTTGCCACGACCACTGCAGTATTTGATCCTCTCAGAGATGTCGGGTTCACACCTGTAATGTATTTATTAATTCGTGTGTTTTATTATAATTCGTTTGCACTTTGCAATAGTTAAAAAAACAGTTTATTAGAACGCACCGGCATCGACGAATGCTTCATATGTACTTTCCAACATGATACGAATCTGTGGGTCCAATCTTTCGGCTAATTTCGGATGAACGTTGAAAAATGTCGAGTCGAATTTCGTTAAATTTTTCATCGTTCCGATCTTGGTAATAGCACCGCAAATACCTAAACAGATAATTAATTCATTTTTCAATATTAATAATCTGATTGTCTTTTTTAATAAATATATATTTAAAATAAATTAAAAATAATAAAGCTAATATTATAGCATTATATTATTTGCGCTGTTTTAATTATCATTTAAGACGTAATTAATAGAATAATTATTTTTAAAAGAATTACACTATTACCAGTACCGTAAAAATAGGTGTGCAAGGAGGGTATTGCACACGGGCCACGGTCTTCAAATTATATTTAGGGCCTAGCTACTTTTTACTAAGCATTAGCTGTGAATCTTTATTTTATTAATTTTTATATCAACTTAAATTTTTGATTATACAATTTTTTTTATAAACTAACAGTAAAAATATATAATGAAATGTATATGAAATTAATAAAAGAAAATAAATATTATTTATTTTGGTCAAAACTGAAAACATCAAAAAAATAATAATAATTGTTCTGGATGGGTGATTGTATTATGTAGATAATTTTTGCCACATTTATAATTTTTCACTTGGGCGCCACTGACCTTATGTATTTAAATATTATTTTATATGCATATTTAAATTAATAAAACAAAGATATTTATGTTTAAAGTACTTATAAAAAGTTATATTCCAATAAAAAGTTAATAGTAATTACTTATTTATAATACGAACAATCAACCTAACCGCGAAATGTGGCTACGACAAACCTCTACGAAGCATGAGGAATGAAATAAAATTAAAAAATAAGAAAATCAGAAGAAAGCAACTCCGCAATTATTGCATTTTATTTAAAGACATAGTAATGATCATTGATATAATGTGTATTATTATTGTTACCGAGGCCCCGGGACCCCCCCGGGTGACTCAAACTTTAGTTATACACACAGGCTCCAACTACTCTAGTTACGATACTGACTATTACAGTAATTAAATTAAAAATGTTTAATAAAGGTACAAATTATAACAATAATTAGGTATATAAAATAAAGAAACAATTTTATAAAATATTATATCATTAGTCATCTTTTAATAAAATCGTATAAAATGGTAAAAAGAAAATAATTATAATTTATACCATCTGGCCATCTGCTCTCTCCTTCGGTAAGGATGTCCGTGCCGTTGAACAATTTTTCTTTAAATTCCTCTACAGAATCGCAATTAGGAAAGCGGCCAGAAATACCGGAAATAACAATATCGTCGTCATTATAGTATTTTTGGCTTTCCGCGTCTACTTCTATGTTCGGTGTCATTTTGATTTGGTTAAAATAATATATAAAAATATATATATTTATTTAACGTTCTAATTCGACAACTCGAAAGTATCAAGTTGAGAAAAATGAACCGTATGACTTTACTACACAATTATATACTGTACTCTGACACTGAAACGTAACTAGAAATTAAAATGTCACAGTACAAATTGTTTAAATACTGTACGTAAAAAAGATAACGCATTTATTCTACTGTTTTTTTTCCCCCATTACATGTTATGGTACTAATACTGTTTTTTTTTTTTTTTTGTACACATTTTACAGTTACCTAATTTACTGATAAACTTTTTAATAATCGTGCTATAACCGATGTTACGTATTGATTTTTAATTTTAAAAATGTCATCCGTACAATTATTGTAAATTGAATAAGACACTTGGACAAATGATCAAACTTAAGTTTATTCAGGAAAATATTTCTAATAAAGTTTATTTCCAATTAAATTTTTTAAATTTATTAACAACTTTACGAAAAAACTACCATATAGGTGTTTTGTACGAAATTAAAATTAGATTATCTTTGAAAAAACAGATCAGTACTTGATATTTGTATTTTAATATAAATAAACAATTTAAAAATAATTATATTACAGATGACTCATTAAAATTTGCCATCACTAAACACTAAACCAAGAAACTTAAAAAATTGTTTTTTTTATTTTATATAAATTATTATTGTTTTAACTTTTTATAAAAAAAATCTATGAACATAAAACATAAAACAATTCTATCCTTCTTAGAGTATATAATATGTATTTAGAAGATGCTTACAGCTATGCTATAGTAGTACTAATAAAATATTCATAACAAAAACCCTAGTTGAATTATAATATAAAATAAACGATATTGTATTCGATTATAAATAAATAATACTATATGCGCTTCAATTTTTTCAATTAAGGCTCAACAGGTTAACGTAGACAATTACAAAAAAAAAAATACGATTTGAGTTTTTATTATATACCTATATTAATTATTTGCTACGTATATATATGTTTTATATAAAAACTGATCTTTAGATGATCGATAAAGAAAATATTTTATTTAATCATTAGACAAAAATGATGTTGATTAAAACTAAATACATTTTCGTCTACCTACTACCTAGACGGGTGTTCGCAAAATTTTAGTCCCAGTTGTTACCCTATTGTTTCGGAAAATTCCGAATACATTAAATTTAACAGTTTTGTAATTAGAATGAAAACGAATTATGTCTTAATAATTTGTGAACATAATTAAAATACGTAAAAGTATAAAATATATTATTATTTCATTAACAAAATATGGATAATAATACACGTTATCGTTTTCATATGGTCGTAAAATGCCATTTTCGGTTTGTTCAGGAGTCGGCGGCGGCGGTCTGAGCGGACATCGCCTCGCCGTTGCCGACCGCCGTCAACCGGTCGCGTTCATCGTTCGCATCGTTCAGCTCGTTTTCCAGACGGTAAATGTCAGCCAACAGGACGGCCGCTTTAGGCGCGGGCGATGTACATTCGTCCGCGGCCACCGTGGCCGCTTCGACGGCCGCCAGGGTCTGGCCCACCCGCCGGAGAAGATCAGCGTACCGCGCTTCCATAGCTCTCCGGTTCCGGGCCGGTACCCGGTCGCGGACCAACGACTTGATTGACCTCAGGACGGCCACGCGCATTCGGGCCAAAGCTCGGCGACACCGTTTCAGAGCTTTCTTAGTGGACACTCTGAAGTCGCCTACGCTATCGGTGTCCAACTCGGCCACGGACCTCACGAGCGACGGGTCTTTTTTCTCGTAGCCCGTGGCCGCCGTCATCGTGCTACGACTACTTGAAATACACTTCAACGGATGGCGTTTGTCAGTCTGGCCGCACGAAGACATATCGATTATTATACGAATATGATTGTAATACAATAATAATTCGATATTGTACTGTTCACACGAATTTGTTTTATATTGAAATATTATAATTGAGTATAGTGGTTATGATAATATTAATTGTTCGATATTATTGCGTTAATGCGTAGATATTGTATAATGAACTATCGTTGTTTTTAAATATAAATTGATTTTGTTGTCGATACCATCGATACCGTCCGAAATTTCGTGACGGCCAATAACATTTTCACACTTTCAGTCCCACAGTTTCAAAAAAAAATTGAAAAAGATTTTTTTTTAATTCAAATTTTTCATATACGGAACTATTTGTAGTTCTACCAGATATTTGTGAAAAAAGTGCTTATTTGTGCTAATGAGTCGTATTTTCCCATAGGTTTTATCATAATATGAAGAATGATAATAATTGGTAATTGATAAAAACAATTATATAATATAATACATTTGTTTAACAATGTTTGGACTTTGATGGTAATTGATTTGTGCATATTATCAAAACGATTTTATTTTATTAGCAAATTAGTTAATTTAATTATATTTAATATTCAAAGAACTCCAACATTAATGTAACCCAAAATGTAATAAATATTACGTAAGTTACTCGCGTAATATTCGGTGTATCCTTTTTATTATAGATTACATTGGTTGAATTATCATTTATTTATGATTACGTCGGTAATAAAATTATATATGTATATTTATGTACGTACATATTTTTTTTTTTTTTAATATTTTTAAGGTCATATAAAAAATAATAATGGTATAAATCGTTTAAAACGACATTCATTTATGAACATATATCATAAAATATTGTAACTATATATATATCGAATAATATTATGTGGTTTTATACAATAAATTGGACTTAATTTTCAATACTACAAGTACCAAATATGGGTAACCTATAACCATAACCCAATATAAATATTGAAAAAAGTTGAAAATAAAAAATATACTCATAAATAGACATCCAAAATTGTATAAAACAATATCCGTTTTTATTTTATAAAATAATATAATTAAAAATTATATATTTAAATGAAGACATTTAACTGAGTGAAAGTCACATTGTTTGATTTTATGAAATATTTAATATGTTTAAAGTAAAGTTGCTAATGTATATTTTTCAGTTTTTACTTTTTATAATATTAACATCACTCGGACTAACGAAAAATAATTGGAATATGATTTTGATATTATTAACCAAAAATTGCCTATACACAACCCCTTAATAAATTCTCGCTTCCAATCTCTCTCAAACAATAATTTCACGAAATCGATAGTGTTATGTACCAGGGAATTATGCGTTTCAGCATCCGTGCGTGAATATGGTATAATAATTAAATTTATGGTGGCAGTGTCTATGATTACAATTTAAATCCTATATTCCTGATACTTTACTGATATCTTAGAAAATCACGGTTTAACAAAATGTCTTAAAATTGATTATATAAATTATAATTATTAGAAATAATATTATTTTATTATGTAAATATGTTGGACGATTTTGCGGGGAATTAATTTATGTGCGTTACATAGCTATTCAGAATTGTTAAATTTATAATTTGTTTCATTTTAAAAAATATACCAGCGAAAAATGTAAACAAAAATGTTTGTAACAAATTCATAGAACTATGAAAGATACTAAGAATTGGTAAGAATTGGTCAGGTAGAAACAAAAATGAATGAATTTTTTCACATTACAGATTTCTTTTTCTGTTTTCTATCTATTTTTCATCTTCAACTACATACTAAGTAGATACAGAGGGCGGTTAGGGATTCAAATCACTCCTTTCACTTTTAACAACATGAAAAATATACACATTTATACCATATTTCAAATTATTTGTTTTTAAATTTATTAATATCGGGGCCAAAACTATAGATATAATATTTTATAAGCTTATATTATAATTATGATTATAGTATTATATGTATATTACAATTTCACTCATAGTAATTATGAACCACCACTGTGTCAATTTTCTATCCATAGCACTGTACGAGTATATTATATAAGTAATAAATATTTGTTTGCATACTAAAATTACAAACTTAATGTAGTTTTAAAAATTAACATAATTACAAAACTTTGTTAATTTTTAATAGAATTTAAGAATTTAAATTTTAAAATAATCAAGTTTATACCAAAATATCTTAGATTATTTTTATTAAGTTTATTAAAATAATGAACCTTTTTTTTATTACAGATTTGTAAAAATTAATTGTGACTTTTATATAATTTTATACGTAGGTACATGATTAGTTAGTATATCAATAATTATTGAGGCGAACACAAACACCATCGTGTAGTATACATATCGTGACAGTATAGTAAGTCTTAAGTGCCATCTTAATGGATATTATTTCAAAATAATTAGGATCAAAAAAATCAATTGTTTATATTTCATTAATTTATGAACGATATATTTATCTACATTTACATATCCTATAAAGATTTGGCAGATGATTCCGAGATATTATATATAACTTATAATTTATATGAAAAATAGTTTTTTTAGTTTGTTTTATAATTATATATGATAGTAGCAGAGCCGTGTTAAGGTCGAAGGTCAAAGGGGCAAATTTTTAGGGGCGACAAAAAAAAGTTATATTGTATTGTATTAATTTACATTTGTTTTAAGAAATATTTGTTACTTATTAATTATTATTTTATTAATATTATTGAAAAAGATGAATAATAATAAATTTGTAAGTGTTGAAAATTCCGTGGTGATATTGTTTTTGTGGTTGATGTACTAACAATATCTCACTGTCTATTGTACTAATGTATCTATATGTGTCAAGTCATATGTCCGTATATTTAATTTGAACTGTCATCTTTATTATTTTCAATATAAATTATAAACATGTTATAATTATATACATAGAAGTTAACTCAACTTAGTTGAGCATTCTACACACTGATATAAAGTATTTTTTGTATTTCCCATATGGCCGTATTATAACTAATTGCTAATAAATATTATATATACGTCATAAAATATTTGATTTCGCCATTATCACCTCAATTGCCAATACGCAAACAAAGTTTAATATGAGTGGAAAAATAATTAAAATGAGTGGTGCCGAATATCGTTAGATATCGGCAGAAAAAAATAATAAAGAAAAAGCAATTTTTATGAAAATACCTAAAATGTAGAATTTTGTTAAAAAGGTAAAAATTATAATGTACCTCGTATATACTATTTCTAATTTATTATTAATTATAATTTATAACAAATAATGCAATATGTTAAGCATTTTATATTTACAATAAAAATTTAATTTAAAATCGATTCACTGCATTCGTTTAAATGATGGTTCTAACTTAAATGTAATTTCAATTAAAATAAGTTTTTAATTTCTTAAAATAGTTGATTAAAAATTTATTAACCCCATTTACGTCAGACATCCATATCAGGGTTGCCACCCGTCCCGTTTTTCACGGGACAGTCCCGTTTTGATGCCCGCGTCCTGGTTTAATGAGCGTCGGGACTCCATATATCCCGTATTTGATTATTTCTTAAAATTATCA
The DNA here is from genome assembly GCA_013282895.1 of Eriosoma lanigerum. Classification (NCBI taxonomy): domain Eukaryota; kingdom Metazoa; phylum Arthropoda; class Insecta; order Hemiptera; family Aphididae; genus Eriosoma; species Eriosoma lanigerum. The sequence continues at coordinate 26,932,347 of CM023360.1, forward strand.
ACAAATATACCGTATATCTACAAGTCACAACCAAACATTTTCGTCAAATCAATTGATATGATTTATTTACAAATTATTTGTCACTAATACGTTGCACAATGCACATTATGTGAACAGTTTATAAACCAAACTATATATAGGCTTTTAAAACTAAAAAAAAAAAATCACTAGTTATTCTATATAATATTGAAGCAAGAAGCTGTTTACATTTTATTTTTCATTTTTAACACAATTATAATTTGTTCCTAAATTTTATCTTGTTGTCTGTTGACTTAAGGATAGTTTTTAGTTTGTATGGGTACTACAATTAATATTATAACACACGTGAAAACCTTATATTTATATATATATATTTTAATATTTAAATATACCTATCTACATAAGTTGGAATTTTTTTTTTTTAAGTTTCCTTAATTTTGCATACCATCATTATTTGCATACACAAAAAAAGAAAAAAATTTAAATTTATCATTTCTATTATTATGGAATTAAAACATCAAAGAAAAATTCCATTTTCATATTATGTTTAAGGTAATAATAAGAATTATAAAATAAAAAAATTAATATATTTATATGGCATTTTTATCACTTTTATTGCATGGAATTCCAATAATTATTAATTTTCACTTAGGATTATAATAGTTGGGTTATTATTTTAGGAGGATATAAAAGGGTAGCATTTAAAAATCTGCCCCCATGCGGCAAATTGGTTAACATTGCACTGGATAGTAATATAGCACAACTAATCATTTTTCAAAAATAAATTAATAATGTAGCCGAGTATATACAGAGTGATTATTTATTGTACTACACTCATTTTTTCAATCAATTTTTATGTTTTTACATTTTTTTTTTTATACAAAATATTTGTATCCAATTACTCTTTATTTTTACATACAATTTAAACTTTTTACAATTTTTATTTTATTTAATTTTTTGGTTTTATACCTTTTTAAATTTCAAGCTATATTTATTTTTATTCTATTGTACGATTTAAGAATCACCCTGTATGTTAAAAATTAAAATATATTAAAATATATTTGCTAATCATCAAACTATAAAAAGGTAATTTTAATAAAAATATTTTACATATTAGATATAAGTCCAAGTATATTAATTCATCGAATAACTTAAAAGTGTTATAAAATATTCAAACGTAAAATACATAAAGAATGTACTTATTATACTTTGTTAAATGTACAACATACTAATTCCTAGTTAGTATAGTTTGAACTTAGAACTTAGAACTTAATACTTAGTAATAATTAGAAATTTACTCTGACTATTTAGTCAAATAGGTAATTAAGATAAACTATAACATAATATCTATTATTATGTTTAAAAACATGATAATTTCATTCAATTTAATACAGCAATTCAACACTAAAATTATAATTTTTAAATAGAAACGCCTTGATGAAATAATAATACTACATATTTGACGTCTATATTCTATGTATAAGAAATATTATATATTTAATTTATAATTTATCAAATACGTTATTTGCATATTTATTTTTTTAGACTACTTCTTTTGTGAGAAACGTATTTAAACATATGTTTCTTGCATAGGTTAGGTTAGTATTAATTAAAATATACATATAAATTTAATGAACGGGATTGGGGATACAAAAATCCAATATTATTCAATCCTCAACATGATTTTAATGTTTTGTTTCTTCGAAATATAATACAAATTAGTATTATAATTTATGATATACTCGTAAAATATTATTTGTATATAATGATTAATCAATAACATTTAATACTATTTAGCTCAATTATGATACATTTTTGAAATATATACATAAATAAATATATGTATACCTATTAAGAGCTCACTACACAATAAAAATGTTTGTGAAATAAAACTAACTTGAAATTTAAATTTTTTCAAAATACCAAAAATATTGTACAATATAAGTATATTCATCATGGTTATCTATGAGTTATGACTAGAGTAGAGGAGTTATTTGCATATTTGATTATACAACCACGAAAATAGCTGAATAAGAAATGTAGATGGTTCATGTTTGGATGTAGCAAAATATGTAATTTTATTTTGTATATAATTTTATATACAAATTTATATTTTTTTATTTTTTGGGCATATTTCTTAATTATTAAACTTTATGTTATATATTTCATGAATTTTAAAAAAGGTTGAAAAAAAATTGACTTTATAAATATTATGTTTTTTAATGATATTTTTTCTATTCTCTATTTTATAATAAGTCTACGGTATACCTAATAAATTAATAAATAATAATAAATGACATCAAACCAATCAATTTACACACACATGGTATATATTCTGTGAAATTCTAAATAACCATACAGCATATTATAACAATCATATTGTATTTTATTATAATTTATGACTATGTAACGGTGATGTTAATATTTATATATACAATATTAATTGTGTATACTATATAAAATAAATTGAAACTTATGAAGATTTAAAAATATTTTACTTCAAATATTACAATATTATGCAAACAAATTAATAAACAAAAAAGTAAAATACATAAGAATTATTTACAATAACAGAAAAATATAATATAACAACAACAATGATAACAATTTTTCTATGATCAATAATTTAATTGTTTAAGTATTATAACTAACATGACTACTTCAATATAGAGACTTGGACAGAAGTATCAATACCGTCATTTTGCAATTCTTGTAATCTCTTTGCTGTCAATGATCTAATATCCCCAATACTTAGAACCAGATCATAGTTCCTTTCAAGAGTCTGTTTAATTTCAGCACCCATCAAAGAATCCATACCTAGGTCAGCCAAAGTAGCCGATTCCTCAATGTTTTTGGTATCCTTAATACCAAGAATGTTGGCGACAGCATCTATCAGACTAATTAATTCATCACCACCAGAACCGCCCTTTCTTTTTTCGGCTAAAACCATAGATGCCAAAACTGGTTGTGAGTGGTATTGCAAAAATACATCAAATGCACCCAAACATGATGACATACGTTGCGGTAAAGTACCACCAACAACAGTATCATTTCCACCCATTGTTTCTATGATAAGACCAACATCACCAATTGCACCCCATTGAATAGCCAGCTATTACAACAAACAATAAATAATCATAAGTAAATAAATTTATATAATAATGAAGTGTTTAATAGGTATATTTAATTTTTGAAAAATTACCCCAGGTAGTCCAATTTCTTGTCTAGATTCACAAATTCTTTCCATAACAGAATTGGCAAAACCATAATTTGTTTGTCCAGCATTACCACGTCCACAAGACACAGATGAGAATACAACAAAATGGTCAAGTTCAGGGCAAGATTTCCTGGTAACTGCATCTAAGTTTTTAGTTCCCGTAACTTTAGGCTTGCTAACGATTTCAAAATCTTGAGGTGTCTGGTTTTCCAAAAATGCATCTCTCAACACCTAAATTAATACAAACTATTTAGTTTAAAATTTTTCAATATATACAAGTAAAATAGCGGTTAAATTATTATTAATTTACAGCAGCTAAATTGAAGATGCCTCCAACAGGTCCTAATTTATTACTGTCATCAATCAATTGTTGAGCTCCCTTTAGAGTTGAACAGTCAGCCTTTGAAATTAATACATTAACTCCGCTTTCTTTCCAATTGCGAACACAACCAGCTTGATAACCAGTTGTGATTCCACTGCGAGCAGTTAATACAAGGTTCTTAGCTCCTCTGACGACTAACCAGTTAGCCAATTCTAGACCAAAACCTCCAAGACCTCCAACAAGCACATACGTTTTGTCAGGATTCATGTGAGATCGTGGTATAGCTGTTACTAGTTTTGTAGCAGGTTTAATCACAGCTGCTGACTCTTCATCTCTAATTTTTAATACAACTTTTCCAATATGTTTTCCAGATCCTATGAATCTAAATGCTTGTTCCACTTGAGATTCAGAAAATACTGTAGCCGGGAGAGGATTGACAGCACCGTTTTTAATACCTTCGTTTAACAATCTTACAACTTCTTTCTTATCTTCGTTTTCAGATTTAGCATCAAGCAATGAATCCAATAGAATTCCATGGAATGTAGTATTCTTCAAGAAAATTGACATTCCTAGAGGGCTATTATTAGATAAATCAAGTTTTCCGATTTCAAGGAAACGTCCATCTTTAGCCAAACAACGAACTGAAGCTTGAAGTTTGTCTTCAGCTAATGAATTCAAAACTAAATCTACACCACGTCCTTTAGTTTCTCTTAAAACATGTCGTTCAAAACTAGTGTCACGAGAGTTGGCAATATTTTTGTCAGTTAACTAAAAACAAATACATAATATATTATTAATTGTTCTATATAATACACAATAAATTGATTAAAATACCTTTGGGAAATTTGTTTTTAAGAAATCTCTTTTTGCTTTACTACCAACTGTTGTATATACAGTAACACCCATATGAAGAGCAATGGCAATAGCTGCTTGACCAACACCTCCAGTACCAGCATGAACCAACAATGAATCACCTGTCTTCATCCTTCCCCTCACACAAAGTGCATAATACGCCTAAAATATAAATTTAATAAACATTAAATATGTATATTTCAATATTGAAATATATAGTGTTATATAGTAATTGTATTATAATTAATTTAAAATCTTACAGTTCCATAAACAACAGGTATAGTAGAAGCTTGTTCCAAAGTCCATCTACTAGGTACTTCCCACAAGAAACCAGGATCAGTAAGAACACTGGTTGCCAATCCTCTAGCAGCAAGCATACCCATAACTCTCTTACCCTTTGAATCACGGCCAGAGAATTCAAGTCCAAGAATGCAATCCTGAAATAGATCAAATATAATAAACTGCTAAGTCTTACCTCTAAAAATAATAAATTCATACTTGTCCAGCTAAATCACCAGGAAGCGCATCAGGAGGAAGTTTTCCAGAAGCCAACATTATATCACGGAAGTTCAGTGGAGCATAATAAACAGTACATAGTTCAGTGCTTGGATTATGTTCTGGTCTAAAATTAAATATTTAGTTAAGTAATATTATTTAATTATTATTAGAAATAGAACTTATAAATATTTACTTGTAGTATTTCAATGGTCCTTCGATCCATTTCAAACTACTTAAATCTCCTCGGGTTAGAGCATTTATATATGCATGCTCAACTGGTAAAGAAGGCCTATGTTGTTGATATTCTAATTTTAAATGTCTCATTGAGCCCCATGCCCCATTAGATTTTAATATGTTTATCAATAAATCTTTTTTCAATTGAGTGTTATATAATGGAGCAGTTAAAGAGAACTTTGGTGCAGTAGTATCTTGTATGAACACTGTTCGAATATTGTTACCACCTGGTTCTTGTTTGACACAGTTTATCAAACCAATAATTCCATTAGAATCTTCTCCTTGAGCAAATAATATTATTTTCTTGCTGGAATCAGTTTCAGCTGATTTCAAAGCTGATTTTAATGTCTCAACCCATTTATATGATTTTTCAGATACTTGGATGACTTCAGAAACTGGCAACTCTTTATTCAACTAAATAATTAATACAAATATTTATAAGAATAACACTTATTTTTAAGGTTTTTTATGAAATAATATAATCAGGACATCAAACAATAAACAACAAATGTTTATTGTATATTGAGATTAACCACTTACTTTTCGCAACAAGTAAAATACTTTATTTTCAGCAGAGAGTTTGCTGATTAAAACTAGGTCACTTCTTGCAATATTACTTTGAAACTTATCGTTAGATTCACAGGCAATGACAAAGCCACCAAATTTCACGGTTTCGGTCAAATTGTTTAATTTTGTTTGTGATTGTAAAACATCAACAGCTATTGCCACATGGGCATTACCTTCTATTGGACCGTTTTCTAATATTTTATTAACAATTTTAACTTCTAGTGGTTCCAATAATGAAGCAAATGTTTGTGCCTGTGTTGTAGCTAATGTTGCGTCCAGCTAAAATATTTGACACTATTAGTTTTATATTTTTTAATATTTTAGAGTCTTAAATTTTTATTTCTTACAGATATCAAGGGTTCAGATTCAAGAATGTCGACAATATTAGGCATATATATTTGTTCAAATGAATTTGCATCACTGAACTCAATGACTTTTACTTTAATCGCACCACTACTGTTTTCCAAAACTATCTGAAGATATGTGGTGATGATACTTAAAATGGTTGTAGCTGTTGAACCCTGTTAATTTAGTATTATTTTATATAATTCTAAAAGTATTCATATTACAAAACAATTAAAAAATAATTACTTCATCAGTAGTATATGGTATAAATGTATACTTTTCTAATTTTGGAGCAGCTTGCGATTGTTGTCTTCTCGGAGCTAAACTTGTTTTAAGTCCACATAGTTCAATACCACCAGATTTAATGACATTAATATCTTTATACATATATATAGGAAGTGCTAAAATTCACAATTTTAAGATAATACTATGTTAATATTTATTATTCTACACATTCGTCAAAACACTTACTATCTTCTGATAACTTTCCAATCATTTCCAAATGCATAGATGGGTTAATAATAATTTTTTGAATTCTTGTTGGTAAGTATAACTCTTTTGTACTTAAACCTAAGATAGAAAACTGAAGCATTGTATCAATAAAGCTAATCCAATTTCCATTCCATTTCAATTTCCCACTAATACCTAAATATTAATATAAATATTATTTTATTAAAATCAGTATTACTGTATGTTTAAAAATTATAGACAAACGAATATAATATAATGATATATAAATATTCAAAAAGTTACCATTATTATCAGATTCTTGAACACCTTTAAAAACTCCTTTATATTCATATCCTCGCAAACCCAAATCTTTGTAAATGTCACCAGATTTAAGGAGTAAATCATTTTTGTTAATCTTGGATTTAATTAATTCATCAGCTATTTGTTCTGAATCATCAAAAACACTGATGTTACCAGTAACTACAACAGAGCCTCCTTCACATAACTCGAAATTTCCAGTTCCTTCTAAAATGTTGATGAAGAAATTTATGTTTCCTATATAATTATCAAAAAAATAATAAATTAGTAAATTAATTGTTTTGTATTTACAATTATTAACTCGAGTTATCTACATTTAAAACAAAAAATTAATACTAAAATAAAAATAAATATAAGTAAAATATAGTTTAGTTATCAATGGAAATTAAATTAAAAAACTAATTTTGTATAATTACCATCTTTAGGCATAATAGTAGCACGCAAAAATTGTACGTTTTCAATAACAACAGGAAATTCTTCAATGTTTTTATTTTGAAATTTAGCAAACGTCTTCCAAACAAGAGTCTATGAAAAATGTTATCATAAACAATACATCTATTGTTATCTATAATTATTTATTTTTCAATGTAGGTTAATTAATTATATTACTAAATATCCTGTAGCCGGAAATAATACTCTGCCGTCTATGGTGTGTCCGGACAAAAATTTGTCTTCTTCTGTACTTAAATCAACTTTAATGACAGACTCGCCAGACCCACCTTCCTATAATTAATTTATATTTAATAATATTAAAATTTATGATTATTTTATTTTATTTTTTAAATAAAATAATTTCTTATATATAAACAATACCTTCTGAGTAAAATCTGCAACAGCCCATTTAATTGAGTGGTCCCATTTGATCATTGATTGTATCATGGGAGTTCCACGAGATACAGGATATGATATTGGTGGGTATAAATTTTTAATTTTTGGTTGAAGTCCTGCATTATACATTCTAAAATAAACGTAATAATATATTACTTATTATTAATTAAATTTAATGATAAAACCTAAACCCACTTTCCAATAGCCGATAATAAAATAGAAATATTTTCTTCTGGATTATTTGAACGCTTTGTCAGACCAATGCACAAACAATCTGGTCCCAGTGATCTTCTTAGAATAGCTTGAAGTAAACCATGTGGTGCTATTTCAATTACAATAGCATCTTTTGGAACATGAGCTATAGCTTCCTAGTAATAGTTATTAAATAATATCAAAAAATTACATTCGAACATTTATAGCTAATATTAATAAATCCATACATGAAACAAAACTGGTGATAATAAATTGTTTACGTGGTAAGCAGTAGAACTCATTTTAGCGAGATCAGTGTTCCACAAATTTTCAGGGATAGAAGAACTGATCCATCGAGAAGTGCGGGGTTTTGGATTTGATAAAATCTAAATTCATGAAATATAATTTTTTATACACAAATGCATATCTATGCTATATATATATATAAATATATAACTATTATTTCACTTCAATCATTTTTTATTTATATTTAATTAGTTATTATTAGATAAAATATTTTTATATCATATAAATATCTTATGTATACATATTTTTAGTAATATTATTATAATAGTACTCAATAATAATTATGACAATACATAATATAAAATTTATATTTAAGATAAACTTACGTTTTCTAAACTTAATCGAAGTTTTTGTTCTGCATTTGAAATATATTTTGAATGAAAAGCAAAACCTGAGCTATTGACTTCTTTTGCAAAAATACCTTCAGATTTGCAAGTCATAACAAAATCACTGACACTTTTGGGAGGTCCAGATATTGTTACGCTATCCTCGCTATTATGGCAAGCAGCGAATACATCAGATGGTAGTCTTTTTTTTGTTTCTTCCCAAGACAATCCTTATATTTAAAGATATTTTTTCATGTATAATAATAAATAACAGAATATAATAAATTAATAATTACCAATAGCAGCCATAGAACCATTTGGTAATTTAGATTCCAGAAGACTGCGACCTCTTGAAAATGCGATCAAAATTGCTTGTTCAGCAGTAAATGAACCATCAGCATATGCACAACCAAGTTCACCAACTGAATGACCAACAATACCATCAGGTTCAATTCCAATTGATTTCAATAAATCAACTAAGGCAACCTAAATCGTTAAATAAATTTATTAAAATTATTTTTAAATATTTGAATATCAAATATATTACTTGTATGGATGTTATCGACACAGCTGAATTAAGAACATTGTCAAATGTAGATTCACTTTTGGAATTCAAAATGCTCAACAAATCAATACCTTCATATTTAAGCACAGCTGCAGCATTATTTATTGCCTTAGCAAATGGCTCCAGTTGAAGAAGTCCTTCAAGCATACCTGCCCATTGACTTCCCATTCCGGAAAAAATAAACCATACGGGTCTTTTAGTTGATTTCACTTCCTATAAATAATAATCAAATGACTATTTAAAATATAGACTTTTTAATCATTTATAATTAAAGGAATAAAATACTTACGGTTACTTCAGAAATTGATTTACCAAGAACTGAGTATCCTCTATAAATATGTCCATTAATATGATTATGATGTATATTATGTAACAAATCATTAAACTCATCATCTAACGGTTTATCAGGAATCTTATACAAACCGACATAAAGTATAAAATTAAAAAAAAATAAATAGCAATATATATATTTAATAAAGTAATGTGTAAATTTACATTTTTTAACATGTGATTAACTCCATCTTTTGTCCTTCCAGATACAGCAACTAAACGAGGTACGTTGTTTAATGTTACAGTATTCTTTAACTTGGGATTTGATTTTAATAAAACATGAGCATTAGCACCGCCAAATCCAAAAGAGTTAAGTGCTATATATCCTCCATTGAAGTCCCAGTTTTTGTCTACAACCTACAAGTACAAATAATAATTCAAATATTGCTTTAAAATAATTAAAAATATAAATTACTTGTAATCTTCCATCTAGTAAAGCTGGAATGTCAGGATTTGGATTAGTAAAATGAAGATTACCAGGAATTTTCCCAGATTCCAAGGCAATTACAATTTTAGCTAATGAACAAAGACCTGAAGCTGGTTCAGAATGACCCATATTTGATTTAACAGAACCAATTAATAATGGTGACTTGCGGCCTTTAGTAAAATATTCAGCAATAGAATTAACTTCCTGTGGATCGCCAACCTAATTCATTCACAATTATGAAATTAATTATTAATGTTTATTATTGTTAAATATATTATACTTTCGTTCCTGTGCCATGAGCTTCTACATATTGTACATCAGCTGGATTGACACCACACTTGGTATATACTTCATGGATAAGTTTGTTTTGCATCTTGCCACTAGGGAATGTAATTCCTTGATCTTTAAACCCATCATTATTTGTAAGTGCTTCAACGACTGTGGCATAACTACGTTTGGCTACATAGGCTTTTTGCAAAAATACTGTTACAACTGCTTCACTTCTTACATAACCATTTCCTAAGTAAGTTTTGATATTATTAATATTTTTTAGTTTAAAATTTATTGATAATAGTTATAAATAATAATTATACCTGACACGTCAAATGCTTTACACATTCCCTGTGAAGATAACATACTCAATTTGTGGAACTGCAATGAATTAGTCGGTTTTATCAATAAATTTACACCGCCTACGATAGCTGCTTCACACTGTCCGCTCCTTATCGCATGCAAAGCTTGTGACAATGCAAATAAACTACCAGAACAAGCCGTATCTATAGCATAACTTGGTCCATTAAAATCAAAAGTGTACGAGATTCTGTTAGGAAACATAGCTCGACTGCAACCAGTCAATCCATAACCATTGACACGTTCTGGTGTTCTACTCAAATAATCATCAGTTTCGCTTTGAAATGTACCAACGAACACGCCCGTTTTCGATCCACGAATATCATCTGGGTTAACACCTATTTAGATAATTAATTATTAATATTTTTTTTTAATATAAAGCAATTTAATTAAACAATTAAGTGTTCAATACGCTAAACAAAAACACATTAATATTCAGCTCAGTGGCGCAACCAGGGGGGTAGACTCCGGGTCTGGACCCCCCCCCCCCCCTTGGCACGTATAATAGTTAATTAATTTCATTTTCTCAATAAACTTGAATAATCAAAATTAATGTATGTAAATATTTTTCTATTATTGCTGATGAGACGGCTGATATTTCCGGTATTGAGCAGTTTTCACTTTGTGCCAGATATTTTGATTCCACTGATAAAATAATTCATGAGGACTTTTTAAAGTTTGTACCGGTACATGATGTGAGTGGAAGAGCTCTAGCAGACACAATAATCAATGAATTAAAAAGTCTGAACATAGATATCAAACATTTAAGAGGTCAAGGGTATGATGGTGCTGCCACTATGAGTGGCAAATTTAATGGAGTTGCTACATTAATTAAAAACAAATATCCCACTGCGCTGTATATTCATTGTAGTTCTCATAACCTTAATATCTCAATATCATATTCTTGTAATTTACCACAAATCAGAAATACTATGGGTACCATTGAAAGTATTTACTTATTTTTTAATATACCTAAAAGACAAAAGTTTTTCACTGAACAATTAGAAATGTTTAAAAAAAAAGAAAGTATGAAAGAAGATGGTTGTCATTTAAATAAAGAAAAACTAAAACGTCTTTGCCCAACCCGCTGGGTAGATCGTCATAGTTCTGTTGAAACAATTTATGATTTTCTACCTGTCATTGGAAAAAATGATTACATGACCAGATAAGGATGTAGCAACAAAAGCTAACCAAATACTTTTAACATTAGGAACTTCAGAATTCAACATTAGTCTATCTGTAATTATTAAACTATTTCAGTATACTAAACCTCTTAGTGTTTACTTACAAAAGAAAAACATTGACTTGGTTGAAGCTATTAATCACATCAACATTATTTTAAATGAATTAATGAATATTCGTGAAAATGCTGAAATAGTCTTTAGTGATTTGTTTAAAAATCTTATTGAAAGATCAAATGAAATGGATATTAAAATAAAAATACCAAGACTTGCTAAAAGACAAAAACATAGAAATAATTTTTCTACAGAAAATCCTGAAGATTATTTTAGAGTACCTGTTTTTATTCCATTTATTGATTCTATAATACAACAATTAAATGATCATTTCAATAATCATAAAGAAATAATATCTGGTTTTCAAGTATTGATAAATCCATGTGCTAAAAGTGAACTTCATCATCTTGTAAAATATTATCAAGAAGATCTTGAAAGTTATGAAAATGTTGTATCTGAGGTTGATTTATGGCACAAATATTTAAATACAAATAATATTAAACCTCAGAATGCATTAGATGCGTTACTTATATGTAATCAGGACTTCTATCCAAATATTTATAATTTATTGCACATCCTTGCTGTACTCCCAGTAACATCTTGTGAGTCAGAAAGGTCATTTTCTTCACTGAAGCGAATCAAAACATATTTGAGGAACTCGACTTCTAAAACCAGGTTAAATGGATTAGCGATTCTTAACATACACCGAGAAGTTCCAGTTACAGAAGATGAAGTAATTGAAGTATTAGCTTCAATAAATCGCCGCTTAGATTTTTCATTGTAAAATTATGTCTTAATTAGTTTAGTACTTATTTAATATTTAAAATAATAATCATATTTAAAAAATGTATTGTTAATAAAAACATAAGAATATTATTTATAAAAATTAAGATGGTTTATTTTGTCAGACCCCCCCCATGAAAAATTCCTGGTTGCGCCACTGATTCAGCTTACCAGCATCCACAATGCATTCGTAGGTAGATTCTAAGAGTAATCTCAATTGTGGGTCCATAACTTCAGCCTGTTTTGCATGGACACCAAAGAAATTGGCATCAAAATATTCGAGTTCTTTGAGTTTTCCTGTTCTCGTTGGTAGGCCATGAAGACCTAGCGATGGAAAATTATTTATTAATAAATACATTTCAAAAATAAGCAAATACTATTCTTTTACAATTTTTAAAAATAATACCTAATAATAATAACATACATTATTTTAATTCATTATCGAATAAAAATTAATTTTGAATCAAAATATTTTTTATTTACCCGGTGGCCATCGTCGATCATCGTCTGTAACTAAATCGACGCCGGCAAAAAGATTTTCTCTGAATTCAGCTATTGAATTGGATTCTGGAAAACGTCCAGATATGCCGCTAATAACTATTTCATTATTTCCACAGTATAATGAATCACTGTTTGAAGTCCCATTACAGTATTGTTCATTATCTACTGCAGATAATCTCGATGGCATTGTGCCTTCCGGTGCTGTAATTTTAAAAATAATTAATAAGCTTCAGTATTATGGATAATAAAATAAATAAAATATTACATGTTACATATTAATACCTACATTATATGATAATTGATTACCAAATTGGTCTATTTTTTCGCAAAATATTCAATATTACATTGCAATATTTTATATTATATTACATTTTAATATTTTCTGCAATTTTTGGTTTATCGGTTTGAAAATTTGATCAAAGTCTAATAATATACTACCTAATGTTTTAATTATCTATATCAATTTTAAAATTAAATTATTGTAAAAAAAATAAAGTAATAAATGGAATAAAACAATAAATGTAATATAATAGTATTAATAAATGCGAAATAATATAATACTTATAAAATAAAAAATTAAAAAATGTATAAATTAAAGAGTTTTAAATTATATGCAATTGCCTTAAAAAATTATTTTATACCATATTTTGAATCATCACTCTAACGTTTTCAAATTTTTAATAAATGTGAGTATTCTATTTCTTTCCATGTTTTCCGTTGATATTATATATAACGTTACCGCGTATTATGTTGTTAAAAGGACGCGAACTGAACACTAATGTATAATACTAAAAAAATTTGTATTATGTATACATTTTATATAATCGGTCAGTTTATCAAATGGGAAATATCTATTTGAGTCGTAATTGTAGGTACATTTATTTCTTATTTAATACTTTTATAATAATTTACATTATATCAAATAACTTTTCGAAAACAATAATTTTATAGAATTCAATGTCATGGACGTGACGTTATAAAACTCAAATTTATAAAACTTGATCTGTTACCACTGATAAGTAGCCATCAATGATGGTTATACCTAAACAATTATTAAATTTTTCAGAATTATTATGAAACGTATTTAGTGGTTTTATTTGGTGATCGTAAAAGGGTAATGGCGGTGAAGCCCTCCCCCCCGCATTGATGTGAATGATATTAATAATATTAATATTAGAACGCTACTTTTTTAAAAATAGTTTTAGTATTTCTACTATATTTTTCCCAAGTCCAGTAGTGCTAATAATTCAATATACTATTATATTATAAATTATAAGCGTCCGTTACATCAAACCCTCATTCCTATTTTCGAAAAATTGAACGTGCTAATAATAAGCACGTAATTTGTATGAATTTGCAAGTTTAATTTTAAAATTTGCACGGGTTCAATTTCAGAGTTATATTAAAAAAAACCGTGAGAAAGACGTTACACCAGTCCATTTCAATCAAAATTCTTGAAAAATTTTTTTTGTGAAAAATTAACACATGATTAATATGAATTTGCATACTTAGTAGTAGAATTCGCGCGGTTTTAGTTTTCCCAAAAAATCACTATTTCTGTTTGCCGCATCACACCAGCCCCCTTAAAACAGAAATAATTAATTTTTGAATTTAGGAATGGAGCTACTAAATTATTAAAAATAGGATTTGTTAAAAAGAAATAGAAAAAAATAATTAGAATAATTCATAAAAACTCATATAGTTGTATAAATAATTTCAAATTATAAATATAATTATTACGCATTATAATATTTATATATAGATACTAAAAATATAAATAATAATTTAATATAATATCTATATTATATTAATAATTTAATTTTACAAAATAAGTATAACGTTTTTATTTATTTCTAAAGCAATCAATATAATTTCATGAATTTCTATTTCTTTATTATCTAGTAATTTATTATATAATATTATAATATTCTGATCTTTGAACATTGCGTTTATTTCATAAAAGGTATTTGGTCTATAAAAAAAAAATTGTTTTTGTTCTCTCAACAAAGCATATAGATTGAAGATGTGAGTTACAGTATATTATAATTCCATAAATAAAATATAATATGTATATCGTACTCGTATATCACCCATGATATCTGTAATCTGTATAATATTATTATTTTATTAAAATATTTATTTAAAACATTAGAATATTATAATGTATAAAAAAAAACATTTTCATTATAATATTATAACAATAATAATAAGTATAAGATGTATTATTTCTAATTATACTATTATAATTCTTGAATTCTAAATTTATAAAAGAATTAATCTCCATTTATAAAATTCTACTATTGCTATTTATATTATATAATATTCTCGTATTACAATAACAGGTCAAGTTAAGTCAAGTTTAAAATAATAAATAATTAGATGGATTAGAACAGTTTATAAACCAGTTTATTTTCCGTGTGAATAATTAATATACACATTATAATGTATCCTAGATATTACATTAATTTATTTTGTTGAGTATCTATATTCTATATATCTAATAATATATTATATAATAATATATATATATATTATATTACGTAATAATTATATTTATAATTTAAAATTATTTATACAACTATATGAGTTTTTATGAATAATTATACTAATTATTTTTTACTATTTCTTTTTAACAAATCCTTTTTTTAATAATTTAGCAACTCCATTCCTAAATCCAAAAATTAATTATTTTTGTTTTGAGGGGGATTGGTGTCGTTCCCCTCACGGTTTTTTTATTATAACTTTGAAACTGAACCCGTGCGCATCTTAAATTTAGGCGTGCAAATTCATACAAATTGCGTGTTAATTATTGGCACATTGAATTTTTCGAACATTGGAATTGGGGGGGGGGGGGGGGGCTAGTATAATAAACGTAATTTATAATCCTATTATTTCATATGCATGGTTATTGATAATTGAATTTGTTAAATAATTATAAATTATGTAATGATAAAAAAAATAAAGCTAACATTTTAAGAAATTAGGAATTAATGAATGCATTTATCACTTATAGCATATTATTCTATGATATCACTACATTAGGTCTTAGATTCTGAGTAAAACGATATTTTTATGTTTTTAAAACTCCACCGAAAATACAAATTTTTTTTGAAATGAATTCCATTATTTTGGAAAATAAATATTATAACGTATTTAATTTTAAAATAATATTTATTTCGTATTCGTGCAAATCATTATCAACATTCAATATTTCTAATTTTCTAATACGAAAATTTAATTTCGAACAATTTATACATTTTATAATGTAATTATAATAATTAGTAATATATTCAGTGGTGTGTCTATTCGTTGGTCAGGAGATCAGCTGACCCACAGTTGTTTTACAACTCCAACAACAATAATAAGTGATACACTTATTATTTCTTAATACATGTATTATTAATTTTTATAGAAAAACGAATTATTATTTTGCTGTCGAAAAATTTAATGTGGTTGTTCGGTGTTGGTCATGTTAATGTGTTGTAATTTTTAAATCGTGTTGATAATGATTTGCATGAAGACGAAATAAATATTATTTCAAAGTTAAATAAGTTGTAATATTTATTTTCCAAAATAATGGAATTCATTTCAAAAAAAGTTCGTATTTTTGGTGGAGTTTTAAAAACATAAAAATATCGTTTTACTCAGAATCTAAGACCTGATGTAGTGATATCATTGAATATTTTGCTATAAGTGATAAATGCATTCATTAATTCCTAATTTCTTAAAATGTCAGCTTTATTTTTTATATCATTACATAATATGCAAATCATTATCAACAGGTTTAAAAATTACAACACATTAACATGACCAACACCGAATAACCAAATTACATTTTTCGACAACAAAATAATAATTCGTCTTTCTATAAAAATTAATAATAAATGTATTAAGAATTAATAAGTGTATCACTCATTGTTGTTTGAGTTGTAAAACAATTGTGGGTCAGCTGACCCCCTAACCAACGAATAGACACGCCACTGAATATATTACTAATTATTATAGTTACATTATAAAATGTATAATTTACGTTTTAACTAAATAATGTTTAATAAACACATTTTTAATATTTAAATTTTAAATTGTTCGAAATTAAATTTTCGTATTAGAAAATTCTACAATATTAATATGCTAATTTATTAAAACAAATTTCCTCTCTAATCTCTCAGCTATTGTGCAAAAGTACTACAGGCACAACTGTGGGACACACATTACTACATTGTATCCGATCCAGTAGACCAGTGTGCTGAATGTTGGCCGTGTCACGAAACGTCTATCTAGACATCACACTTGTCCGTAGTTGATCTGTTTGTCTACTGGCAAAAGGTTAGCCTAAAATTTGATTCGTTCGAAAAATGTATCAGTCTATTTTGACATTTTGACGTAGTAAAAACAATGTTTAAAAATTTTAGATGCATCGTATGGATTTTTTAAACAAGAATAATTGTTACTTGCTAATTAAGACATTAAGTTAATTGCATGTCATCATAACTAGAAATCACAACTTTTATTAAAACCTATAATTTTACAATTTCTTAAAATTGATTTTATAAATTTTTTATTCATTCGTGATTGTGAAAGAAATAATTGCTGCGCCAATTTTACAAGAGAACAACTTACTATCCAAAAACTCAAAAAAAGGACTCTAAATAATAGATAATAAATATAATTGTGTATTCTTAATATTTTTTTTTTGTATCATTAAATTAAGAATATAATATTATTGAATACTAATTAAGTATTTTAAACAACTTTTAATCGAAAATCTATATATTATGAACTCCTAAGATAAAACAACAAACCATTATCATCACTATATGCTATATGATAAAGGTCGAAAAGCAGACTGAAGATTATACAAAGTAATAAAAGAAAACCTATTTTTTAGGTTAATTTTTTTAAATTTTTAAATTTTTTATTTTAAGTTAAATAATAGTTTTCGGTTTGCTGTTAGTTAATTATTTAAAAGTAACAAGTTGCCGATATAATATAATGTAATGAATATAATACATAATTCATTCATGCGTGTTAGAGATAATGATTCATTTTTATAAAACCATTAATTAGACGTTTAGATATCTAAATAAGAAGAAAAAAGTAATACTCGGAAAGAACAGCAAAGTTTAAGATTCATTTTCATTGATTAAAGATTTAAATTTAAAATTTAAAATTATATATATTATTTATATTTATGCCAACGTGAACAAATATAAAAATGTAAAAATCTTTCGATATTTTAATCCTAAAAATGCCTCTGTGTATGTAAATATAGGTAAAAAATAATACCATTAATAGTCGAAAAAACTTTTTTTGAATAATATATAATTATAATTCATTACCTATCATAGTAGTTACTCAATTACCTACAATCAATGATAACAATATTTGTAATAATATATTTTACATGTTAAAGATGAATTGGGTTCAAGTAAGTTTAATATGTTGATAATGTATGACTAATTTTAATAAACAATTAGTCGTTATTAATATTCATATATGCCTACTTTCGATATTTGTGCAAATTTATCTCATCTATGGTAGGTATTATAAAACGCGATTAATAATTAATAGTAATCGTATAATATATGTTATCAATAAATTATATTTAATTTAATATATTAAATAGATATTTAGAATTAATAAATTAAAATTAAAATTAATTAATTATATGATACCTGTTTATTTAAAAATTATTTTTTTATATAAATAAAAATAAAATAAAATTTATAAAAAAAATAATGTTTAAACTACTGTGTACGCATATACTCACATAATATCGCCAATCTATTAATATTAAGTAGTTTTAATTATTAAATAATATTGTAATATATATGAAATAGGTATTGTAAATCAATATAGAAACAATATGGTTAATAATTATTAAACTTTATTTATTTTATTAAATTTGTGTTCAGTCACTTTTGTAGATCACGTGATATGGCATAATAAATAAAGCAATTTTAAATCGACAATTTTCCTAGATATATTTATAAATTACCTAAAAAATATACTTTATGATATAATAATTTTTTTTAATTCTAAAATAATTATATAATAATAATTTAAATTTATTAAAAAATAAGTTCATTTTATTTTTCCATAGGGAAAGTGCCCCGTTTTGCCTCCCCCCCCATGGGTGTCTATGCTTATATTCTACAATAAGTCAAATTTGATCATATTTAATATAGTTTTAAATTTTACATGAGAAAAAAACTTATCCATTGGTATACCTCCATAAAAAAAAATCGATGTTTAAATGTTTATGAGTACACATCACTGAACAAAATTCTAAAAAATACTGACTGAAATGTTATAATTACTTCTTCATTAGAATAAAATGAGTTTTGGATTTAAAAATATTTGCTAATAATCAATGACAGCTTGTGATGTACGATAAGTCGATAAAGGTATTTTCTAAAACGCTAAAATTTCCTACAGCCTCTCGCGAGTATAAAAAACTATATATATTTGATAATGTATGTATAACTTACTTGATTTATTTTCAATTAATGAACTATAATGACTTAGAATAATCCAAATTTGAAATATAAAAGACAATATAAGTCTTCACAACACTCACAGGCGCTTACTGAAAGTTACAAGTTAACGTAAATTCGATTTAATTAAGTAGATTAAATTGAATAGACAATAATTGTTATCAGTGTTTGGATGAGTAGTACTGAATAAACTCATACTGACTGTAGTAGGTATAATTATTATTTATATTTACGTAAATTATTCATTTTTCGATTAGTTTAATGAGATAATACTCATATAATAAAAAAGAGGGATAAACAAGTATAAATTCAATAGTAATAATATACACCAAGGACAAGTCAATGTTAAATTATGGTGTATATTGCACTTATTGTTATACATATAGACGATAATAATAATATTATAACAACCGTGAAAAAACTTTCAAGAAAAAGTCGTAATTTTAAATAAAAGAACTGCTATGGTTTAACTAGTTTTGTATATTATTCTTATTAAATTTATAATTAATATTGTATAAAATACGTATATATATATATATACATTACTTTTAATTTTTCATTACGATTTAAAAAATTATAATATATATTATTTTATAATAAATGTCTTGGGATATACAGGATGATTAGAATTTCATGTTACAAAAATAGTAAGAATTACATATATTTTCAATGACATTTTCATTATTTTTATAACACAATATTCTGATGATCCTGTATAAAATGTATAATTATATAAAGAAAACTATAAAATACAGTAACTATATGCAACTTTATGTAATTATGTAAAGTATATTTTTTAGAAAAAAAATAGTTTGCTGTCAAAAAACCAATATGGTTTTAGACTGGGCTTAAGCACAGATAATGCTCTTTATAAAGTATCTCAGTATCTTTATAGTAATTTAGATAAAAATAACAAAAGTGGGAATGTCGATTGTGGATGTTCCTTCTTCATCCCTTCGGTCCTCGGAGAAATTAATGGTTTATTATACTTAAGATTTGAATGCAATAATTTTGCATTAGAAATACAATTTTGAGCGAAACTAATTATATATTAATACACTATAATAATAATTCATTCCAAAGTTTTTACCTCACTTGTATATTATTTATGTTAATATTCAAAAAAAGTTTCAAGTTCTTAAAATCAAAACTCAATTAGTTATCACGAAATTAAAAAAATTAAATTAACAGAAACCGTAATTTTGTCGATTTTCCGCCATTTTTTGGTAGTTTTTCCCCTCTCAAGAAAAATCTTTTGATAAATTCGAAAAATGAGCTAAATAAGGTACCAACTAGACACGATTTGCTACCGAAAGCATACTCTACTTGTGGTAATCGGACCATTATTTCTATCCGAAAAAGTGTTTTCATACATAAAAAAAAATATCTTTGTAAAACCAATACATTGGCTTCAAATACATTTGCCATCAAAAACGATGGCAATATTTTTAGACCTAGCTAAGGCTTTCGACACAGTTAATCATAAAATTCTATTGAACATAGTGCCTAGCTTAAGGATAAAATGTTCAAGCTTAAACTGGTTTAAAAGTTACCTACATAATAGGAAACAAAAAAGAGAGGGAAGGCCGATTGTGGACGTTCCTCCTTCGTCCCTTCGGTACTCGGAGAAATTAGTGGTTTATTATAATTATTAAGATTTGAATGCAATGATATTGCATTAGGAAATACGATTCTGAGCGTATCTCAATGTATTGCAATATATTATACTGATAATCCATTTCAAAATTTACCACGAATGTAAATTGCATATGTAAATATGCAAAATAAATTTCAAATCTCTACGAACAACATTCAAGGAGTTATCATTTCATGATAAAAATTGTCAGTCACGATTTTCAAAATATTTTGTAAATAGATTAAATAGTATAAAGTTCTATAAAAAATTCATATCGTTAAATCAAAAATTGTAGGTAGTATTAAATATTTTTTGAAAATATTCAAAGCTCTATATTTGTCCGAAAAACAAACTAATCCTTTTCAAAATTTTAATAAACGTAAATATTACCTATATTAATACTCAAATAAATTTTCAAGTTCCTACGATTAAAACTTAATTAATAATAAAAAAATTTAAAAAATTTAAATAACGGAAACCGTAATTTTACCAATTTTCCGCTTCTCAAGGAAAAACTTTTGAGAAATTCAAAAAAATGAGCTAAATAAAGTACCAACTAGATGAAATTTGGTACGAAAAAGGTACCCTATTTGTGGTAATCGGACCATTATTTCTACCCAAAAAAATGATTTCATTTATCAGAAAAAAAAAAAAAATTAAAAGCCTATAAAAAAAAATTGTCAGTCACGATTTTCAAAATATTTTGTAAAATGATTAAGTAGTATATTATTAGGCTTCTGTAAAATTTTCAAATCGATAAACCCAAAATTGTAGGTAATATTAATTTTTTTTTATCAAAAAGTTCATAGCTCTATATTTCGCCAAATAATTAACTAACCTGTTCCAAAATTTTACAACACTTGTATATTGCCAATGTTAGTATTCAAAAAAAATGTCAAGTCCCTACGATCAAAACTCAATTAGTTATCACGAATTAAAAAATAAAAAATGACGAAAATTGTAATTTTGCCAATTTTTTGTATCCGAAAAAATGTTTTCATACATAAAAAAAAAAAAGTCATTGTAGAAACAATAAATTCCTCGCTCCGCTCAGAATCTAAAATAGTAAAAATAAATTAAGTAAATAGTAAGACGTGTATAATCAAATATTGTGTACTTCAAGGTAGTGTTTTGGGTCCAATTCTTTTTATTATATATATATATATAAATTACATTTGTGAAGTCAATATTGATGGATCTATAGTCACATATGCTGATGATATTTGTCTGCTTTTTTCTCATAAGTCTTGGGATGGTGTGTTTGAAAAAGCCCACAGAGGTTTTAGTCAAATAATTAATAGTTTAAATGATAGAAATCGAATTCTAAATGTAGAAAAAACAGTTTTCATGCCGTTCTCAATTAACAAATACGACATCAATTATAATAATATTTTAATTCATGGTTGTGACATAAACAAAATCTGTAACTCACAAAACTGTAAAATTATTAAAAAAGTAGAAAGAATTCGATACTTAGGTGTAATATTCGATATGAACTTGAGACTGAATTTGCATATTAATAACTTATTAGATAAGCTTCATTTTATGACATGCAAATTAGTAAAAGTTAAATCTATAGTGCCAAAACATACATTAAGAACAATTTACTATGCACTGTATCTGTCCAATTTTCATATGGTGCATTAGTATGGGGTAGTTTACGTGATAACATACTAAATACACTAACAATTAACCAAAATAACATTATCAGAATCTGTCTAAATAAATTTACAGTTACAGGATCTATGAATGAAAATTACAGGGAATTTGGTGTTTTACCAGTAAAATACTTATATTAAAAAATAGTAATAATGCACTTATTAAAACATATTAGGTTAGATTACCACTACTATAACTTAGACAATAAAAGAGAATTTAGGAATTATGATTTTCCTGTAAAATAATCTAATAAATCTTTTGGTCAGTCTTTTGTATACAATATAATGTCTATAGGCTATTTGGGACCAACATTTTTAAATTCCATAAATTTAAAAAAATTCAATAATGAATGATATTGTGAATATTAGCATATGTATATAAATATTTATTTTTGGAATTGGAAAAAGAACGCTTTGAGTATTTAAAGGCTGTTTTGGTTATTATTTTGCTTATTTATTTGTAAATGTAATGTTATTTAGTCTATTTTATATTATACATTTATACTTTTATAGTTGTATATTATTTATTTAATTTAATTAATTAATTAATTTTTATTTTTTATTTTATCTCCTTATCTTATTATTATATTATATTATGTTATTATATTGCGCTATTATGTATTAATTAATATTTTGAACTGCAATAACTCCCTCTCTTCAACACAAGCTGTTAAGCTTAAAGGAGAGAGGTTAATGATATTTGTAAATTTAATATTGTATGTTATTGGAGATTTAAATAAAAAAATAAAAATAAAAAAAGAGGCAATGTCGGATCTAGGGAGGGGGCACGGCCGCACGGGAGTACGTTCCCTTCCTATCAAGAGAACCTGGAAAAATTTTGATATAGCTTTATATTTTTATAATTATTTATATAGAAATTAAATAAATACATATAATTTACTATAATATTTTAAAAGCATTTTATCATAGAAAACAAAAAGTTACTTGTATAAATTATATAAATATATTAAATAATTATTTATAATAATAATGTGCTTCCCTGTCAACATTTATTGGATCCGCCACTGGAGGCAGTTATAGTAATAATTTGTCTGTACATTTTGTAAAAAAATTTAATCATTTCGATTATTAATCGATTCCATCACTAAAATAGCTTGCCGTATAGTGTGTTTATTATTATATTATTAAATATTAGATTTATTATTATAATTTTTTCTTTATTAAAACATTATTTATGATTTATTTATAATTCTTAAAAAAATTAACAAAATTGATTGACGAAACTGTAGTAAACTGGAGTTTACTACTTATTTTTTTTTATATAACTAGTAAACTATAACTTGGTGTTTTTTGATGTATAAGATAAACAAAGTAATACATTACAAAGGATATATGAACTCGAAGCGTAAACCAGCGACCCAGAAAAACAAATTTTTATTTTTCTCGAAATATACAATTCGAAGACGCTGAACTTACGAAGGACAACCACCTAATAACGTAAATAACTACGGTCCTTTCTAAATTTTCTCCAAATCCGGGTACAGTAGCTAGAAGTATAGGTGATGGGATGTTTTAGAATTAGAATAGACTTTATTTTTGTTTCAAACAGACGTCACGTCGCTCTTGCTAATAATAATTATATATTTATTCTCAGATAGAGTTTAACTCTGTCTTCAAAATGTTAAACTTATATTTTTTGTGTAATAAATAAATACTCGTAACTTTATTAAATATTATATTTATTTCAACTAAAACACCTACCCAAAGTCAACCGAAACGCTGTGGACCTGATTTCCTAACAAAATTGATGACACATCTTTCTCTATTAAGTCAGATTAATTTTAAAACACATAGAAAAAACACTCAAGAAACTTCTTTATTTCACATTCCATATTATCCACAGAAGTTTATTATGTCATCCTACCCAATTAATATCTTATTAACCGCCGGTAATAATGTTAACCATGATTTAGATATATTCTTAATGTGAAATTTCGTTTTAGTTAATGTTTTTCATATTTTAAAATCAATTAGTTAAAGTGGAGAATTTACGGGTGGGAGGGTTTATGGGATCCATAGGGTCTGGACCCCCCAGACATCAATATAATGTTATATATTTGACGTAACCATACTGAAATAATGTGTTAAAATACAATGTTTAATCCTATTCTATTTATTTTTGAATACACAAAAAGAACAAAATTAGTATATGCTCCTATATAAACCTGAATGTAACATTAAATTACTGATAATAATAAAACTCATTTTTTGAATTTCTTAAAAGTTTTTTTTTAGGAAAAGAAAAACTACCAAAAAATGGCCGAAAATCGGCAAAATGACGGTTTCCGTTATTTTGATTTTTTTTTAATTTGTGATAAACTGATAAGTGATAACTAATAAGTTTTGATAGTAAGTACTTGAAATTTTTTTATGTGTTATCATAGGTAGTTTATAAATGTGGTAAACTTTTGAAACGGCTTATCACTATAATATATTAAGTTTTGCTCAGAATCATATTTTCTAATGCAATATTATTGCATTCAAATTTTAATTATAATAAACCACTAATTTCACCAAGGACCGAAAGGACAAAGGAGGCACGTCCAAAATCAACCTTCCCGCCTTTTTACATATTATTTTTTAGGACTCCTACAAAAAAAAAAAAATATGTTGAAAATCCGCCGCTAATTAGTTATATAATAGTTCTCTTTTGTATATATTTTTCTCAATATGTACATAAACTGTCATAATATATTCTTTATAATTTAATTTTAAGCCCGTGATTTTAATAATAAATAAAGTTAAAATATATACGCACTAATGTAATAACTTATTTGTAATTATTATACACAATAGATACATACTGTAATATCACCAATTCGGTATGATAGTGAGAATATAATAATTGGTATTATATATAATAAAAACACATAATGATTATAATTGATAATAGAAATACACAAACATTTTTTTATCATATTATACTCGCCGCCACTGTCTGGCTCATCGACTGTGAATTCGATCACCTGGATTATACATTAATAAACTAGTCTGGGCCGCGGAACTGAAATTAATATTTTATGTGGAAGTTTTTCGAAATAAAATTATGGGATATGCCAGCATCTTTGGCATCGATTTGTCAACCGAGCGTGTTTGTGGAGATGGTGGTAATAATTAAGATTAAAAGGTTAGGCCCAAGGTAGAATTGAAAATATTACCATATTCTGTTTGGTTGTAAAATAAAAAACACAACCTGACAATATTAATATTATATTTTTGTATTAAAATTAAAATATTTATGGTAAACATAAAAGATGAGATAAAATTATCGGGCAACATATTGAACTATTGAACTCAAAAATTACCGTCTTTAACAATGAATATAATACCTATATTAATTTATACAATTGGTTATTATAAAGTAATAGATAATATTATACAGTAGTGCTGAATATTATGATAAAAAGATAGCAGAATAATTGACTTTTAGAATCGGTTTAGTCTCTATAATTTATAAACGTACCTATTTAAATATAGTTATTAGTAATAACTTATTATTACATATTTATTTACGTCATGTACCCATTACATTATACAGAGAACAATTTGTAGCAATTTTAAGGTCAAACAAGGTCTATTTTATGTCTAGCTCTTGTACGTTGCAGTGCAATTAGAACAATGTTTAGAGCCAATATTACCAACCGCACCACCACAAGGGACACTCCATACGACACAAGAAACACCCGAAACGAAATTAGATAGTAGAAACGAAGAACCTCCATTATATTCGCAGTTAAAAAAATAAAAATGTAAGAAAATCATTTGAGATATGATGTTCATTTTCGAGGGGAGGCATGTAGTAAATCAGGGTTTACTACTTATTTTATTATTATATAATTAATATATTAGAATTCGGTGTTTTCGAAATTATAAGAATGTATCAGGTAAATAAGGTGGTAAATTACAAGGGGTATATGAACTCGAAGCGTAACCCAGAAAAATATATTTTGTTTTTCTCATAATATACTAACCAAAGACGCTGAACTTACCAAGAACAACCATTAAACGGCGTAAACAACCTAAATTTCCTCAAAATCCGGGTAGAATAGCTATAAGTATAGGCGATGGGATGTTTTAGAATTAGAATAGAATATACTTTTGTTTCATACAGACGTAACGTCGTTACTATTAATAATAATTATATATATATATTCTCTCAGGCAGAGTATAATATCTCTGTCT
Source organism: Eriosoma lanigerum (assembly GCA_013282895.1). Taxonomy (NCBI): domain Eukaryota; kingdom Metazoa; phylum Arthropoda; class Insecta; order Hemiptera; family Aphididae; genus Eriosoma; species Eriosoma lanigerum. The sequence goes on from CM023360.1 coordinate 26,959,246, forward strand.
TCAAATTTATAAACGTATATTTTGTTATATTAAATAAATACTTGTAACTTTATAAAGTAAATATTTATTTCAACGAAATATTTATCTGAAGTCAATCGAAACACAGTGAACCTGATTTCGTCACATTAACGTAGAACGTGTTACGTGTAGGTTCACTACAATAGTAATTAGTATACAATTGAACAAAATTATTAAAAATTTGACTAAAACCTATTAAGAGGCTGAGACCACAGCCCATAATCCAAATTTGTGTTTGAGATCGTTATGAACTATGAAGAGTATGATGCATTGATGTAATTATATTATGCCAAATCCATTATCTATTATATTACTAAGTTATTATTTTATAATTTTCCAATGTGTGTTTATGTATTAAAATTAAATCAATTTTACATACTAATCAAACGAGTATCAAAAATATTATTTGTCAACATATAAATAGATATTCAAATAGATTTACAATCTAATGGTTTTTAGGTAAATATAAAAAATTTATTATTATTATTATTTTTTTTAGATTTACGTTTTATAAAATATATACTAAGCAAAATATAGTGTTTCATTAAAATTGTCTTTAATAATTTATGTTATAATAAAGACAAATATATTTCACTCTATCCCTTTTAGTAATCATTTGACATACCTATACAATATTATTGAGATTGATCTTTGTTACAATAATTAATATTATTTACAGAAAGATTAGAAAACGTTAAAAAAATAATATGGAGATAAGAGATAATATTAAAAACGTTTGTAAATCCCACCATTTTTCTAACATGACATGATCATTATTTTAATTTTTTTTTTATACATACTGGTATAACAAAATACACATTTTTTTAAAAAACATGTAATGCTTTGCTTAAATTCAAAGTTGAATAATTAAAATATGTTTTCATTACTTTTAAAATCGAAGATGACAACATTGTAGATTTAATTTTAGTTGTAAAATTAAAATTAATATTTTTTAAAATATTTTTAACATTTAGATAAGTGATCGGTAGAGGTACATAATTACTTGTATAATCTACTAAACTATTATTCTATCTAAACTTAAACTTCATAATTAAACGTTAATAATATCTATAGACCAAAATTGATATTAAACTTTTAGATTCTGAGCAAAGCGAAGAATGTATTAGTTTTACAAAGATGTTTTTTTTATGTAAAAAAACATTTTTTTGGATAGAAGTAATGGTCCGATTACCATAAATCAGATATCCTTTCCATACCAAATTGTATCTTATTGGTACTTTATTTAACTAATTTTTCGTATTTCTCAAAAGTTTTTCCTTGAGAGAAGAAAAACTACCAAAATATGGCAGAAAATCGGCAAAATACGGTTTCCATTATTTAAAATTTTTTTATTCCGTGATTACTAATTGAGTTTTGATCCTATAGAGACTTGAAATATTTTTTTAGTATTCACATAGGTAGTTTACATGCGTGATAATATTTTGGAACGAATTGATTGATTTTCTATATCAAGTATAGAGCTTTGAATTTTTTTCCAAAAATGTTTAATATTATTTGTAATAGTGAAATTTTTGGTTAATCGGTTTGAAAATTTTATAAAAGCCTAATCAGATATTACTTAATATTTTTACAAAATATTTCGAGAATCCTATCCTAATTTTTTTTTTTATAAGCTTTTAATGTTGAAACTACCAAAAATGACAGAAAATCGGCAAAATTACGGTTTCCGTTATTTTAATTTTTTTATTTAGTGAGAATCCCAAGGAAGAACTGGAACGTTCCAAGATCGACCTTTCTTTTTTTCTGATTTTAGTAATTGTAATCAAGTTTACGGACTAGTCATTTTAAATTTTATATTTTTAAAAATAATGAAAATAATACGATAGAAATATTGAAACACGATTAAATTACGTCCTGTATTGTTGTTTTTTAATAATATTAATAATATATAGTTGTAATTAATTATTCTACAACAAAGTTTATAAGAATAGAAATAATAATTTATATCTATTTTGAGTTTTAACTTATATATAAAAGTATAATTTATTTATCTCTCATGTCGTGGGCGTATACAAGGGGGGATATTGGGGATGGGCTTGATATAATATTTTTTATTGACCATTTTTTAATTTTTTTATATTTTGTTTTTAATGAACTGTCGTATAAAGTTTATATTTTGCGTTTTATTCTGTGATGAATATTTTTAGTTGAACTAACGAAGTGTTATTAATGATATTAGTTGAACTTTAAATTAATGGTCTATACAATACATATTTTGTGCATCCGTATACATTTTATATTAATGATTATGCACCATATGTCTGTTTATTAAAATGTATTATAATTATCAAACGTAACATGTAAAATATAAATGTTTTATCAAACTATTGTAGCATACAAATTTGATTACATTAAAAACATTATAATAGGCAATAATATATAATTGTTAATATAATAGGGAAAATAAGTTTTATTGGTTTGTCTGTAAATCAAACATACAGTTTTAAAACTATTATAAACTACATTTGTTTTTCTTTTCTAATTAAAATTAAAAACTTAAAAATAACAAAATGTTCGTTGATAAATATGTAAGAAAAATCGAGAAAATTAATAATATTTTACTTATAGTATACTTTAAAAAAAAAATTAAAATTTCCTCATTTAATAATTATTTTATTCCACTTATATATAGTGGTTGCCTATACCTATAGCTATAATTATAATGATATGGTAAACAGTTATTATTTGTATTTATAACGAGCTAATATTATTTTTTGTTGTTTCTGAACTAAATTTAATATTTTCAAAGATTTAATTTGATTAATTTATGTTTTCTTCATTTTGATAATTTAGTGTTATATTATTTTGAAAAAATAATATGTATTACTAAATGTTGTACTAACGATATATGTACATATTAAAATGCATTTGCTCGTGTAATTAATTAAAAATAAACAAACAAAAATTTTTAAAAAAATGGAAATAATACTAAAGGGTAAATACATTTAATCTATTGTAACAATAATATTAAAATAACTAATTTTACTCATTTTCATGCAAATAACTAAGAAATTGCAGAATTCTCCTTAATAATGAATAATGAATAATAATAATAATAATAACTAACGGTTTTACACATTATTATAATGCAGCTAAAATGTCAATATTCTAAAATACGTTTGCCAATATCCAAAAAGAACGTCATGCTTTTCGACACGAATTTTAAATTTTGATCAAATTGAAAAATATTTAAACATGAATAAAAATACAAAAGAAAAAAGTTTAGTTGATTAAATATTTGGTTCATCTACTACTTAATACGTACTTACATGTGTAAATTTGTGATACCCAACTGATAAAGGATAACATTTGAATGTAAATAATTATTGTATTGACCTATAACTCATGATTGATATTTATTATAATATTATAATTAATATGTCTATACATATACCACATTTCACCTTATCACCCACACTCTTCCTATCATTCCACAGTTTTAAATTAAATACTTGTTAGTTTTATTTATAGTAGCTAATATAGGACATAATACAAGGTTTATTAAAGCCAATATCATTATTTAGAATTGTATAAAAATTATAGGTTATAACCAAAGGTCATACTTATAGTTTTAAAAAACGTAAAAATATGTTTTTATAAATATGCATATATGAACTAAAAATGATGAAACATGCAAAATAACACGTTTTAATATTATAAAACTTGTATTTTCTATTTAAAAAAAAAAATAAACTAAATATTAGTTAAGAACTTAACTTTTCCTCATCTTATTTTAAAAATTAGGTATCTAATAATAATAATTAAAATATTTATATTTATTTATTTCAATAATTTTCACTTTGAAAATTATATTGAATTATAATATGCTAGGTTCCGACCAATGAAGTGTTAACCAATTTGCCACTCAGACGAAAATGTTTAAAGGCCTCCCTTTAATACCCTACTATCCATTATGTTAAATAGTGGCGTAATTAGCAATTTATAAATGGTGGGGGGGGGGGTGTAAGATTTTTTTAAAAAGCTTTCACGAAACCGAACCCCCCTCCACCTCTCACCATTTTATAATATAAAATATTAATTACAAAAAAATGAAATAAAACATGTTATCTGTATCTGTAGACACATTTTACTGTTATTTTCATTTATATTTACAAAGATTATTAATGTTATTTATACACTTTCATACTGTCATTTATTATTTATATCTCACTTAACTGAAAAATCTAATGAAAAAATTAATTTAAGTATCACAAACTATATTTTAAAGTATAAAAATGAAGTAGATTCTACTTTGTTAAACGAACTTGTACAATTTAGAGAATACTGAAGGCTTTATCAATAATATTTTGATCTAACTGGCATTTTCAAATTATATGACTAGTTTGGAAATCAGTCATTCGAATAAGTATTTCCTTATATATTTACGTATTTAAAAATAACAACTCCTTTAACAATTCCTGTATTTAATTTTTCTACAGAGGGAGATTTTTCAAAATTAACTAGAATAAAAAATATGTATAGAACCAGTCAAACCCAAGAAAACATAGACATACGAATGATTTTATATTTTGTGAATGATTTGTTAAATTAATGGATTTAAATAAAGTAGTAAAAGAGTTGGCTTTAAAAAAAGCAAGAAAAAAAATTATCTGATAACATAGTTTTTGTTTATGTACTCTTTTTTACCTTTAATGTAAAATTTTACTGTAATTTATATTTGTGAAATAGTTTAAATAATGTATCTTTTTGTGAGCGTAGTGAGCAGCTTTATTAAGCATATTTTGTCAAAAGATAAAATTTCAGCACCGGGGATCAATAGTTCCTTAATCCAGCCATGCCCCCGGTGTCTTCAACTCTTAATCCGACTCTATATATTAATATTATATACTTATATATTTTATCTTTAATAGACATTTTATCATATATTTATGTATGTACAGTGCTTGAATTGGGTGGTGGTGGGTGGGGGGAGGGGGTGTAGAGCAGGGGTTGTAGACACAAAGTAGGTATTTCTTCTTTTTTAAAATTGTTTTAGTGTACTTACCTCTTCTAATTTTTCGAAGCACCCATGGGTTAGGTTGAATTCAATAATTTTAAGGGACGCTACTTTTTTTAAAATCTTATAGTCCCCTTTCTATTATTTTTCCAATTTAAGCACTGTTTATGTATCTAGACTTTAAGGGTATTCAATACTGGCCGTTTCATAGATGTCACGTATAGGCAATTTCTTATTTTATATGTGCAATGAAATGTTGTTTATAATTTTATATTCAATTAGTACTATACTATACAATGATTTCTATTTTATGCTTTTGAATGTCCATTATTATGGTTTTCCTAGTAAGTTTAAACACATAATCCTTCCGAGCAAAATTAAATACAAGAAGTTAAACTATATTTTTGCCAGATGCATTTTTATATCATCAATAATACAATTTTTTAATGCTGTTTAAATATAAAAAAATTTTAATAATAAAATACTGATAAAAATAAACTAATAAAATATTACTTTTTAATCGTTTATTTTTATAATAAAACAAACAAATTTCAAAAAACATCTGATGTAAACAATAAATTAACCAATTTAGAACAGTTTTTAAAATTGATAAATAAAACAGTATAACAAGGTAAATGTATGTTAATTTAAAGAACATTTCAACGTTTAAAACTAAGGTATGATGAAGACACTTGAAAAATATTTAAATAATAAATTTAAAATACTGAAAATTAAAAAATGAACACAAAACTGTTAGAATTGTAAACTTTAATCATTATCATTTTATTTTCGAGAAAATCTTTAATAATTCGCAACATTTATTTTTTGATTTCTATTAATAATTTGATTGCTAATTTTGGATTTGATGTCTTCGTGTTTGAATTTATTGTTTATATTTTTTATCTTCCTGAGTGAGTAGTTTGTCACTATAATATTAAAAAATTACTTCCTGTGTGTTTTTCTATAAGTTCAGTAGCAGTATTTATATTATCATAACTTCAGCTGAGAATATTAAACATAAGTCTGGTAGTTTGTACCTTTTTTTTTAATTGTTAAAATTATTGCAATGCCTGCAAGATTGTTATGTTTTAAGCAAAGTGATTTAAAATTTTAAAGTATAAACATATGTCTTATACATGATTAAGACAATATTATTTATTATGGAATAAAAAAATATATTTTTGCATATAAAAGTTTATGCACATAAAGTGCATAAAGTACATACAAACATTTTATACACAACAAATAGGTAAGTCTAGTTGTGGTAAGTGTTGGGAAACAAGACCAATATTTATATCTAAATATAAGATAGATATAGTAACTTGAATTGTATCTCAGATAAAAATAAAAGACAATTTTCAGTTATTTAGATAAGAAAAAAAAGATAATTAAATGTGATAAAACATATTTTATTTGCAAAATTTTATTATTATAAATGTTGAATTGTATTGGCATGAAATAATTATTTATTTTCAGGGGGTACAAACCGCAATTAACAGTACACCGGTATTGTAGCTTAATCGATAATCGCAGTTTTCTGGTGTCGTTATCGTAGTTTATTGTTATTAAATTAAGTAATACTTATTCTTTATTTGTATTACACATTTCTTAAAAATTAGAAAAATTGGAATTAAATTAATTAAAAACTAAATATGATAATATAAAGAATGATATACCTGTACTTATTTTTATGAATCGATATCCTTGGCTCGAAATCATACCCAATTTTCATTAATTCTATATACGTTTTTCATTAATATTATGGAACTTTTTCTGGGTATTGGAATTACGTACTACGTGAACCAAAATTTACCACGGGATTTAATTAATTTCATTTTCAATTATTTCTTTTAAAAATTTCATATTATCCGGGCTCCAGTATCTAAGATTCTGTTTATTAAAACACCTGTTCAAAAGAAGCTTCGTCATTCATGAACAGACTAAGATTTTCATTGTTTTCAAAAATATCGAGCATATTTTATGCAAGTTGGCGGCGCTAGACATACGTCCATAGGTCTCCTTTAATTAATTGTTGACACAATTTTGCGAGATACAACTTGCAAACGAACTGATCAACTTGGGCTTTGGATAGCGGACATTCTGACTCTGTCAATGTTTTCAAGTGTACGAACACTATATTCATGTATAGGAATATTTTTTTAAAACAGATCCAGTATTATTAATTGCTGTTTCCCTTCGAAACTATCGTATCGTGATCCAGAATCTTAAGCGAAAGGGTATTATATAATGTTTTCGGAAATCACGTTGTGTTTGAATTACACGTGGGTTGTTTTCGAAATAAACCTGTACGGCGAACGTACGATTTACTAATTTCCAAACCACGATAACAACTAATTTGACACTAAACTAAATTATTTTTTCATTTTAAAGATTTAATGCAGATAAAATTATTAATTTTTAAAGTCATTTTAGGATAATATAGGACAATTTTAATGTTTAAAAATTATTTTTTTGTAGCATTATTATTAACATTTTAAAACATTTTCTGTAAGTTTCAGTGCATTATTTTTCTAGTCCTACTCATGAACAAACAACATTCTATGTAATCTTGTGACAAAAAACTTCTTAAATCTCAAATATAATTTGACATATTTTAATTTTGAAAAAACACGCTTATTTGAGTGACCGAAAGTGTATGAATCAGTATGCCGGTGGGCCTGTAGGTGCCTGGACCTGACTTAATGTGCAATAAATATTATCCTGCTCTGCTTTATTAGCGCAAATAACTTATTTAAAATAATATATTATTATAACCTTAACAAAACACAAAATTTAGAGTAATCAAAACAACATCATTTAGTATTTTTAGTAGAATATATCACAAAAACTGATTGGATAAAAGCTTAAAGTCAAGCATACATAAATAATTATAGTTATGTTGACTTCTACTTGATATACGGGAAAAATATGAATATGAATATCTTTGAGATTGCTCAAATACATTTTGACTTTTGAGATAAATGAAAAGGGTATAATACTCAAATATTCAATGCATTCTGAGTCGGATAAAATAAATAAAAAAGAATACGTTACAAAAAGAATGTGAAAAGAAAGTGATAATTTGGGATGGACGTAGAAAATTGAAAACTACTTCAAAATAATGAGAGAAGAACTTATACTGGAATGACAGAAAATTAAAACAGATGTCTGAACACATATTATCTAGAAAAAGCTGGCAGTCTGGCACTAGAACATCTATAGCTATGTAAAACAATATAGTTATTAAATATTACAACCGATAATCTATGTTATAAAATTTATAATGGTGCATTATTATATTACGTATTATTTATTTAAATTTTCAATTGGTTAATTTGTGAATTTTGAAAAATCAAAACGAATCGAAATTTTAAGTCGACAGTTTTAATTACAATTCCGGTTAGTTGTTTATTTTCTTATTCGTATTATAGTAATATTATTTACGTTTTACGATTTTATTATTTAAATAACCCAAAATTGTTATTCAGACTAATTTACGTATGTGATGTAACTTAACTACAGAAAGTACCTACGCTTGTAATTTTATAATGCGTTTATTTTGTTCATTTATTTATAATAATTTACATATTTTTCACAAAAACAAATATATTTTCATACATAAGTGATTATATAAGATTATAAAAGTGATTTTTTTTTTTTTTAATGTTTTGACTAATTTTTTTTTCATATTCCTACAGTATTTTCTATCTACAAGCGCTTGTGCGACAAAGAAAAAACCATCGGAAAACCCAGCAGTTGAGGATTTCACAAAATCACCATCAGTATGTTCCATACAACCATTGCGAGAAATTGCGTCGGATCGATTACAGATAAGATGATATTTTAATAATTAAAATATAGGTAATGAAAATTTTTTTCGGATTTTTTGGGGACCTCCAAATTTTTTTTTATATTTGTATTACTTTCAATTTAGTAGAATAGTATTAGTATATAGTATTTAAGTATTTAGGGCTAAAAACCATCATGAAAAAAATAATAATCACAATAATGGGCGGGTTTAAAATTATAAGTTGCACGATAAATAAACTTGCTAAAGTTTATTCATGAATGACTTAAACGACGTATTCAAATAAATCGAGGGTAGTAAATACTACTTAATATAAAAAGATAACAGATTTATTGGAAATTCTGCAGACTTATACGCGGTATTAAGATACAGATACTTGTACCTTATTATTATCGTACAACCTATAATTTTAAATTTTTTTAAAAAATTTTTTCTTTCACTTTTTTTAAAACTATGAAATTAAATTTCGTTTTAATTTAAATTACATTAAATTCTTATTAATGGTTCTTTGCCAAAAATACCCATTTAAATTTAATTTAAATTTTTTTTTTTTGTTAATTTAATCTTAATAACGGTTTTACATACTACCCTTCCCCCCCCCCCGTAATTTTTTTTTCAGATTTTTGAAAAATAAATTTCTTATACAATATAAAGCAAATTATTTGGAAATAAGCAGACTGATAAGTAATTTTGACCAAGAACCATTTAAATAAAAAATAATAATCACAATAATGGGCGGGTTTAAAATTATAAGTTGCACGATAAATAAACTTGCTAAAGTTTATACATGAATGACTTATACGACGTATTAAGATACACATACTTAAACGACGTATCCAAATAAATCGAGGGTAGTAAATACTACGTAATGTCAAAAGATAACAGATTTATTGGAAATTCTGCAGACTTATACGCGGTATTAAGATACAGATGTACCGTATTATTATCGTACAACCTATAATTTTAAATTTTTTTAAAATTTTTCTTTTTCACTTTTTTTAAAACTATGAAATTATATTTCGTTTTAATTTAAATTACATTAAATTCTTATTAATGGTTCTTTGCCAAAAATACCCATTTAAATTAAAATTTATTTATTTTAGTTAACCTAATCGTAAGAACAGCTTTACGTAATACCCTCCTTGCAAAACTTTTTTCGAATTTTGGAGGTCCTTAATAATCTATTTTTTTTTTTTATTGTTTTCACCCAAATCATTTTAATTGTTTTACGTACTATTCCCCTCGCAAAATTTTTTTTGGATTTTTTGGGGATCTCTAGAATAGTATTAAACATATACCTAATTTTCCATAATACTTCCATTAAAATAAAATATTATTTAAATATAAATGAAAATAAATTTATATTTTAATATATTTTTTTTTTTCACCCAAATCATTATTATTATTTTACGTACTACCCCCCTCGCAAAAATTTTTTGGATTTTTTGGGGACTTCGGGAAAAATATATAAACATATACTCGTAGCTTATGTACCATTTAACTTCCATTAAAATAAAATATTATTTAAAAAAATAATTAAAATTTTAATATATTTTTGTTTTTACTAAAATCTTATAATTGTTTTTTGTATTACCCCCTCGCAAAATTTTTTTCGGATATTTTGGGGTCCTAGAAAGTAAAATATAAACATTTATCTCCCTTTTTATAATATTTCCAATTAATAATAAATATTATTTTAAAATTAAAGTGAATTAAAAAAAAACTTGTTTTTATCTTCACCCAAATCATAAAAACGTTTTTACGTACTACTTCCCTTGCAAAATTTTTAACGAATTTTTGGATAATGGTTACTTTATCATTTCAATAATACTTATATTTAATTAACTTATATGAATTACTTACTATAAACTTAATATAGAAGTTGATCTTAATGAACAGATTATCTTTTTTCTTTTTAATAATAATTTAGTCTTCGGGATGAATTACTTAAATGTTAAATATTTTTAATTTTAATATTACATTTGTATGAATCAATAAACTATAAATATCATTTTATCTAGATTATTTATTTATTTTTTTAAATATATCTTATAACATAAATATAGGTACATAATATGTATTAGTATTACATATGTGTTAATATGTTTTTTACGTTATTTAATATTTTAATAGTTTGTCTGTACCTATAGTATTTAAAAATGAGTATACTCGTAGCACTCGAGAAAGGATAATGCTCGCGTCTTTGACAAGAAATATAAATATTATACAATTATAAATTATAGATTAAATATAACTCAATACAATATAATAAAGTATAATATAATTTATTAAATAGATTAAAATACTAATTGTAATCAGTGTTGGGAAAAGATGACCAATATTTATATCTAGATATAAGATAGAGATGGTAATTTGAATTGTATCTCATATAAAGATAAAAGATAATTTTCAGTTATCTAGATAAGATAAAAAAATGTTTTATTATTTTAAATGTTAAATTTTAGCATGAAATAATTATGCTTAAAATAATTTAAAAGTATAAGTTGCGACTTTAGTTTAAACATCATGTAACTTATAAATTATTATTATTATTATTATAAATAATACATTGCAATATTATTTTAATTATATATTTACATACCTATCATCAGTAAAATAATTAGATTCCATTATAGAATTATTAGTATAGTTGAACTCGTGACTTCTGTAAATATAAGTACTTATTACATACTAATTACCAAATAATAATTTAATCAAACTGCAATTTAAATTACATACCTATCAGTAGTAAACGTTGTAGATTGCGAAAGAATATCGGCAGTTGAATTTATGTCAATCAAATTGTTTCTATAAGATATCAAATATTTTACTAACTATGGACCTTCGGTCTATTTTAAATAATTTAATATAAGGAAATGTATAAATATAATAAATAATAAAAATAAAAATTTAAATTACGTACCTCGTGTATACAGTTTCAGTTACTGAGACATCATCAATTTTTTTTTCTTATTCTATCTCTCATTACAGATTTTATAGATCTTTTTTTAGAGATCTGTGTTCTTCTTTTAGATTTTTACTCATTATAATATTATATTATTATATAATATAGTAATTTGTAGCAAAAAAAAAACTAATAAATAATTAAGAACTATCGACAAACAACAAGTCTTATAGTATCCACGATTCCATACTATATACACCGTGGCAACCATTATTGTCTTTTTAACTTTTGTATTATTATCTATGATTTTGATAATAAAAAATAATTTATAAATATAAAAGGCGCGACAACGTTAGACAAAGGCTAGTCGCGGCGTTTCCCACCATTTTTCCCTCACGGCACAATAATTCTAACCTATATTTAGCCGTGGCACACTTGATACTTACTTATGTAATATATATATTTTTTTTAAATTAGGGTTTTATAATATTTATATCGATGTAGTTGTGTTTCAGTAAATTACGCTAACCCACCAATGTAACACATTACTATGCAGTTTAATTATTTTTGCAGCAAACATGTAAAAGTAATTCCAATAATTTGATCATCTGAGTATATTTAGAGTAGAAATACATATTACTAAAATTTTAGAAGAGAAGTCCAATTTTTGATAAATTAATATCACATTTGCCATATTTTAATGTTGAATAAATACTTTTTTTTTATATTAGGGCTTTTTTTTCGTACTATATTTATATAAAATTAGTTGTATTTTAGTAAATTACTAATAAATAATTTAAAATGATATGTTTATTTAGGTTAGGAAAATTAATTTAAAATCATATTTAAATTTATTACAAATATTAAATATTATATTGATTAGTAATTACTAAATATTTTAAAAATTGTAAGTTACATGACCATTGGCGCACATACGGGGGTGCCAAGGAGTGCTTAGCAGCCCCTAGTCTTAAATTAGCACCTCTCGATTTTTAATAAATTAAAATATCGTTAATATAAAATATATTATACTACATAGTATTATAGTATATACCTTTTGGCTTTTCAAGCTTTTATATTATTTTCGAGTTTATGAAATAATTATCAGTTATTATTTCTGTATTATTGACTATTATAATGTGATATTGAGGTTATAATAACTATTGATAATATATAGTAATATGAAAGAAATTAGTTGTAACTTAAAAGTTCTAATTTTAGTAATGACAGAAACCATACACAGAGTACAGATAAACATTAATAAATAATACTGTTGTCAGTCACGATTTTCAAAATATTTTCTGAATAGATTAAATAGTATATGAGTAGGCTTCTATACAAATTTCATACCATCAAAGTAAAAATTGTAGGTAATATTGAACATTTTCGGAAAAAATTCAAAGCTCTATATTTAGTCAAAAAATCAACTAATCCATTCTAAAATTATACCACACCTGTACATTACTAATGTTAGTACCCAAATGTTTTTTTTAAGTCTCTACAATCAAAACTCAATTAAATAAAAAATACAAATTACGGAAATCGTAATTTTGTCCATTTTTTGGTAGTTTTTCTTCTCCTAAGGGAAAACTCTTAAGAAATTCGAAAAATGAGCTTAATAAAGTATCAAGATGATGCAATTTCCTACAGAAAATATACCCTATTTATAGTAATTGGGCCATTATTTTTACTCGAAAAAATGTATTCATACGTAAAAAAAAAAATAACTTTGTAAAAACAATACGTTTCTCGCTCCGTTTAAAAACTAATAACGAAAAACAAAAAATTATAATTTTAGCACCCCCTAAATTCACACCTAATGTGCGCCTATGTTCATGACATATGCCAGTGAACATAGCATAAAATCAAACTCAAAAGACTATAAAATAAGACGCTATAACATTATAATTTTTTTATTATACTTTGTTTTGTATTGCAATTTTCGATTTATTTTATTTTATGTTGATTGTGATGTGAATATAACTATATATATATAAATGTACTGATAATTTATCACAATAACCAAATACCTATGTATAAAAGAAACACAGATAATATTATAAAATTATTTTTTGTTCGTTGGCCGCGGCACCGTTGTAGTAAAATGTTATGCCGTCTAGTTACGGTGTAAATATGGTGAGTGTGGTTATCAAATGTTTCCGCTAACACGTCAGAGCAGCACATGACGATCCGATTTTTTATTTATACGCAGGAAAACATGTAAAAGTTATTCCAATAATACGCCTTACTATTTTACTAAGTGATTTTAAAGGAAGAATACGTATTACCAAAATTTTAGAAGAGAAGTATACAGTAAGACGTAAGAATTCCAAATTTTGATAAATTGATTGCAATAGTCACAATTTGATGTTGAATATAGACCTTTTTTTTGCATTAAATATTGAAATAAATTTTTTATTAAAAATCGGTCTTCTTACGTCTCACTATACACTTCCTCTCTATAATTTTGATTGTAGGTGTTTTTAAACTAAAACCACTCAGTAAGCTATATTATTGGTATAACTTTAACATGTTTTTACATTCATTTTTTTCCACTATTATCAATATATTATAATAATGTATATTTAAATATTATCTTTTTGTTTTGTAATTTTTAAACAGACAGATAAAGTTAAAAATATAATATTTCTATTCCATCTAGATAAAAGATTCAATGTCATCTATATAATAGAAATGATATAATGGTCGTACCTGAACGTATTTTAAATATATTGGTATAGATTTCAGTAAAGTAGTGGATGAAAGGACAGGGTAGTAGTGGATAGTTATTAAGTATATAATATGTATATATAAATATGCATGTATGTATAAATGTTGATGAGGTTATGTTTAGGGTTTATGAGGTATTGTTTAACAAATGAAATCAGTGTAAAGTATATTTATAATGAAGTTAGATATCCAAAGAGAAGTTGTAAAGGAATTTATATATTTGTAGTTTATTTTATAATTTTGAACATATAGCTATTGATTTTCAGATAGACATTTATTTGTTCTTAGTGTTTATTTTGTTGTATTTTTATTTTATAATCATTAATTTAATGACACATTCATTTTGTTTTGTTTTAGTTACATAATTATTTAAGATAATTTATTGTTTATATATTTACTATAGATAAATTAAACATAATATTATTATAAAAGGTAGAAATTAAATCAATAGAAAGATTAAAGTTAAAGCGATTTATATTATTTTCCTATTAATTTTAATTTTTTTTCTCGCAACATGTATAAATTATATTTTACAATTTTATTTTTCATCAAAGTTTTATATATTATTAATACTATATTACTATATATGATATCAACTATGGAACTATGGACAAGTACCCATTTAGGAAAAAGTTGAGAAAATTAGGAAGTCTGGATATATGTCTATAAATCTTAATAATAGGTAATAAGATGTATTGATTGTAAAAAATTCACTGATGATTAGTGGATTACACATTACAAAAACATGCATGTGGTTGATATTACACAAAATTGTGATTTTTGATGTTAAAAGGATGTAAGAACAAATTAATTTCTTAATTCAAATTATTTTTGTACATAGGTTATGTATAATAAAATTATAATAAACAATACAAATATTTCAAAATAATTATATTACTTATATGACAATATGGTATTTTCCTAACTAATTAAACACACTTTTTGGAATGTGTTGGAAAAAATTAATAACAACAAAAAAAAATATATATATAAATATGTCTTTGACATAATTTTCTTAACCTTAACCTTAGAAAAGAACATGATAATCAATTTTGATGCAAAACTAACAAAGGTCTAAAATAAATCAACATAATTCAAAAAATGTACAACAGGTTAAATTCTACACACATTTGTTTACAAGTATAACATTTTGTGCGGTAATTGAATTTTGTTAAGTTTAAATATAAAAAAATAATTAAATTACTTTTCAAACCTATGTAGTTTTTAGCCTAAATGTTTGTCTTAAATGCTTTAGTCAGATATCAATGTTACTTAGATATAAGGGATGAAGAAATAATTTGTGCTATAGAACTGGCTGATTCACCTTTCACTATTTGTCTGTGGTCGCCTGATACAGAATGGATGTTTAAAGAACCCTTGCATAACTGTAAAATAAAAAAAATTCAATTTTATTATTTTAATATACATAATATATAAATTATCCATTAACATAAAAATAACTAATTATGGTTATAAATTATAAACATCTAATACTTACAGGTTTTAATCCATAGTCTGGTTCAAGGGATACAAAGTTATCCTTAGCTGTAACTAATGTAACACTTCCGTTGAATTTTTGTTCAGGTTTATAGTAGAAAGATACAAATAGTTTTCCATAAAACAATTTAGCTGCAGTTTTCAATTCATCTTTATTTAAGGGTAAATCAGATAATATATTAACTGCTTCTTCCAATTGTTCTTCTTTAGTCTTTTTTGTAGCAATTTGATTAAAAACCTAAGAGAAAAAATATCCAGTTAGAATTACTTTTATACGATATACATTTGTTAAAAATGAGTATATAATTTATATAAATAAAATAATACCACTTGGTAGTCCAAATCTTTGAATAGTAATACAAAGTATGCAAAAGCATCTCTGTCGTCTACTTTGTTGTCAGAATGACGGTTTTTAAATGCATTTTGATGTGTCAAAACGTAAGATGGGGAGCCATCTAACAATACAAGGCTAACTTTTTCACCAGCAGCTTCTAATGCTATACCAGTTTCAAAAGCAACTGAGGCACCAAATGAGTATCCTACAAGGTTGTATGGTCCAGATTTTTGAATTTCTTTAATTTTCTGAAAATAATAATACACAAATATGTCAATCACTATAGTCTCACCACTGATAATACAAATACATACAGCTACAAAGAATTTAGCCATAGAACCCATGGAATCAGTGGGAGCATCTTCAGTACATTGGAGTCCATATATGTTATAAGATAATTTGGAAGCTACTTCTTCCAATGCAGATACAAAACCTTCAATTGCACTGAACATAAACACATTTGACTTGCTGGTATCATCCTTCTTCATATTGACAACAGTTTGTTGAGGAACTAAATTTTGACCAAATTCAACCTGTAAAAGACAAAATATTAATCAATTATTATGATAGTTTATAATTTAAAATATCAACAATCATTTTTACAAACCTGATCATTTCCACCAACCACTCCATTTGGCACTTCAACAGAAGCATCGATACTATCACTTTGTAATTCTTGTAACCTCTTGACTGTTAAAGTTCTGATCTCTCCAACACTCAACACCAAATCATAATTTCTTTCAAGTGTCTGCTTAATTTCAGCACCCATCAAAGAATCCATACCCAAGTCAGCTAAAGTCGAGGATGAGTTCATATTCTTGGTGTCCTTGATACCAAGTATATTACCAACAGCATCAAGCAGACTAACTTGTCCGGCACCACCAGAACCACCCTTCCTCTTCTCAGCTAATACCATTGAAGCCAAAACAGGTTGTGGGTGTTGTAAAAATACATCAAAAGCACTTAAACAAGATGCCATGCGTTGCGGTAAAGTTCCACCAACAACAGTATCATTTCCACCCATTGTATCCATTATAAGACCAACATCTCCAATAGCACCCCATTGAATAGCCAACTAATGAATGTAATTTTATTAGTTTGAATTATATTTCATTATAGAATTAAAGATTGTTATTTATTGGAAAAGACTTACACCTGGAAGTCCAGCTTCTTGTCTAGATTCACAAATTCTTTCCATAACAGAATTAGCAAAACCATAATTCGTTTGTCCAGCATTACCACGTCCACAAGACACAGATGAGAATACAACAAAATGATCAAGTTCAGGGCAAGATTTCCTGGTAACTGCATCTAAGTTTTTAGTTCCTGTCACTTTAGGCTTGCTAACGATTTCAAAATCTTCAGGTGTCTGGTTTTCCAAAAATGCATCTCTCAACACCTAAATTAATTAATACAAACTATTTAGTTTTAAATTTTTAAATATATACATAAATATACGAGTAAAATAGTCGTTAAATTATTATTAATTTACAGCAGCTAAATTGAAGATGCCTCCAACAGGTCCTAATTTATTACTGTCATCAATCAATTGTTGAGCTCCCTTTAGAGTTGAACAGTCAGCCTTTGAAATTAATACATTAACTCCGCTTTCTTTCCAATTGCTAACACAACCAGCTTGATAACCAGTTGTGATTCCACTGCGAGCAGTCAAAACAAGGTTCTTAGCTCCTCTGACGACTAACCAGTTAGCCAATTCTAGACCAAAACCTCCAAGACCTCCAACAAGCACATACGTTTTGTCAGGATTCATGTAAGATCGTGGAATAGCTGTTACTAGTTTTGTAGCAGGTTTAATCACAGCTGCTGACTCTTCATCTCTAATTTTTAATACAACTTTTCCAATATGTTTTCCAGATCCTATGAATCTAAATGCTTGTTCCACTTGAGATTCAGAATATACAGTAGCCGGGAGAGGATTGACAGCACCATTTTTAATACCTTCGTTTAACAATCTTACAACTTCTTTCTTATCTTCGTTTTCAGATTTAGCATCAAACAATGAATCCAATAGAATTCCATGGAATGTAGTATTCTTCAAGAAAATTGACATTCCTAGAGGGCTATTGTTAGATAAATCAAGTTTTCCGATTTCAAGGAAACGTCCATCTTTAGCCAAACAACGAACTGAAGCTTGAAGTTTGTCTTCAGCCAATGAATTCAAAACTAAATCTACACCACGTCCTTTAGTTTCTCTTAAAACATGTTGTTCAAAACTAGTATCACGAGAGTTGGCAATATTTTTGTCAGTTAACTAAAAACAAATACATAATATATTATTAATTGTTCTATATAATACACAATAAATTGATTAAAATACCTTTGGGAAATTTGTTTTTAAGAAATCTCTTTTAGCTTTACTACCAACTGTTGTATATACAGTAACACCCATATGAAGAGCAATGGCAATAGCTGCTTGACCAACACCTCCAGTACCAGCATGAACCAACAATGAATCACCTGCCTTCATTCGTCCTCTCACACAAAGTGCATAATAAGCCTGAAGAAAAAAGTATATTACAATTATTTGTAAAAATGTTATATTTATAGGAAGTCTTACTGTTCCATAAACAACAGGTATAGTTGAAGCTTGTTCCAACGTCCATTTGCTAGGTACTTCCCATAAGAAACCAGGATCAGCAAGAACGCTAGTAGCCAAACCTCTAGCAGCAAGCATACCCATAACTCTCTTACCCTTTGAATCACGGCCAGAGAATTCAAGTCCAAGAATACAATCCTGAAATAGATCAAATATAATAAAATACTAAGTCTTGCCTCCAAAAATAATAAATTCATACCTGTCCAGCTAAATCACCAGGAAGAGCATCAGGAGGAAGTTTTCCAGAAGCCAACATGATGTCACGGAAGTTAAGAGGTGCATAATAAACAGTACACAATTCAGTACTTGGATTATATTCTGGTCTAAAATTAAATATTTTTTTAAGTAATAATAATTAGTTATTATTATGGTCAATGTTAATTGTTTATAAATATTCACTTGTAGTATGTCAATGGTCCTTCAATCCACTTTAAACTACTTAAATCTCCTCTAGTCAAAGCATTGATGTATGCATGCTCAACTTGTAATGAGGGCTTATCTTGTTGGTTTTCTAATTTCAAATGCCTCATTGTACCCCATATACCATTAGGTTTTAATATGTTGCTCAATAAATCTTTCTTTAATTGAGCGGCGTATAGTGGAGCAGTTAAAGAGAACTTTGGTGCAGTACTATCTTGAATTAATACTGACCGAACACTGCTACCACCAGGTTCTTGTTTAACACAGTTTACCAAACCAATAATTCCATTAGAATCTTCTCCTTGAGCAAATAATATTATTTTCTTGCTGGGATCAGTTTCAGCCGATTTTAAAGCTGATTTTAATGTTTCAACCCATTCATATGATTTTTCAGATACTTGGATAACTTCTAAAATAGGTAGTTCTTCATTGAGCTGTAAAATAAACATACAATATTTACTATTTAAAAATGTTAAATATCATGAAAAAAATTTTCACATTAAATAATAATCTATAATTATTGATAAATATTTATTTTTATTTCTAAACTATAGTAATAAAAAAATACTATATAATAATATATAATAAAATAGTATGGAAATTTATTTTACCTTTCTCAATAGGTAGAATGTTTTATCTTCAGCAGATATTTTACTTATGAAAACAAGGTTACATTTTTCAATGTTGTTTTCAGAAACATTAGCCGATTCAGAAGTAATAACAAAACCACCAGCCTTTATTGTTTCAGTTAAGTTGCTCAATTTATTTTGTGATTCTAACACATCAAAAGCAATTGCAATGTGAGCATTAGATTCAATTGGACCATTTTCTAGAGATTTGCCAATCATTTTTACATCCATTGGACCCAAAAATGGAGCTAGAGCTTGTACTTGAGTTGTAGCTAAGATTGCTTCCAACTAAAACATATAATTTCAATAATAATTATTTACTTTTTAAATTTATACTATAATACTCACAGAAATTAAAGGTTCAGATTCTAAAATATTGACGATATTAGGCATGTATATGCTTTCAAATGATTTGTCTGCTCCATATTCAATGACCTTTACTTTTAATGCACCAGCACTGTTTTCTAATGCAATCTGGAGGTAAGCAGCAAAAACATTTAAAATGTCTGTTATCGGTGAAACCTATTAACAAAAAAAAAGAATACAAAATACCATATAATATTTAATTCTTTATATATTTTACTAAGGAAATACGATTAATGATTATGTTTTTACATATTTGCAAATAAAATAAATCACAACATTCTCAAATAATAAAAAACAAATTAACAATAGTTTGTTAAAATTGACCCAACTGAAATTTTTAAATAAATATATCAACAGATTGCAGGTTAATTAGCGTAAGCACAAAAGACCAAATTATTCAGAAGACTCAAAAACAATGTATTATATAACTTGTTCTAAATTGATTTAATATTTTTTTTTTTTCAAACTATATTATATATTTAATATTAAATATAATTTATGAAAATTGATTTTGTAAGTTATAGCTTGTAAGTTTTATCCCATTTCACATTTTCTCAGATGTCGTTTATGATCAAAACATTTACCAATAAAAATTTTTGCTGCTTACACAAAACACTTAAACATCGATAAAATAAATTCTATTCATAATTTTGATACCAGAGTGTGTTCTATCTATGTGTTTTAGTGTCACAAATTGCAAAAGGTGAATTTCGAAAAAAATGGTCGCTGTACGTGTAAAATAAATTACCTTATCAGTTATATATGGGATAAATGTATATTTTTCTAGTTTAGGAGAAGCTTGTGATTGTTGCTTTCTTGGTGCTAAACTTGCTTTCATACCACGCAACTCAATGCCACCAGATTTTATAACATCAATATCTCTATACATATATACTGGAACAGCTAAAAAAAAATATGATTCATAAATTATATTTAAACAATTAATAAATGCCTAAAAAAGTAAAGTAAAAATACATACTACTACTTTCGGGTAGAGATTCAATGAATTCTAAATGCTTTACTGGATCAATAATAACTCTTTGCATTCTTGTTGGTAAGTACAATTCTTTAACTTTCAAACCCAAAATTGAGAATTGAAGCATTGTGTCAATAAAACTTATCCAATTTCCAATCCATTCCAACTTTCCACTGACACCTAATAATTAATTGTTAAGTTTTATAAAGTACATATTGATGTTATCACATACAATATATAAATATTTCATATTATACCTTTATTATCAGCTTCTTTTACGCCTCTGAAAACTCCTTTGTAATCATATCCTCGCAGTCCTAAATCTTTGTAGATATCACTAGTTTTAAGTAATAAATTGTTTTCATCAATATAAGGTTCTGGTAACTCTAATTGTTCAGTTTCAATATCATCAGGGATGTAGATACGGCCAGTTACTGCTACAGAACCAGCTTCACAGATCTCAAAGTTGCCTGTTCCTTCAAAAATGTTAATGAGGAAGTTTACATTTCCTATAAAAATTACAAAAAGAATTATTAATAATTAGTAATTAAAATATTGTATTGAATTAGAAAATATTTGGATATTATTTTGTCCATTAAATTTCAAATCATTATTAATTTATTAACAAATAAGAAATAACAAAACATAGTTAACATATAAAAAAACTAAAATTTTAAACATATTTAAATAAAAACTAAAAAGTAAACTATATTAAACCAATTTTAAATTATTAATTACCATCTTTAGGCATAATAGTTGCACGCAAAAATTGTACATTTTCAATAACTACAGGGAAGTCTTCGATATTCTTATCTTGAAGTTTAGCAAAAGTCTTCCAAACAAGAGTCTATACATAATTTATGCATTAGTTAATAAAAAAAGTGAAAAAAAATTAATTTCATCTTACCAGGTAACCAGTGGCTGGGAATAATACTCTGCCATCAATTGCATGTCCAGACAAATATTGGTCTTCTTCATTACTTAAATCAACTTTGATGACAGATTCACCAGATCCAGCTTCCTACAGTTTATTATTATTATACATAAATTAAAAAATGATTGTTTAATGTTTATACATTTTATGAAAATTAAAATGATTTATTTCATTTACCTTTTGGGTAAAGTTAGTAACAAGCCATTCAATAGAATGATCCCATTCAACTAAAGATTGAATCATAGGTGTTCCACGAGATACAGGAAATAGCACAGGTGGGTAAAGATTCTTAATTAATGGTTGAAGTCCAGCATTGTACAATCTAAAATTAGAATTGTTGTAAAATTATAAATTAATACAATTGATTTAATATAACTTAATATAATAAACTTACTTTCCAATTGCCGATAACAATACAGTAATATTTCCCTCAGGATTAGTTGATCGCTTAGTAAGCCCAATACAGGAGCACTCAGATCCTAATGCTCTTTTTAAAATTGCTTGAAGTAATGCATGTGGTGCTATTTCCACAACAACAGCATTTTTTGGTACATGAGC
The DNA here is from genome assembly GCA_013282895.1 of Eriosoma lanigerum. Lineage (NCBI taxonomy): Eukaryota > Metazoa > Arthropoda > Insecta > Hemiptera > Aphididae > Eriosoma > Eriosoma lanigerum. The sequence continues at coordinate 26,982,016 of CM023360.1, forward strand.
CAGAGCTTCCTAATTAAAAGTAATTAAATTAAATACAAATAAATGAAATTAATTTAATAATATTATCTTACGTGGAACAATACTGGTGCCAATAAGTTGTTCACATGGTAAGAAGTTGAGCTCATTTGAGCTAGTGGAGTATTCCATAACTCTTCAGGGATTGAAGAACTAATCCAACGAGAAGTACGAGGTTTTGGGTTGGGTAAAATCTATAATTATCAAATTAATAAATTATAATTAAGTTTATTTTAATTTATAAATTAAGTTAATAATATATTCAAACAATGAACTCACTCTTTCTAAACTATTTCGAAGTTTAGGTGCAGCGTCAGCAATATATTTAGAGTGGAAAGCAAATCCAGAACTCTTAACTTCTTTAGCAAATATTCCTTCTGCTTGTAAGGTCTTGACAAAAGCAGTTAGACTAGCAGGGGGGCCAGATACAGTTACACTGTCTTCACTATTGTGGCAGGCAGCAACTAAGTCAGGAGTCAATCTTTTTTTAGTATCTTCCCATGATAAACCTGAAATTTAACAAATTTAAAATGACTATTAACAATAGATAATAATATAAAATGATAAAATATATTATGTATTAATGGTTGAAAAGATGTAAGCGATAATTTTTTAAAAATAATCTATTTTTCATATTGTCGTATGTGACATAATTATACATTGATTAGTTTAACTTAAACATCAATATCATAAGATAACAATGTTTTTATAAAGGGCATAAGCATCGTAGAATTGGCAGGAAAAAAATATTAAATGTAAACAGAAATTAAAAGACGTAAATGATATTCTGAATAACATAATAAAACTTAGTTTTGCTCTCCTGAACAATTAAGAAAATGACGCTTGCGCCTTTCTATACTTTCTATCCATCTGTATGTAGAATAGAAATAATAAACTTATGTAATGTAACTTACCAACAGCAGCCATAGACCCTTGAGGTAATTTAGATTCTAAAATGCTACGACCTCTCCAGAATGCAGCTAAAATTGCTTGTTCAGCAGTAAATGTACCATCAGCATAAGCACAACCAAGTTCACCTACTGAATGCCCAACGACACCATCTGGTTCAATTCCAATAGACTTCAATAAATCAACTAAAGCCACCTACAAATGTTAACATTTGAATTTTGATTTATCTTTACAATTTGTTAAAATTAAAATTAGTTATAAGTAGAGGCTTAAATATTTGTAATTCTAAGAGTGAACACAGTAAATCAGGAACCATCCAACCCTTATAATTTTATATTTCTGTTTAGGTTTTATTCTTTTTACTCTAATTTTATGTATTTAATGGTATAATCAATTAATATCTGAGATAATTAATTACTATCGTACAAAAGAATACCCATCCAATTTTAGACAAGGAGCGATAGCTCCTCATAATATACAAGCAGACCTGGGTAATTATATAATAATATTACCTATAATTATAGGTAATAATAAAGGCTTATAAAAATATCATAAATAATAGATAAATTACCTGCATAGATGTTATTGATACAAATGAATTAAGAACATTATCAAATGTTGTTTCGTCTTTTGAATTGAGTACACTGAGTAAATCTAGACCTTCAACTTTAAGTACAGCTGCAGCTTTGTTAATGGCTTTTGCAAATGGTTCTAATTGTAAAAGTCCTTCAATCATACCAGCCCATTGACTTCCCATTCCAGAGAAAACAAACCATACAGGTCTTTTAGTTGGTTTTACATCCTTTATAATATGTTAATAAGTTTATTAAAATTGTTTTTCAATGATATTAATGATTAAATAAAATAATTAAAATAAGAATAACTTACAGATACTTCAGATATGGATTTTCCAAGAATCGAATAACCTCTATACCCATGCCCATTAATGTTATTACTATGGATGTTATATAAAAGAGCATTAAATTCATCATCTATTTGATTTTCAGAAATCTAACAAAATCATCACATATATAGTTAATAATTTATAAGTAAAGAAAACTCAATATAAAAATTATACATTTTTTAACATGTTGTTAACAGCATCTTCTGTTCTTCCAGATATAGAAATTAAGCGAGGAACATTTGTTGCGATTGGAGAAGTTTTTGGTTTAGGGTTAGACTTTAATAATACGTGAGCATTAGCACCACCAAAACCAAAGGAATTTAAAGCTACATAACCTCCAGCAAAATCCCAGTTTTTGTTCACAACCTGTGAATAAATAAAAATAAAATTAGACATTAATTAAATATACTAATGGTTTATCATAAATTACTTGTAATCTTCCATCTAATAAAGCTGGAATATCAGGATTTGGGTTGGCAAAGTGAAGATTTCCAGGAATTTTTCCAGATTCCAATGAGATGACAATTTTAGCTAAAGAACAAAGACCAGATGCAGGTTCAGAATGGCCCATGTTAGATTTAACAGAACCAATTAACAATGGTGAAGTTCGGTTTTTTGTGAAAAATTCAGCAATAGAATTGACTTCTTGTGGATCACCAACCTTAATTCGCAAATTTTTTTTAATAAAATATTAGTACAAAAATATCTTGATTAATATATATCATCAAGCATTATACTTTAGTTCCTGTTCCGTGAGCTTCTACATATGATACATCAGCTGGATTCACTCCACATTTGGCATAAACTTCTTGAATAAGTTTGTTTTGCATTGCACCACTGGGGAATGTAATTCCCTGATCTTTAAACCCATCTGTGTTGATAAGTGCTCCCAAAACAGTAGCATAATTACGTTTTGCAACACTAGCCTTTTGTAAAAAGACTGTTACAACAGCTTCACTCCTAACATATCCATTTCCTATAACATATGTTACATTATAATTATTAACTACTTTCCATTTATTAATAATTTAAGTATTGATTAGAGGTGAATCAAAATATTCAAAATTTAAACTTGAAATTATTTTCTAACTTATTCATAGTTCTAAGCATTGAATACTTTAATAACATACCTGTGACATCAAAGGCTTTGCACATTCCTTGTGGTGATAACATGCTCAATCTATGGAACTGTAAAGAAGTTGTGGGTTTTAACAATAAATTTGCACCACCAACAATAGCTGCATCACATTGTCCATTTTCAATAGCTTGCACAGCTTGTGACATTGCAACCAAACTACTAGAACAAGCAGTATCTATGGCAAAACTGGGTCCATTAAAATCAAATGTATAAGATATTCTGTTGGCAAACATAGCGCGACAACAACCAGTCAATCCATAACCATTGACACGATCTGGTATTCTGCTCAAATAGTCATCAGTCTCACTGTTGGATGCACCAATATAAACTCCAATTTTTGATCCACGAATATCATCTGGGTTTACACCTATATAAATTATGAATTATTTCATATGCTAAATTTCTAATTAATTGATCTTAGTAATAAAGTATAAATACAAGCCACACAAGAAAATATTTAGCTTACCAGCATCAACAATACATTCATATGTAGATTCTAAAAGTAATCTCAATTGTGGATCCATAACTTCCGCCTGTTTAGCATGTACTCCAAAGAAATTAGCATCAAAATATTCCAATCCCTTGAGTTTTCCAGTTCTTGTTGGAAGACCATGAAGACCTAGAATAAATATAATTAAAATATAGGCACATAATTATATAAAATATGGTACAGAATGTGTTATGTTTTATGATACAATATTTCAACTATTAGTTTACCTGCTGGCCAACGTCGATCATCATCAGTAACCAAATCTAAACCAGCAAAAAGATTTTCTCTAAATTCTGCAATAGAATTGGATTCTGGAAGACGTCCAGAAATACCACTGATAACTATTTCATCATTTTCTGAGTATGTAGAAGTACCATTTATAGCCCCATTACTGGCTTGTTGATTAGCCTCTGGGAACCTTGCTGGCATTGTTCCTTCAGCTACTAGAAATATTAAAAAATAATGTAATATTATTAACTTTATATAAGAACAAAGTAAGTAAGATTAAATGATAAATAAATTTTAAAAATATATATTATTTCATTTCTAAAATATGTTAGGAATGGAATTTTAAATGTTTGCTTATAAAATAAATATTAGTTATTAATAATGATAACTAGATTAAATAGTTATTTGGTAAAAAAACTATACTCCTAAGTTAATATTAGATTAACACAGTAAGTTAAATGAAAAATGGCATATTTCTTATATAAAATTATAAATAGTAAATCATAAATAAAAATATCATATTCATTATTCATAATTCATATTAATTGTTTACAAACAAACATATTTGCATAAAACATAATTGATATGGAAGTTGCTTGTCATAATTAGTTAATTCCTATACTTATCTAATTTAACCTAGTACCTCCATTAATAGTATTAATACACGATTCATATTTCATACTACATACTACATGTCTACACTATTTAAAACATTGAATTTATTATTTTGAAGCAATGTGTTTATCCTTTATACAAATTATACTCATAAATTTATAATATAAAAATGAATTATTATATCAAATAATAGTTTGATTTATACATTATTTAACAAATTACCAAATTGTGACAGAAACGGGGGTTTATGAATCATTGTTATATTAATAAGTTTTTGAAGCGATTACAAAAATAATTATAAATTATAATAGGTAAATATGTTAGATTATGTTACTGGTCTTCTTCACAAATTGGTCAAAGTAAATATACACTAATTAAACAACATATTCTTACATAACAAACACAATGAAAAATCAATAAGTTCAACACTACCATTCGAAACCTAAAAATAATTAAAAACCGAAAATCGTGAATTTGAAAATTTGGAGACCAATTTTAAAAATAATACTGTTTAAAATGTAACATAATAACAGAACACATTCAATATGTGAATAAGTTATTATTTAATAAATAGATTATAATATAAAATATATATTATAAATCATTCGACAACTATTTTTCTAGTTTCTGTAAAGGTCAAATACTTGATATCTAAACCAGGTTGTTACGTACTATTAGTTATAAGATATAAATAATTTTGTAAGATTTACTAAAATTTTCAATGTTATGTATACAATATATATTACTTATATAATATATATGTACGTAATAATCTCCGAAGATTAAAATATAACGCCACGACCTTAGAATCTTAGATGATAATATCGCACCAGATATTTCATTATAGGCCGTGAACATTACTTCTACTACTATATTACTACTGGTTTTCAAGCGAATAAGTAAATTAATTAGAAAAAACTAGTTTATGTAATATAATTTATCTTATAATTTTTTCACCAAATAAAAACATTAAATATCCATAAAAGAAAATATACATATATATATTAAATAAATGTTTGAAAACACTATGTAGATATAATATAAAATAAATGTGTCTATTGAGAATATTATATAAATAAGTAATTAAATGCTTTGTTTTAATTGTATAAATATCTGACATAATTTGTAAACAATAAAACTTTTCGAACGTGTCAACTATATACTTGTATAGTATCTACAGTATATAAATAAACAATAAAAGATACAAAGAGAGAAAGTGTGGCATGTAGGCTACAAATACAATATAGTGCAAATTTATAAAATTTCAAACGACTGTGCAAAATGATCTTATTTTAATGATGTTTCATTAATCATCAAAATTAGATATTCATAAAAGTAACTATAAATTGTTTATAGTGTGTCACGTGTATACTATTATTATTTGATTACAGTAGCACGACGTGAACAACTATGACGATTGAATTACCATTTCGGACTAGTCTGGTGTGATTTAAAACTACCACAGATAGAAATTTAGGTAGGTTAATAGTTATGGAAAAAACGGTTAGCTACGAACTTCGTGTTATGCGATAATGGAGATCAAATCAGGCGTTATAAAACGTCCCGCGAATGCCATTGACATTGACCTAACCACCATCATGATTATGATTATATTATTATATTATTATTATTAATACATTCATATTTTACAATGATTTTCGTACAATTGGACGTCAAATATCCAAATGAACGGATAACACAATAATTATTATTCATACAACATAGTTTATAATAATTAATACATATTTTAAGTTACGAAAAAAACAACACAACGTAAATGATTTATGCGTAACAATAATTTATTGTGCCTGCATAATATATAGATTAGTAGAAAATAAAAGTAATTTATTATAACTTATAAAGTATGTATATATAAATTTATAAGTAACAGTTTTCTAAGAAATAAAATAAAACGACGTGCACATAAGACCTATATAGATTATTCTATATAGTTAATTGATATTCGTTTATTTATTATACAACCTCCTTAAAACATTATACCGATCACTAACAAAAATGTGCAAAAATTAATGAATTTACCGAGGCATTTAAAATTTAAAAAAAAAAACCTATTAACCGATTAAATGATAGAAATGAATAATATATTGTATTGGGTTGTAAATCGAATCATTTGATAATAACAATATTAAAAACAAAATAATTAAATCGTTGGAAATATAATAAATAATAATATACTTATAATTTATTTTTATAAACTTATAAGTACGTAGAACAATGCTGAATGCAGGCATTGTTATCTGTCAGCTAGTAGACGAGACGCAACCGCTCTTATCGTACACGGAGGTTCCCACAAAAAGATAACACTGCGAGGCGCGTAATATTTGAAAGTGGTATAATATTAAATTCTTACCCATTATTGTAAATATTAGTGAGCGTGTGGCTGATAAGTATCTATAGCACTTGAGCACTTAATACTTCTTCGTTTCTGACAACTAAATTGTAAGCTTAACAATATTTTGAACGATGGATTATTTCAATAATAATTCCGACGGTCGATGAGAGCGTATGGTTTTTGCGCGTGTACAACAAATCGAATTGTTTTTCGCCGGCTCGCGAATAATTATTTATATAGTATTATCGAAATAAATACCTAATCTAGGTATAAATAAATTGTAATGAGAAAAAATTAAATTAATTAATACGACTGGCTTGCGAATTGGATAGTGGCCGGCTGCGTTCTCACGCATACACTGCGCAGCAATGAATGCAAGTGCGGGCGAATTGCGATTGCCGGTCAGAGTGGATACGTAAATCGCGTCTAAAACATGGTCCGATACCGAAGAAATAAATAAGAGACCACAACCACGTTACCGTAGTATCGTCGGCGTCGGTAGAGCGACGGCGCGCGCGGCGACAGGGAGGAAGTGGCGTGACCTGAGGATACTCGGTGGCGTGATACCGGAACAGGCATTCCGATTGGTCGAGGGATCGTTGGCGTACAAACACACACACACACACAAACGCACAAGCCTACACGTATATACACGAGGTTGTCGCCGTTGCACATTGTTTGGGTTAGAAATTTCGTATTTATTTTTTTTTTGATATCCTCTACAGCCGCAATGAGCGCTGACGCCGCCGCGCTGTGGATACGATCAACGTACAAGGTCAATAACGACGCGATATCTGTCGGCAGCAAGAACGCAACAGACAACAGTCATTGTACGCAGTATGCACTGTCGCACTGGGTCAATCTTATTCTGTTTATTATTATTCAACAAATATAATCTCATATTAGTCATCGTTGTGCCATCAGCTCTTTCTGTGTAACACCAAATAATATTCAACAACGCAAAAAGAACGAGAAAAAAATATCAAGAATTAGAATAACTAATATGTAAAATTTAAAGTAACATGTTTCACTAAATTGCTTTGCATCGTTTACAGCAGTGGGTTTTTTAAATTTGTATATTAATATTATACCACAGATTAAATAAAACCAGATCAGAACAGATTAGATTATCCTAGTAATACAACAAAGACTTGACCACGTGGAATTCGAAAAAATTTTTAAGGATCAACCATCCTGTCCAAAATGCCCAAAACCAAGGTCATATAAAGCTTATATAATAATAATGGCTGGGGTTATCTTTAAGGCACACCAATGACCAATATTCCAAAAAGTGATTTTAAAAACAAAAATAACCTAAATTAAGAATTATCTACCAACATAATCTTAAGTGTATGATATAATTATTTAATTTTATCACAAATAGAGTCCATTGACTATTTCTTTATTAGCCATAATTATATATGAATCGTAATTACGGTCTTTGAAAAAAATTATGTTTATCAATTAAAATTACAAGTAATTATTAATAATTTATTACCATATTTTAAAAATAAAAGATAAAATAACAATTCAATATCATTATCATTATTATTTATAATAATTGCATATACTTATATTATTATTTAAATCTCAACTTAACTCTTTAGGTTACCGTGTATCACGAAACAAAATTAATACATTTTGGGTACCTATACATCTTTATAATGACATTTTTCACAACTATTGTTTATGTTATATCTGTTATATCATAGATTAAATATAATATATCATATGTGATGTTACAATTTATGAAATTATTTATTTAACGATACAAGTACCAAATTATCAAATATTTGATTAACAGCAAAAACTATAAGTAAATCATTCATTAATTATGTAAATAATATAATTTAATTGAACAGATAAATTTGTTAAATAGATAATTTTTTTATCTAATTTGTATTAAGTTATTGGGTTAAAACAAATAAAATATATAATGATATTATTTTAATTTTAAGATAAAGATAATATATTATATTTGTTAGAAATTTAGATGATCTTATGAATTTACTAAACGTAGAGACGGATAAAATACAATTGAAAAAATAAAAATAAAGATTTAAAATATAATACAATTTAGTAGATTGTTCATTGACAATGATATAACACTATACTACTCCACCCTTATTCCCTTTTCCTAAAGTATAAATATTTCAATATACTGCCAATTAAATGATAAATTGTGTATACACAATAGTATTTACTATACAGCATACTACTATATAGTATAAACCAAAAAATATTATATTATAACACCGTATATACAATACATTTTATCACGATTTAAGATATATTAATCATTTATAGATGATAAAATGAACGTCAATTGAATTAAATGATTATTTTAAACATTATTAAAGAATATCGTAGAATAATAATCAATAGTATATCATTCTATAATCAATGCTTTTAACTATAGGTTACCGTAAAACATATTTTGTCTGAAAATATATTATAATTATTAGCTTATTCGATATGGATCAAGTATTTTAATCAATAATATTCAAATAAATATTTACACAAATTAAGTAATATTACGTAACCTAAACAAAGTACATTTTTTTAAAAACAATAAAATTAACATAACTTGGGTTTCAACTTTAAATTATAATACCAACGACAAGAATACAAACTGTATGATTAACTCGTCAAATAAAAAATAGCTATTGTAATATTACGATATATAATTTAAAATGTATATCACTACGTAGGGTGTTTGAAAAAAGGTCATGAATATACCTTTTAATATTTTAGTGTGGTAAAAATATAAAAATAATTAATTACTATAAATCAAGTATTTGAAAATTATATAGAACTTGCGAATTTAATTTTCTGAACTCAATTCAAAATTTAATAACATAATTATACTTAAATTTAAAAAAGTAAAGATATCATTGCTCTGATATCATATAATAATATAATATTATATAAACACATTTTTTTAATGCGTAATATCACATTACAATTTAAGCAACTATATTTTATAAAATAGTAAACATTAAGTTATTAGTTCTAACGTGTTTATAATAATTATCATATAATTCAAAACTAGTTTCAACAACTGAATAATGATAATTTAGACTTTATGCATAAAAAGCACAATAACAATAATTATTATGATTATTTATTTGCTTATCGATTATGATTTTTCAGGGAAATTATAAAAATTATATTACAACTTGAAACAATATTTCAATAATTATCTTATGTTCATATACAATATTAGATAATTACTATCGGAGTATTCCAAAATATTGATATTATAGATTATAGTTCTGCGACCTACGGGATCACTGAATAAATTGCATGTAGGCAAAATAAAATTGTTAACCTATCTTTATAATATATCTATGTACATCTACCTAGACCAATATAAATGAACAATACAAAACTCCATAACGTAAAGTTAGGTCAACCATTGTCCTAGTATTTGTTCAATACATTTTTAATAATGAATGGTGTATATTTCACAAATTAATTTATTCGCGTTTTACATAATTTGACCGCATTCGGAATATTGTTTTAAATACTGCGTATTATTATTTAATGCCTACCTAAATAATAATACAATTATACTGTAAATATATGTCTAAAAAATGTCATGGAAACATCTAGCTGATATAAAAAATTTAGTTTACCTGTATACTGAGTGTATATGTATATTCGTAATATGATAACTCTATACATTTTTAAGGGCAACACATATATAATTAATCTAACAATTACATTGAATATAGAATTAGAGAAAAATATAGATACCTAAATATGTTTTTTCAACGAAGATTATTTAACTTATAAAATTGGATTATTAATCCTAGAATAATAATGCAATAATAGTAATATAGGAGTACGTTAGTAATAAAGACACGAGTGATTTATTTTTACTTTATTCTAAAGCTTATTGTTTTAAAGATGATATTAGAAAGTATTAAATAGTACAATATATATTAAATATAGAAATTAATAAGCCATTAGTCCAAATTATAGGTAATAATTGTATGCATAATTAATTTATACAGTTGTATTTTGAATCATACAATTCGGATTAACGATATTGGTGGCCGAAACACGAATTGTGTTTGATTAAAATATTAGAAGTTGCATCATTAACAGCTAATAGGTATTACGTTATTAATAATTAATACGTTATCATTTATCATGATGCTGATAAAGTAAATTTAATATGAAATAAAAAACAAATAATAAGGTATTTAGGTATCAAAATAAATTATACTTATTATTTATTAATATGTTATAGGCGCTTATTAGTTTACATAATATTGTGTTTATGAGTGAGTATTCATTATCCATGTATGGTTCTTATAATACAAGTTACATATTGAATAAAATATACTTATCGTAGGCGGAAATAAAAAGGATGGGGCTTGAGGAGGCTAAGCTCTCTCAAATTTCTTATTAGTCCCCCTATAAATGGTTTGTTAAATATATATATACTATTGATATAACAATAAGTATATGGGTAAGTAGCAAATTTCAATAATCTAAATTTAGTTGACACAAAAGTAAAATAGCAAGCTTATAACAAAGCTTTGTACAAGCTTGTAGCAAATACCAAATTTCAAGCTATTGAAATACAACATTTACGTATAATTACACTTAGTCAGACAATAATAATATTATTCATGAATAAAAATAATACAAAATGTATTAGTATAAAAAAAAAAAAAATACGGTTTTAACTTTCAATTAAACAATATCCAAACCGCATATATAATATCTAATTATATTATAGATAATAAAAATGGTATCATTATAGTTTTTTAATCAGTAATCGATAACAATAGTATTATATATATTTTATATTATAGTCTCGATTTTTAGACTTTTCGCAGTTTATCTAATAAATAAAACAGATAAATAATTATTTGTTCGATTCATATTATTATCTGAATTTGTGTATAGGTACAAATATATATATATATCATTTAATATTAATAACTAATACTACATATTAATATATTATGAAGTTTACGGGTTTAATTTACAAAATCTTTGATAACTATATTAAGGTTTTTATATGAATTCATTAGAAAAATATTGTAAATATGCCACACTAAACCAAAGAAATTTGGAAATTATTGTTAAAATAACCAAGTTCAACGTATATATTATACATGTATATTATTATATACCTATATAATATTATAACTTGTAAAATAGGTTGAAATAGGTACTAGTAAATAGTTGTTATTTAAAAAATCACTGATACTATGTAACCAATAATTCATGAATAATAACAATAGTTTATTTTAATTTGACCAAAGAATATATATTTTGTAGCTAGTATATACTATATAGTGACAATTGAATAAGATGTTTATGTAAACATCTTGTTTTATTATATTTATTGACCGATAGAAATGAACACTTTCACTATAAACCATAATATATTTTTATTTATTTTACATCTGTGTAAGCTTAAAAACAAAATGTTATATATTTTACACATTGCACCTAGGGTTTACATAATAACATAGTTATTAAACTTATATTTTAATAATTATATTATACACTTCAGAATATTAACTTTTTAACTTTTTTTATTCAACTCATTGAAGCACTTACGAGAATATTTATTTGCGTCATCAATAATTTTCAATACATAGAATATTAAGACTTGATATTAAAATACAAATAACATATAACATATACAAATGTATTATAATGTAAATTGAAAAGTAAGTAGGGAATAATATTATGTATATGTATATGATTAAAAAATAATAATATAATAATATTAAATTGCACGGAATATATTTAAAAAGTAATTTTACAAAAATTAAATTAAACTGGTTGAATGCAACGAAGACAGGTATAAATTACCTGTATATTATATATAGAGATACAGAATTTTAATAAAACAAAAAAAATTAATATTTCTTTTACGTTGTACAAACAACTTTTTATAGTATTAAAATGTATAAATAAGAGTAGCGATAATATAGAAATCTTATTTAAACCTATATAATTATACGATGATATAATTACATTATTAGTAATTAATTATTTTATAAAAACAAATTTAAAATTTTTAATTTTTTATAAAATTCCTACTCTTTTTCCATATCAAACAAATGGATCATAACGGTTAATAAAAATATAGACTATAGACTTATAGAGTAATAAATACAGATCAAAATCACTCACTCAAATATATTTTCTTGTTAAAATTAATCTAATAATCTATAGAATTTAATATTTATTAGTAAAACCCGTCCAATAAATGAATTACGATCGATTAACGTTAAAAATTATAATAAAAACAATATAAATCATTTGTATATGAATATGACTCGCTAAGTGTTATATAAAAATGAAAAAATGTAATTTTACGTTTATTTTGACTAAATACATCGAAACTTTCGAATATACAAAATACATATTTATCTAATACATATTATATTATTTTAGTGTTTGAGTAAACAATGATAATAATAGAATGTGTGCGACTTACTTGTTAAAATGTCTGTCGGAATGAGTTGAACAGAAATGAACGTATAATAATAACGTTAATAATAATAACAATATATTATGTTGTATAATAAAAGAAATGCGAGTGATCGACACGACCTGTGCTTGCACTGACGGACAACGACGCGTTTGTGTTTTCGATTGAAATTTATCGACGGCGTTAATGTGTTATCAGTACCACGGTTCGGGTGCACGACCGAAGGGAGAAAAGGCCAATTATTATCCTCTGCTGAAAGACGAGAAGATCGTTTACGAAAACCCGTAAATATACTAAATGTGTATGTGTGCGCGCACACGCCTCTTACCTCCTTACTTACCTTATACCCGCGTGCGGGGGAATCGTTTGTTTTTTAGAGGAAATGGCGGGTACAACGGTTAGGTCAATCGCGATAAAGATGAGCCGAGTAAAAATATACATACATCTAGCAGAAAACACTGTTTTTACGCCGATTTAATGTACGAGTGGCAAGGGCAAATCAATGTTAAAAGTTTACGCACGATAATAATGGTACAAAGAGAAGTCGCCTGTCCAAATATTATTAATACGAATATACGTTTATAGTAATCTCCTATATTGTAATAAAATTTAGCTACAAATTGCCTACACAATATAATATGACGAGTATATTATGTTACCAATCGGCAATTTTCACGCGGACCCCCTTGTTAGTTATGTAAGATCGACACAATGTTTACATTAGGTATTCGTTGTAAATCTAATATTATTTATTTCAATATAATATTTTATATTTTTTATAATCAGAAATCCGAATGGACGAGAATACGAGATGCTTTTTTTTCGGAGTCAATGACATTATTAATGCGTGTCCAATGCGGTCACACCTACACCTACCGACACATTACGGTGTTAAATCTACCACTATATGAATGACAAATCCAAAATAAAATAATTTAACGCAGACAACGGAAAACATTTAATAATATGCCCATTGCTCCTGCACTCTGATTGTAATTATAGAATAAGACGTATAGATTTTTATTTTGCATGCAAATCGTACACTTAATACGAGACATAATATATAAAGTAACTATTTATTTTTTGATTTTTAACAGTTGTACACATTATACGAATTAAGATTATATTAATTTAATTTATTATCGGATAATATTGTACATCACATAAATATATATGCATTTCAATACATATAATCTTAGATTCCGCTTTACCCTACGTCCCTACACTACCTATATTCTATATACACAAGAGGCCTAACTTTTTTAGACAGTAATCACTATACATCCTTATATATGTTTGTAAAATAGACGTATTATTATTAATAGACAATATTCTTTATAGTACCTTTATACTATACAGTAGCGGATCTATAGATGATATCCAAGATGGAAAGGAGAATATTTTAATAATAATTACCGTTACTTATATAAGTTCCTAAATGATGTATTGAAAATAATATTCTCTATGACGTATTAAAGGAAAAAATGAAATTCAAGTTTCAGTGACATTTTAAATGTATAATAAAAGCTGTGTAAAAACATAAGATAATATAAAAATGGATATGCCACTCCTATACTAATACACACGTTACACGGGCAGGTCCGAGTGCTATTTGACCACAAAAATTCCCTCTCCCACCAAAAATATTGATAAGATACAACTTGCTTTCTATAAATTTGCCGCCCTAAACTCGGACCTCACGGGCCTATTTATAAATACGTCCTTATACACGGTGTCGTGGTCCGGAATGAGGAAGAAAGAAAGAATTATTATTAATGAAAATTATTCTCTTTCTCTTTTTGAAACAAGGTAAACGTGTAACACTCGTAACCACAAAAATTGTATGTTTATTCTTCTAAAATAATGATGGGTCTGTGGTCTATCCATTCTTACATTAAGTGTAAAAACTAAAAAGCACAAACACAACATAAAAGGATTAGATTAGGTTAGAATTATCCATTAATAAAATATTTATTTAATTTTTAAGATTATGCAATTATATTCCACTATGGATTTAAGTAGTAATAATAACTATAATATGTATACTATGTAATATAATACATACGTTTATATTTAACTAACTGTCGAAGTGCTTAACGTGTGAGTGTTTAAAGTTTAAACTATTATTATTTACGAATATACGTATATCTATGTATCTATTGTACAATGTAGTAGTGCAAATGTGCAATGCAAAATGTGTTCATATAAAGGTTTAAAAAAGCTTTATTATTAATTACATTATATTTACTTTCACGAATGCTAAGTTCACCTATATATTTATTGAATTGTTCGAAAAACGATTAACATTTAGGTAATATTAGGAACTTTTTTATATAGGTCTTCAATTAATTATTGATGTCTCTAAATAAACATAAATTAAATTTGTACCTAATTTAAATTAGACATTTAGATACTTGTCGCATGCGTGTTAAATGCCTATACCTAGCATATGTATACGCACATCTAACAAACATATTTTTAAATAATTCTATAATAAACTAATTTATTTACAATTAGACTACAAAAATAATTAAATTGGGTATGTAAAAACGATTAGGTAAAAGTAAAATTTAACAGTATAAACTTTTTAACGTTCATTAAAAAGTAATAACAGCTGTGTATAATATGTGCATATATAGAATATTCTGTTTATCTGTGCAAGGACTACTAAGTTCGGGGTCAACAGTCAAGTATAAATAAAATAAGTTCAAATAAATAGTAAAAAAGTTTCATATATTATGATAACAACTATTTCTGAAATTAATTGATTAATAAAAAATAAACGGATATTAGATTATCATTGTAATAATTATAATATATACAATTATAATTTTACATAATATTAATAACAAAATTAAAAATACTCGACAAAATTTTGTATTGAGAACTCTATATTGTAATATGTAGCATACAAGTATATAAATATAAATTATAATTCTTGATTTGTTGGTAACCAAAACGATCACGCCATTCTTGAATATATACAATACATGAGTAATACACTAATACGACTACTTTGAGTAATTGTACAAGTGAAGGAAAAGTAAATTTAAATATAATATAATATACTAGTTGACCTCATAATATTATTTTTCCGATATAATATTTGTAGTCGTATAATTATGATTATGTAATTACGAAATAAAGAATAAAAACGGAAACGTAAAATTATGAGTAGGAACTCTGTATATCAACAAAGATCTAATGGCACATGTTTATAGAGCTTTAATAGGTTTGGAGGAACCTGTTTTTCTTTTCGCTCTACTATTTTGTTTAGATCGATTTTCCACAAGGTCCCTATTTGTAGATGCCTAATCGTTAAAGTGAAAACCTGAATTGAGATAATGATTTTAAACTTCAGTTAATAAATAAAATTATCTACTGTAAAGCATTACCTAACTATTTTATGTGTATATTTCGGTTTTCATATAGGAAGTAATGAAATCATACCTAAAATAACGATCAATATTTATATAATGTCAACTTTATAAATAGGTACAATTTATTAACATTTTTTTTTTTTTTCATAGCATTCACCGCAAAAATTAAACCGATGAAATACAATAAAAAAACAATTAAGAGGGGTTTTATTGTTGTTTAGTGTTTATGATGATAATTTGTTTGTTGGACGTTAATTACATGAACCTATAACCATGAAAAACTAATTGATTCTTATATTTACGACTAACATACGTAAAAATAAAATTATACGATGTGCACATATTATATCATACAGGATCTTCAACAAACTGACAGTGAAAACATAGAATTTAAAAAAATAACTGCTGACTGATTTAATATATCATCTTCTTTAAATGCAAAAATTGAAAAAATTTATGTAAAATACCTACAATTTATAGTCTAAATATTCATAACTACGTCACATGGAATTTCTAAACAGTCACCTCTATTGTTAATTTGAACAGTTTCCGATATAATAGTATAGATGGCTAAATATATATATATATGTTACTACATATATACATATACTACTACATATATATACTATATATTATAGTGTATATATATACATATTTAGCCATGATAGTATACATGATACATCGTCATTTTCTGCAACTGTTATTGTTCGTGTAGAATTTCGTACAGAATTTCCTAAACTCCCACGACAATATTCCTTATAATATCTTGAAAGTAAATACATATGTTTTTAAATTATTTGAGCTGTGCAAAATATTGTTATAAGTTATAATTATAAGGAAAAAACGCTTCTTTATTATTTTATAATAAAATAATATTTTTAAAAATTTATACAAATTTTAATATTATATTAAAAATATTGATACATAAAATTCTTAATTTAATAAGATTTTTTTTAAACGCGAGTGATTTTTTAAACTTGTTAAAAAATAAATTCATATTTATTCATTACCTGGATTTCTTGAATAAAATAATTTACTACTATGACGATAATTTTAATATTTGATCATTTTAAAATAAACTTTTGCAAAAAATGTAAATACATTAGGCATACAATCTCAAAAGCTAACCATAATACAGTATGAACATTATTGACATTACAACGGACGTTCAATCACTCAAATTTAAAGTACAAGTATTCGATATTAAATTAAATAATTCAATCAACGTAATATTATCTTACAAGATGTATCATTTTAATTTCAATTTTACCGAAATATTGAATTATAATAATATTATATTATATTATATATTTAATATATTACACAAAATGTCAAAATAGTTTCATAAATTATAGCCTCTGTCTTTCGCTATTTTTCTACGCACAACACTATAATTATATGAGTTTCATCAGTACGCTTGATTCCTTGATTCAATATTAGTTTACAAAACATGTACTTGAATTCATAATGGAGAATTCTGTGTCTTCTACTTAATATATTTTTTTTTTACTTAGTAAATTTAAAAAGTTATACTATAAAATCGTATTTTTAAAAATATTAAAAGTAGTAGTAGTAAGGAAACTTGGATTATTTTATAATAAATTCAAACCTATTTGAAAAAGTGAAGTATTTTTTTTTCCGAAAAAGCGGAGTGTTTTTTTTGTCATACTAACGGAACTCGTAATAAAATAATAGATTTTATGCAGGGAAAGACAGATTTTAGGAATTTCGAATATACATTTCAACCATAGATATTATTGTTGTGCCGTTGTGAGAAAATAAAATTATCTTCTATGCAGAGGGAAATAATTTGACAACATTGAAAATATACAAGAATTATACAAATTTTAAAAAAGTCAAGCAATAAACTTGTCGAAAATTGACCAGCCTTCGTATAAAAATGCTATTGAACATAATTGACTTAAATGGAAATAAACTCTGTGGGGAGAGAACACGCTTTATTAAAAAAGCCTTATTTAACAATCCTTTAATCCGAGTCAATAATTTAATTAATTATTTTTCATTGTAAAAACGTGAGTTGTCGGCAAAGAACAATAAGCCAAAAATTAAAAAAAAAAAAAAACCATCGAAAAATTGAAACTTAATTGATTCGTCCAAACTCCAAAATTGAAGCAGAAGCTCAATAATATTATTATATATTAATATACAATATTACAAATTGCATTATTTAATAAAATGTAAAATATCGAATTTAGCATAGTGACACGGCGGCAATACGGTATTAATGACATATTATTAAACACCGTAGGTAGGGGGTGGAGGAAAGAGAGGTTAGAAATACCATAGTACACTCTAACACACATATATACGACGTTATGGAGAACTACAGTCTACAGCCATGAGATAAGAAACGAATTTATCAAACTATAATATTCGTAAAAATAATATTAATATATTGAATATTATGTAATGATAATTATTGATGTGTTCAATAATTCACAAGGCTAAATAATTTGTTTGAGAAATTTACCGAAAGCTGGGCAAGCGTTTATAATCGGAAATGCGATAATAAAAAATATATATATGAAAAAGAAAAAAAAACTCTTGCTGATAACAATAAGAATTGACGACGAGGCTTTGCGACGGCGTACTTCGCCGATCTGCGGTGGTACCCCGACCCGCCACACATTACGTCACGACGTTCACGTGTATCGTGTAGCTGCGCGACACGCCGACAACCGGCTCGGATCAAACGAAAAACTTGAATTCGCACATTGGCGATCATTGAATTTTATATTCGCACAAAATGCGAAGATCTACGGAATGATTGAAAATCATGATTTATGATTATTAAGTATTATTTAAAATACATACGTCATATTATTATTATTGTTATTGGCAGTTTGCAACCGCAAACGACCACAACGTGGTTTGCTGTTAGGGCGCGCCATGGTGTTACGGCGAGCAAAGAATAGCAATGATAATGGAACAATGATATTGTGATAAAAATTATATGGTTTATTGCTTATACGTTATTATCGTAAGGTTACTCACGTGCGATACGAATACGAATTATTAACGATTGAAAAAAAAAAATCCGATCGATCAACTGCAGTTGTCTCCGTTCGTTATACTATAACACTTGTTTGGTTTACAGACATACAGTCTACCGATCGACAAAAACGAAGAACCGCACTACAAACGCGGTATGTTTTTACTCGAAAACGGTATTACGTTATTTTAACTGATAATTTGTTATGAAAGAGACGAGTACGAAACGTCTACGTACCGTCATGCGATGTGTGAAACTGATTACTGAAGTACTGAATACTGATTACCGAATGAGTTCGGCACTATTCGGCGCACGCTATTGTTAAATAGTAAACATCCTGACGAGCGAATTGGGCGTTACGGTTATTTTTTTTTTTTTTTGTTGTTCTTTTCCGTTTTTTCCTTCTAAAATACCTCGTTTTTTTTCTAATATTTGCCCGTCACCAAAGGCCTAGATGTAACCCTATCATATAAATGTTATAAAACAATACAATTATTGTTGCACGTTTATGATAATATTTATTATTCATTATCATTTGTCTTTTTATTTTTATTATTGGACCGACTGACGCCAACGGGGAAAAGTGACGGTATTGTCTCTGTGGGGTGACGGGCGCGGGACACACAGATGGGAAATATTACTCTTTTGTAGCCGGCCGGCTGGTGGGCGGACGCAGGCGCTTGTGTTTTCATTTTCGACGAAACCATACGACAGCGCTCCAGTCGCCTTGTTGTCCAAAACAGCTGACAATGCATTTTCCTCCTTTTTTAGTTTTTCCAATTAAATTTGTTTTTGATTTTAAAACTTCTAATCTAATAATACTTATATAATATACAGTTTGTCCGTTGGTACTCATTTAATGTTCTACCTATTTAATAAATTGTTTCGTAAGCAACAGACATATTACAACGAGTAATACATTTTGAAAAAATAATGTGTTTTTGATCAAATTGACTGGACAAATTTGCAACTTGCAAGCGACAATAATTATTGTTCAGTATATAAATGACTCAATGATTGTATGAGCGTGACATATTTTGTATTTTATGTATTTGAATACTTAATATTAATATATTTTGAACTTTTGAAGTGTAGTAGTGCACTAGTGCAGTATTGTACTATAGCTACATAGTAAATCTATAAGTACC
Source organism: Eriosoma lanigerum (assembly GCA_013282895.1). Classification (NCBI taxonomy): domain Eukaryota; kingdom Metazoa; phylum Arthropoda; class Insecta; order Hemiptera; family Aphididae; genus Eriosoma; species Eriosoma lanigerum. The sequence continues at coordinate 27,002,678 of CM023360.1, forward strand.
TTCTACCTACCTACTTAAAAAATGTAATGTATACATAGGTAATAAAGAAATTAATAGAATAACAATTCAGTTTACATACACAAGGTAATGATAAGTTTTTGAGGTTATATGAAGTGATTATCTATATAGAAAAAGGCCCAATATCGTTTGTCTCTCTCGTAATATATCCATTAAAAATTTTTGTTCTCTCTTTCCCAAAGAAAAATTTCATTCTGTATGCAGTAGACATGACCAATCCATTTGTTTATTACCTACGAAGGTATACTATAGAAAACAGGTCAATAGGTTTATAATCAGTAATCACCGTGCAACACAACAGTGATATTTCTAGAATTTTTATCAATAATTAATATTTTATTACTTAATATGAAAACTGGTCAAAAATAAAATTACCAGTAGGAACAGAATTTGTAAAAATAATTGCAATATTAAAAAATTTGAAGATTAAAGGCAAACGCATTAAAATATTACTTCTGTAATGCACTTGGAAAATTTTGAAATATAAATCGAAAATCGATCGTCTTATATTTTTTAATTGATTGATGTTTATAATTTTAATTTTGGATCGATTATTTTCTGGTTCTAATTATAAGAATGCATTTTATATGTTCATTATTTCCGTACAAATAATATAGATTGTGGTTCCGTATTCTTTATAAACAAATTAATTATAAAGTAGTTGTGTGTAATCTATAACATTGGCAATTATATCATTTGAAATACAAACCCAAGGTTAATTTTCCATATAATATATTTTATTCACTATTAAAAATAAAGTAATACCATAAAGAGTATTACTCGAAATAGTTTTTTCGATTATATGATGGTTTGTAATTATAGCTAAATGAATTCATAACAAAACATGTCAACTGGATTATCCCATCCCTTATTTTTAAATATATTTTGAACACGTTTGAAATTTAAACTGAAAATTAAATTATTTTAAAAAAAATCTTGTTTATAAACTGTTCAAGTATACTTAAAAATACAAAGTGTCTCGATATATGAAAATTATATTTTTTAACATAATATTATGTGTTTTTTTTATGAAACCTAGCTCATTGGCACCGAATAGTAGGTATATCTATATTTATATTTTATATTCATTGTAAATTTGATGAAATAATGATGGCCATCGCCGTAGGTAAATTTTTATCGAATTCGAGAAATTCGGTAAAACTTTTGATAGTAGAACATAATTTGATCTAAGGCTAAAACAGTATACTTTTATTCTATTTAATATCCATGAAATAATACTTAATAATGAATATAACTTTGGAAATATTGTCCTTGAATTTATATTTTAAATTAAAAAATAACAGTTGTGCAATTGTCGATTTTACAAATTAAATACGTCACACAACCGCAATTTTAAATTTTTTTATATAGGTACGTAATACTTAACGATTTTAATACCAGATTATAACATAGTAATGTTATAATATATAATAGGCATACCGATTAGTAATATATACTACATACCCTATACTGAGCAGATGTAGATAATGGCTGATTTCCTTAAAATTCAAACTTCAAAACATTCTTTTGATGTTTTTCATTTAACATTGCATATAAAGTGAAATGAATAAAGCATATATTTTAAATATTATTATCCACAATCTCTGTTAAAAAAATAACCTTGCCGCTATAAACTTGCATTCAATCGCCAATAAGTACTCAATAATTATTATGCATCAACGTCAACAAATTTTGTTATAATAAAAAAATATTATATACCTGCTATTATAATAAAAACCATGTATAATATAATATTACATTTACATATTAATATATTATATAAATATATAAGCCAGAGTAGACCAGATAGGTATGGGTTGTTAATTAAAAAGGTTAAAGGAGTTGGGTAATAAAATTATTCGAAAACAAATACACTAGTGAAAAATGATCAAATTAAATTTAGTACCTATATAACACAATTAACAATATTGTATTTATAAACATTGTTTATACATAAACATAATTAAAAACAATTACTAATCAAAAATATACTTTACCTACATGTTACATATTAATATCACAATGACAAATTATTACTATTATTGTAATTACCATAATAATATTACTTATTATACTTATAGATATTTGACAGTGATATAATTATTTTTAACATTAAAGTACAAGTAAATAATTACAAATAATTATTAACATAGTAATTAAAAATGACTCTTCATATAAACACAAAAAAAAAGATTAACTTATCATTTATTTATTTCAAAAATAGGTACATAAATGAGCGAAATACCGTTAATACCATATAATATTATATCAATAGAACAACCAAGTGGGTGGACTCCGGATCCGGAGACCCTCCTGGAATATATAAATATTTCAATAACATTTGTTTTATATGTATTTTAATAATTTAAATATTTCTAATTTTGATTTAAGTATTTTTCTAAACCTTAGACTATTCCTGGTTGCATCAATAATATATTTACCTAATTGATTATAATTATTAATAATTTATACACAAATAAATAATATTATAGGTATCTAAAATTATTAATACTTAATTAATTTCCTTTAGGTATATAATAATTATTTCATTTCTTTAAAATGATAAGTAAAATTTGAATAAATAACATTTTATATAGAAATTTATTATATTTAAGAGATTGCTTTTTAACTTAATTTGTTTATCCCTTGCAAATTCGAATAGGTACACAATGTTTTTAATAATCGGAAATTTTAATAAACAAATTATGTTTTTTTTTTCTAAATTATTGTATTTGGCATGATAGGTATATAATATAGAACATATTTTCTCAAATTAAGTATTAATATATTTATAATATAAAACACTAATAAAAACATTAACAATATTATGTACCCAATAGGTATAAATAACATCTATTTATATTATTGTAGGTACCTATATAGTTAATTTAGTATGTTAATAATAAAATTTACATAAAAAGTCATTTAAAATAATAAGCATTATATATTTAGATATATAATTATATGTATACCTAGTTAAAGTTGAAGATCATTTATTTATGTGTGTTCGAACTCGAACTTGTATTTGACCTCATTGATCATTAACATTGAGAAATAATATTGTGTCTATACCTTCTTATCTATTACCCTCTTCAAGTGTACAAATATATATTTTCATTTACATGATATTTAATATATTTTTTAAGTTTATTATATGAATTGTGTACCTTATAAATTAATAATAATAATAACAATAATATATAAAAGAACCTACAAATGACTTCACCTATAAATGGTATATGCACATATTTATTTAAAATTAAAAATGCATTGTACCTATATGGCTATACCTAATAATTATATAATTGTTTGAAATTAATTACATAGGTACATTTTTACTTTTTTAGTACAGATATTGTATAACATCAATGTGTTTAAATTTATTTTTCTTAGAGTCAAAAATATGTTAGAGTCGATTATTTTATAAGTCGATACATACCTAAAACATCGAATTAATTAAACTAAAAACAAATATAATGAAGCATTTATCGAAAAATACGTAGGTATAAATCATATTTGATATTCGAAAAATTATAATGCGTACCTATATGTTTTTGAGAGTTTTTTTAGACTATTATTTTTCTATATAGTATATAGATAGGTACATCATAAATATTTTTTTTATAAACTACATAACGATTGCAATAAAATAAAATAATAATATAATTATATATATATATATCATCAGATCAGAATTTCATATTACTAAAATAGTGAGAATAAGTAATAACTTAAGTTTTCAATATGTTATCTCTATAGTCTATTTTATGTGAATTAACATCATTATAATTTATGTTTTTTAATTTACGTAATACAACGTAAAATAACTTTTACTAAGTTTAATTAAAAACATATTATTGTTAAAAATAAAATAAAACTTAAATACATTTCAATGCATTAATAAGATAAAAAATTAAATTTTCAACAATTTTATTATATACCTACTTTGCAGTTTGTAGAGAGTATTGAAAGCTGAAATAGTTTTTTTTAGAATTGAAAAATATCTTTGTTACTTACCTAAAACGTTTCAACATTTATTTATACGTATTATTGCGTGTTATTGTTATAGTTCAATTATTATGTGATGTGAATAAAAATAAAAACAAGAAATACTTGTATTCAAAATTGAAATAGTTTATGAAAAAATAAGAAAAACACATTCTCAATAGGTAAATTTTACATTGTACATAATAATACGAGTATGACAGTTGCGAAAGAGTTATTGACATTGAAATTCTTTACGAGTACTGTGTATATTGTCTGCAATAAACCAAAAAATGACCATTTATGTATGTAAACTTATTTGTTTTTAATAAATTATATAAACTTGTTTCATGCACTTGTAATTTGTAAAATACTTTTGAAAATGCATTAAAATTATGTAAGACGCTAATGAAATAAAATAACAATTGAAAGATAAAGGTACTATTATATATAATACTTTTATGTTAAAATGCATTATTATATTTATTATTTAAATAACTTTTGAGTGTTTATTTAAATGTATTTATAATTTATCTATACGCTATATCTAAATAATAATATGAAATAATAAAATTCTTCTTAAAAAAATATTATATTTTTATGAACCTTTATTTTAAAAAACTATTATTTATAATTAATTATTTTGTTATTGTAATTTATTTATTTTTGTAATTAGTATTATTTATGTCATTTGAAATTTTCAATAGTTTTCAGAAATTGAAAAAAACATTAAAAACGACAGAAAAATGCAATATTGTGGAATCTACATTTTTGACGAAATTGAATTTTATTATTATTTATGATAACTAATTTTTCTGTTTCATATTATTTAATTAATAAAGACAATTAATTAAAATACATATTATCTAATACCTAATTATCCTAATTATTATAAGTATAATATGGATAACCAAAAATTGAAAAATGTTTTCAATATTTATCTCCCTTGAAATATATTTTATACAACATTATTAAGTAGTCAAAAGTATATTATTAATTATTGCTTATTACAGAAAAAAACAAAAATATAGCTTTATTAACTTAAAAATAATAAAAGATTTTTTTTTTTAACGTTGGATGTTGAGACTCATAAAAATTACTTTACACCATAGGGACATGGGTGCAATTTAGTGGCTGCTTGGAGGTGTAAATTATTTTATTTAATTTATTTTTATTCATACATAAAAATATAAATTATAATTGGGATATTATTATATCGTCTATCATTAAAAATTTAACGACAAAATCTATCACCTCCAAAATGTTTACCCAAATTATGCCTAAGCTTCACGCCACCGCTGAATTTATTATATTTATTAAATATCTTATTTTACTTTTTAAAATATAGCTATTACTAATTATAACTAATTACTATGCGGATTTACAGCTGAGTTTTTGTTTGTTTTTAAATTACTTTTTAATTGTAAACTATAATATTAATAATAGCATTCTAACATAGGTGATTTCGTTTACATCAATGACCTTCAAAACAAAACATGTTGTAGTCTAGAAATGTGACAAATTTACTATTGTTACAAACTCTCATTCTTGAGGTAAAACCAACTTCAAAATATTTTATAATTTTAACGAATAACTCGGATCAAATCGAACTTTTAATATATTATTGTATATTATAGTAACTATTTGAATTATTATAAAGAATTCTATTTAAAAATGGTTTAATGATTGAAACAGTGTAGAAGCATAATCATATACTTATCCTATATACAAAATATTTTGAAAATCGTAAGTCACAATTTTTTTTTATAAGCTTCTAAAATTAGAATTTCTAGTAGAATTGAGTATTATGATATTTTTTCCGATTTTATTTGAGTTTTACGCATCAATATTTTAATTTTTAATATTTTAAGCTGAAAATTTGATGTGTTTTATGTTTTGTACAATCATGTAAAAAATTATGAAATCGTAAGTCAATTTTTTTTTTAAAAAAACCTTTTACTTTAAAAAACTTTAACATTTCTCATTGTTGTTTTTGAGTTTTTAAGAGTCTGAAAATACTTTTTCGGAAAGAAATAATGATCGGGTTACAATAAATGGTATTTTGTAATGGTACTTTATTTAGCTCATTTTTCGAATTTTCTTTGGAATAAGAAAAATTATCAAAAAATGGTTGGAAAAATTCGAAATTCACGGAAACAGTGATTTTGACTTTTATTTTATATTTTACGATAACTAATGTAATTTTGAATGTTAAAACTTATAGACTTAAAGACCTATCACTTATCAGCCTATTAAAATTTAAATAAAAAAAATAATATAATACAAAATAATTTTTTTTTAAATCCGTGAACCATCAGTTTTTCAGTTCCTTAAAAACAAAATTAAAAAAATGATCAATGAGAAATATTATATCAAAAGCCCATAGCAAATTATTTATATTTCATAATCTACCTTCCATACAGACATTAAAACAAAAATAATAGTAACACCCAACCGAAATCTGAATAATATTAAATATTAAGTATTAAATATATTAGGTAACAAATCTGATTTTGGTTTTCAAACCGAACCGAACGACAAGAATTCAAATCTGTTCGAAAATCGAACAATTCGTAACGTCACTAAAAATAATGTTAATAAAATAATTAGTGTAAGGTTAAAACAAATCCATTTAGTAACTATTTTAAATCAGTGAATTTTGTTTTATTAAATCTAACACCGGTGTACGAGGTGTAATTTTAATTTATAAAAGTACCTAAATAAAATTGCATATATTAGGTAAATACAAATTAATTTGATATGTATGGGTGATAAGTACAAACACTACAAACTATAAATTTCTAAGTACCTATAATTAGTGAAAATTTTAAATAGCAATTTATAAGATATTTAATATTTATAAAACTATAAAGATCAGATTTCAATCTATTTTCATGTCTTTATAGATAATAAATTAATAATAAACGACCTGATATTTGAAGGTTATTGCGTTAATGAACCTTTTATATCAATCATTCGCATTCTATCAATCTAATTAGTGCATCTTTAAAATTTTAAGAAAATTCGTTCGATTAATATTATGTATGTTTATTATTAATTATGATATTAATATATAGTTTATTTAATTAGTAAGTTTTTTAAAGAAAATTTGTAAATAAACATATAAATACAAATACCTCTACCGTATTTATATAAGTACTTAGTTAATATACTTATAAGTTATAATATTTCAAATTAGCAATTAATTATTTATAGTAGGTATACCTATTCAAATTTATATAATATTGTGTTAAAATTATGATTATATAGTTATTTATAGTTGTTATGAATTTATGATACTTATTATAAAAATAAAACGTTCTATATTATTAATTTTAGATTAGTTATAGGAGTATAGACTATATTATTTATTTAACTAAATAAACATATAATTTGATAAAATATTTATTAATATTTAATAATTAATTTAAGATAAGTAAATCACAAACATAACACATAAGTTAGGTAGGTACAGTTTAGGCGGAAATTCATTAAAAAAATGTTGGGGGGATAATATTTTTAAGATCAAAATAAGCCATGGAGGATTCATAAATATATGTAAAACACAAACAATTTTTAGGGGGAAATTAGCCCCCTCACAAATCCTTGCCAATTTCCGACTATGAGGTAAGTACAGTGGCGCCGAAGTCTATATTTAAAATTTGTTATAGAGGTGGATATTTAGCTGAGGAGAAGATGATCTGATGATTGTAACTAATATAACTAAATGTGACTAATAAAAACTATTCATAATTGTTGTTTATATTGCAATAAATAATTGATTTGATTAATTGAGTGAATTTTTTTAAAAATACGACAATATTAATTTGTCATAAATCTCAAATTGTATATGAACAATGGGTAGGTGATTGCACGTAATTTTTGCCATAAGTACACATCATTTTTCACTTGGGCGCCATAGGTATGGTACTTTCGGATTCTTAGATAATTATAGTATCTGATTATAATTAAAAAATTAAAAATAAATACAACAATATAATACACTCACATAATATATACCATTTATACTTATTGTATAGATAATATATGTTTATTTTTTATCAAATTAAAATTACTAATTAAAAATCATAGGTATAATAGCCAATAGCCGGTATTATATTACTATTATGTAATAGTTGTTTGTAATATTGTTGTTAATTTTCTTTATAAATTTTACATTAAGTAATTTATTAAACTTCGTTCGAAACTAGTAACCATAAAATTTTTTTTTCATGGTTATATGTTTGACGCCAGTAGCGTATTTATGGGGGGGGGGGGGTTAAACGGGTTTAAACCCCCCCCCCATGACCAAAAAAATAAACAAAATTATTATTAATAATATTATTTTTCCACTTGTTTTAGATTTTACATTATAATATACAGAACATGTTTATTCTCATTTTTTTTGCAATTAATTTTTTTATATTATCAAACGGTGAGGGAAAAGGGTTTCAGCGTCATATAAAGTTCTAAAAAAAATCCGAACCCCCCTTTAAAAATTGCTAAATACGCCTCTGTTTGATACGTATGAGTAATAATTATATTAATAACTATTTACTTAAACATTAATTTAATAGCATAATTGATGTAGGCATTATATGTATACGATATGCACGACAAGACTTCGATTGTCTTTGAAATTTTTAAAAATGCACTTTCTAAACTTAGGTAGTTAGGTAACTAGTAAAATAATTACAAATCATATACCTAATTTTTATATTTTATTTAGCGTAATATGTAGTTTCCTAATTCGTATAAATGAGTTTTTAAAATTATCTTCAGTGTTTTATAAAAATAATCCAAGCATACCTTTATACTTTATAGGTAAAAACCTATACAATATACATTAAATAAATTAAAATTATAATTTTGTTATTGTTTAAATTGTTTTAAAATTTAATTTTTCTACCCACATTATTAGATAAGTATTATTATTTATCATAGAAATACATTTATTTATAATCAGTTTTACATTATTAGGTACATTAAGTATCATATTAAACACTATACCTATACTTAAATTTTTCTAAATATTTTTAAAATATATAGCGCACATAGTATACTTTTGTTTTACAGTTTACATTCTATTCAAAAATAAAAAACAACTACAATACTATTTATTACATAGTATATTAAAATATATTTAATCTATAACTTATACGACAAATAACAATATTGACAATACAATATGGAAGTATTAAATATTAAATGTTTAATTTTGTTGAGAATTTTTTATCATCATATTTTTCTCCTAAATAATAAAATATTCAATTCTTAAATAAAACCCATTTGTTATTAATTGCTAATTATTATTAATAACAACAGGGTATAATTGTATCTAAACAAAACCTATTTTATATAAGTGAGTAATGGGTATAGTGTATAGACTTTTATTGTGTGCTTTATGAAGTCATGTTATCTACACCAAATGTTATTAGAGATGTAACCATTTATGATATTTTCTATCTACTTTTATAACTATAAAGAGGATCCCGTCTATTTTTTTACATCAACATTGATCAATTTTGATTAATTATTTTATTTTGCATTCAACCATACTATCTTTATATTACTTTTATGGAGTTTAACTGGTTGGTTGGGGACTAGTTTTTATTAAGTTAATATCTACTTTTGTCGATATCTAGTTGTGCTTTTGATACATTTACTATTTAACACATCAACTTATGATAAAAAATAAACATTATATATATACACAGAGCTAAAGAATTTTTTGAACTACTCAAAATATTTTATTTATACATGGTAGGTCAAAAATATTTACTACCAATTAAAGTACCTATAGTAAACGCAACTAGTAATTACACTTATAGTTATAATTTAATATAACATTATATATTTTGAATTTAATTTACAGTAGGTATTACTATATTTATATTGGATTTCTATATGTACAACTTATTTCACATTAAATTTTTTTTCTCAAGCTTTACCCGTGTCACCACTACTATCTTCATTATAAATAGTTTTATTTTTATCTGAAGCTTGACAGTAGACATCATTGAAATAATCTTGTTGTTTGCCTTTTGTTTTATTGTATTGAAATAAAATTAAATATTAAATTTTCAAATACAACCAAAGTTTATGGAAAAATTAAAAATATCTTTACATTTATTTCAAATAAATAATTTTAAAATTATATTTTACAATAAAACATAGAAATCACATATTATTGTAAGTACCTACTTACCAAATACCCATTTAAATTTAGAACTGCCCATTAGCGCATGCTCTGTATATAAATATATGTGTAACAAATTCTTATTAAAGAATGTGTAGTTAGGGGCAATTGGGACACTTACACCAGGCCCTACATGGATAACTAGACAAGTACATAACAAATTATTATTTGTATTGGTACCTAACTAAATATAATTAATTACAATACCACTGTTTTTCAAATTAAATAACAAAGAAAACATTTAATTTATTCTTATAATCTTAAAACATATTTGTAAATTATTAAGTAGGTACCTATAACAGTTATCTGTCTAATGTGATTATTCTTAAACATATACCTACCTAATATAAACATTTTAATTTGATGAATAAATTAAAAAATTAAAAGTTATAATGAAATGTTGTGTTGTTTATTTAATCTATAATTATCCAATATTTAAACCTTTAGCATTAATTATTGTTTTCGACATTCAAAGTCTGATTAAATTTGCAATTGTATTATTTCATTATTGGTCAGGTAACCTACCTTATACCATTTAATATTATTATCAATTAGATATTATTCATTCTAATGTGTTTTTGACCTTAACAATTAAAATAAATTTGTTTACATTGTTCATAGGTTTATAGTTATTATTTTATAGTCTTTAGTGATTTTTTGTTGGCAAAACAATGTTGTTCTGCATAATGTTGTGTTCAATTTTATGCTATTCGCACTGTGTGAGGTTAATTTACAGAGTTTATTATTGTTGTCACACATTACATAGCGTATAATTGAGTTATTCATTAAGCAATGTGAAATGTCTTTGTGTGTATATAATATTAGCTTCATAATAAAATAACAATATAAAACAATAAAACATAATAATTTATTACATTATAGTTAATATCATTTAAATAAATCCTATGTAGACAAATAAAATACTGATAATGGCCTATAATAAATATACATATATTTATATATAAATAAAGGAAAGCAAAATGGAAAGTATCAATTTGTACTAAAATACTATACTTCTATAACACAAATCGTTACAAATTAGCTAACAGTAATTATAATAAGCATATTTTTAAAAAAAAAAATTTTCGGTAGCTTATAATTTATTACAATAGAAACTTAACAAAGACAATAATTTATATACATCAAGATAATATAAATTAACATTTGATCATAAGTTTCATGTTTGAGCATCGTGTAACTCAATTTCTTTTTTAAAGAAAATGATGTAGATTTTAAATAGCAACTGTTCTTGGTTTCAATTCCAAAAATTGAAATGGTACGTCAAGGTTTCGGTTACAATGTTCGACAACAAGGTGTCCTCTTCTGTTGGACGAACCCAATACAATGACCGTGTCACCTTTCATGAGTGTAACATCACAGTTACCTTCTTCTGAAAATTGTATTATTATATATTATCATTAATTATAAATCTTAATTAATTATACTATCTATAATGAATGATAATAAATGCATATTATACAAAAAAAAAGAAAGTATAAATATTTTTATACTTAAATTTGGTTATTTTCAAAAATTAAATATCTGTATGTTAGATATCAGATAACAATTAATATAAACAGTACCTGGATAAGATTTTTTCATAATACGGCTTTGTGGATATCCCATTTTTGTGTTACCGGATATTGTATAAGATCGACTTGGAGGTAATGGTGGTGGTCTTTCCTGAAAAACAGAAATTCCATCATTATGTCGGTTATATATTTATTAATTTGGTGGAACATAAAAGATAGTAATTTTTAAATTTGAATTGATACATTTTAGTATAGATAATTGGATATTTAAATTTTTAGATATCCATAACAATTTTACGAGAAATAATTTCTAATTTTATTATTAAATATTTATAAATATCAAACATATTATTTTAAAAGATAAAATATAAATGATATCAACATTAATACAATCAAAATCAAGATAGAAATAATTGAGTTTTATTAATTTATTAAAATAAAAATGTATCAATTTAAATCAATGATCTATCCAAGGATAAAATATTAATTTATATTTTGAGAAAAAATCAATTTCAATAAATAAGTTAAATTTTAATGATCAAGTATTAATTGTTTAATTTTATATTTACTAAATTCAATCCAAAAAGATTGCAAGTTTGTATTATTTTCTGATCAAATTTTTCAATCTGATCAGGAGGTGGTGTTCCTGTTATAGGTTGTGGCCTGGGTCTTGTCAAAGTCGCTGTGCCACCATTGTTTATTCCAGTGTTAGGGCTCCCAGAATTTAAATTAATATTACTTATTTTTCTGCTGCTTATACCCATTTTGTTGTTGAGACCTAATTTAAATACAATTTATTAATAGTTCATTCTTAACATAAAAATGATAATAGTATAACATAGGTCATTGAGTTATAACAGGTAGGTACATACATTATTATGGTACCTACCTAAATTTAACTAAAGTAAAATTGTATAATAAATAATTCAAGAAAAAATAAATTGTTTATTGTTATAATAAAAATACACAGGTATATTAAATTTAGAAATTTTTCTTATGATTTATAGAAAACAAATACTATATCCACATACATTGTACAGTTGGGTTTGACACTTGTTGTATTTGCATGACTCTTTTGGTAACCGGCCATTTTCTTCTTGTTCTCCAGCTCCTCCAAGTGCGTTGTATTAATACAGTTGCATTATGATGTGTCTGCCACCTAAGTTTTTCTAAGTGTTGTCTTACTCCCTCACTATAATACGATATTACAAGTATATTGGTTATTAGTAAAACATTAAATTAATATTTATCGTAACAACAATTATTAACATCAAAATTATTTACCTAAGGAACACGTGTCTTTTGCCAAAAGCCCAACTCATGCTTACTTCACTCTGTTTTGTATCTATTTTGACTTCAATACATTGTAATATTAAATGACAATCTTCAGTTGCTCGATCATCAGTTCTCAAAAGTTTATTAAACGGTGCAAGCATTTTGTACCTCAAGTTGAAGGCTTTATACCGCATTCGATGAGGATAACCTAAAATAAATTGGTTGTAAAATTGTAAATAATAATAAAAATTATTATCTTTATATGTTTGATTAGTATTTACCTCCGGCCATCAAATTTACAGTTTCAAGAACTTGTAACGATCGTATTTGTCGCATGACGACTGCTCTGTCAAACCTATCTGGAGTTTCAGTCGAGTTTGCTTTGATGCATCGAACAAAATGGGGCCTGGCATGCACCAATGATCTTAATAAATTATCTAAACGAGTATGGAAGTCTTGAGTTAATGTCGATACAGGCTCATTCCCATTTAAACTATACAATTGTAAAAAATTATACATTATTATTTTTATACACTTAAAGTATCAATTATATATTTTATTTTTAGAAAATAACAATACATATGTATTACTTTTAGTAGTTTTAGTCATAACAGTCAGTCTTTTAAATTAATTTTAAATTTCATCACATAATAATAATTCAATAAAATTACTGTAAATTACACTATTACAGTGTAAAATCACATCTTATCAGATTTGTAAATATATAATAATAGTGACCGTGTAAAAATAAATATTTATAATATTTAAATTTTAATACTGTAAATTATTATATAAAGTTAATTAGTGTATCTAATTATTTAATGGGTATTAAGATAAGAATTAGGTATTAGATTTGTATAAATATATTATTGTATAAAATAAATTTACTCACAGATCAGAATAAGAGGTTGGAGATATTCGAAATTTGATTCCTCTCGGTACTGGTTCCACATTATATAACGCTTTTAGCTCACTACCAAATAAATGTGTAGCGAAACCAAAGGAACATGACTGTTTATGAAATACAGATACTAAATCATCAGGTACTACATCCTTGTTGGTTTCTAAAATCAAGATTATAATATTGTTAAAAACCATTATAAAATATAAAGTAGGTATTTTAGCATTATTATGATATTTACCAAGAAAGTCTGAAGCGTCATACACAACCCTACCGGCAAAATGTTGTATGCCAAAAGATTTATGGTCTACCGCTTTAAGTTCAAAAAGTCTAGGATTGTTTCTATGTTGAGTTCTTACTTTTCTTAAATACAACTCTGCAGATCCATTAATAGAGCATTCGACATCCAACATACTTAATAATCCTGTTCTCTGTAAATTAAATTATTTTAATGTATAATTACAGACAATCGATTTAAAAAATAATAATAATAATAATAATTTTTTTACTAAAGAAGAAATGAGATCGATGCATGGGACATTGTCAACATAGTCGACTTCTACGTCACAGTGTATTCCTTCATCACGACACGATTCGATGCTTGATTTGAAAATATGTGTATTATAAAAATGTTGCATCGTTTCAGCGCACAAATTAATACATAAGTGTTCAAGTTGACTGGGCTGAAATACAATGAACATAATATTATTATTGAAAATTATTCATAGTTTTAAACTACCTATATAAATGTTATTTTTGTTTTAAAATATTACCTTTGGCTCTTCGAATCCAAACATGTCCAAAATCCCTATGGACCCGTCTGTGGCGTGCCTTGCAATATTTACTGCATTGTTCAAAGCAGCCATGGACTTACTTGACTTAGAACCGGCTGTACCGATAGTAGATGCATGCTGACTAGTTACTTCGGCTTGATTGTGAACTGAATCGTTAGAATCGCTACTTAATGTACCTAGCGTTGAACTAATTCGTTTTAAACTATTAGCTCGGCGCACTATGGTGGCCACGGTTCTGCAATATAAGGCCTTGGCCAGTGAATCTCTAATAGAATTTGCCTGAAAAATTGTTTATGATAATATAAATTTTGGACAGTAGCGTATATTCACAAACAAGTGAATTTCATAAATTAATAATCAATTTACCTTATTCGCATCACACGTGGTTTTTACAAGTTGAGTGCTCCCTCTGGCGGTTTCAGAATGTGTTCTCGTAGTAATGCCGCGGAATAGTGATGGAAATGTAATGCCAAGTAGCCTGGCTACCGATGCTAATTCAGTTTCACCTTTGGCCACCACTTCACCAGATCCGTTATCTACGAAATTGACATTGCCCAAGAGTAACACGGCGGCAAGTACTCTCACTACGTCCATGAAGGGGATGCCGAGAAGACCTATACAAGTCAGTAATACATATAAGTACAGTTTTAAGTGAAAAAAAAAAATGTTTCATTTCATGTACTTTACCTAAGCACGATTTCCATGACTGGAACCTCGTTGAATCTTCAGATTCGTCTTGTCTGGTATCACCGTACATCAGGTATTTTAGATTTGTAGACGAATATCCTTCCAAGTTCAATTTTACTGAAAGTAACACTCGACATGTAATTACCATTTTCGATTAAAATAAATTATTTACAGAACTAACCTCTTTCCTCTTGGTTAAGTCCGGCAAGCATCTGGTAAAATATGTGATAATTTTTTTCGTTCGGCAGTGGATGTACCACTCTTGTCTGGTCCAAGAAATAACAATGTATCTTGGTCCTGTACAATGCGCCGTCGGTCACTTGTACTTCGATGAAATGACCCTGTGTGAAAATTAAGAAGATTAGTGATTATAGCGACTACTTTATATATAAAAAATACCACATTTTGATTTTATGTAATCAAAAATATACATACGATTCGACTGGATTCCGAATTTGAAGAAGTTTTAGCGGAACCTAATGATCGTAAAACGGTGAAAGCAGCGGCCAAATGTTTAAACGCGTCCGTTTCGGGTCCACCTCCTGCTACGTCGAATAACTGCCTCAGTAATAACATCGAAGCATATGTTTTGCCGGATCCGCTTACACCTTTAACATAATGAATAGTTTTTATTACCAGATAATATCAACTATTATCATAATATTAGTGTTTAATGCCTTTTATAAAGAATGAGGGTAATAAATAATTTAATGGAATATTTTGATTTTCGAGGGAAGCTAAAAGTTACTGAATCTGACTTTGGCATACTAACCAGAAAGTATGATTGCTTGCGGATATCCAGATTCAGTCTGTTGTCTGACAGCGTCCAAAATTACTTTGTGTAATTTGAAGTCTAACGTGGCACCTTTCATACTAGTGAGTGTCATTGGGTTTCCAACATCTTTGTAAGAATTCATACACAACAAAACGGGACCCACGTTGGTCTAAAACAAAACAAATATATTGTTTATATTTTGTTACAATTCTAGTAGCAGAATCTACTAAGTACATTCTAAATAGTAAATTGATATCAGAATAAGTTTAATATTTATACATTTTATTTAACAACGAATTTATGAACAATTTATAAATTTATAAAAAACCAATTTTGTTTATAAAATCGAAGTAATAAGATATTCATTTTTGAATTTACTATATAGCTATATATTATAATACTATTATAGTCACTATAGTGGGAAGAAAACTAGACGAACCTCGGGCTGATGAGATTAGTTTTACAACGTCACCTACGATCGACGAATCATTATAAAACCCGTTGCTACCAAGATTAGACGTCTTGAAAAATAAAGTGCATTAATTTTAACTAATAATTACAATAATTTATTAATATCGCCTAAAGTTCTGAATCGCATAATATTCGTTCTCACATTACCCCCACACGTCTATCGGCGTCTATCGGTGTAACCAAAACCAGCATGTGTTATTGGTTCGATAAATATAATATAATTTCTCGACGTTATTATTATTATTTTTATAAATTTTCTGTAATAATAATAAATTCTTAAATATACTTCTATATTATATATATTTTTTTATAGTAATTTGTTCCGTTCTTTATATAGCGAACAAATTAGAGGTTTCTCGTCAATCCGTCGGCGTTAAATTCGAGGAGCCCGCCTTGTGTGATACATATATAATATCGTATACATACAGGGTGATCAGAATACTACGTTTCAAAATATAGTGGTAATTATACAAAAATAATATATATATTTTTATTACATTCAATGTTATCTAATTATTTTTCCTAACAGTTATTAATGTTAATCCCTCTGTATACGCGCTTGTATGCAGCACACATACACATAGGATAGGTTTAATAGCCTTGCCCCGGGGGTTCGCTGCAGTACACGAAGCATGTAATATTTTTGTATACCCAAGTACCTATATACTTTAAGGTACAGCTGTATTTTATGTTATAACATCAGGTATAAAACCTGCCGATTTCGAGGCTTTAATTTCACGTTTCCGATCGAGGCGGTGTTCCCGCGGTGAGTCGCAAAAGATCCATCGCCTCCGGCCCAGAAACTATAAAACGTACAGAGGTAAAAATCAATATTAAAAAAATAATAATAATAATTGACGGTCGGCACGGTTTGGAATTTGTTGTTTTTTCAACGTAATAATAGAATCATTATTTTTTTTTTTAAATTTTAAGCAGGACAACGTTTTTGTAAATTTTCAATACTCTGCAGCCCGCAATCATTAGGTTAGGTTAGATTAAATTTTTAATCGTATACGAGTACGTATGTTATAAGGCACGCATTTTGTTATTTGTTTTTTAATTAACTAGACTGTTGGGAAAATAATCAATACTATTATTATTATAGTATAATAACCATGTACGCGTATATGCGTATATAAATGCAGGTATAAATGCATTTATAAATTCCATGAAATATTTAATTTGGTAGGAAAATATTTCAAAATTGAAACAGTTAATAGATTGCTATTGTTAAAAAATAAATCCATCTATAATCAGAATGTCTTTATAATAATTAAATATTAGATTTTTTATTAAGTATTTTTAATAATTTAACCAATAATTTTTACCGATTTTTAATAATTTAAAAATACAAATTTTGTGTTTTGTGGTGGTAAAATAAATACTCACACAAATGTGTATAATCATTACCAATTTTATTAAAATTTAACAACAAGAAAAAATATATATTTAAGCATTTAAAGTAGCGTGTAAATTGCACGTGAAATATTTCATGTTTATATTATATAAATTGGCGTTTCTCAACCTCGGGGTAGAACATGGGTCATCGTCTTACATACTTATGTATAGTTAAGTACGATATAAAAACTTTTTATTGAAACACCTGTGTAGCTATGTGATAATTCATATTACTATATAATATTTATTATAGACGGTATTTATAAAATACACATTAGAAATGTTTTGGTATGCTACTATGCTTGTTATTTGTTTCGTTAATAATTAATGATACAATATTTGTAACTAGGAGATAATATTATGCTTGGTTTGTGATGTGACTGACTATTTTTTACCTACTTTGGGGACACTAAAAAGGTTGAGAAACTGTTATAGAATTAAAGATGAGCCGGTTTATTCTAGACCGTGGAGTATTTAAGTCGATTGGACCTAAAAACTCGATACAATAGATCGTGAGGGTTTGGAAATGAACCAGAACGAGAACACGCGTCGAAAAAATAACCATATAAACATAACATAATATACGTATTGGGCTTTTAAAGTACTTGCTGTTAATATAATGATGTCTATTAATACATCATTAAAATTTTTCTTTTATTATATTTAAATTATTATAAAAAAATAAAACGTGTCAGTTCGTAAAAATATCCCAAACACCGATCGTATAGTGGAATGAGCGGAGACATATATTATAAATATTTAAGTCGCTATAAATATACGCGTATGGACGCGATTTTTTAAAATTGTTGACGATATTATCTGCAAACTTTACTATGTTTGTCAGCTTTATCGCGAGCGCTTACTTAAATACCAATAAATATCATATAGAATATTCGATTAAATTTGTTTTTAAACGACGGTTTCTTCGATTTGTCGTATACTATCCGTATAATATAACATGTCAGTAACGCGTCGAAATACTTAGGGGGAAATGAAAAGATAAATCCCTTACCCAAAAAACGCTTTTATATACATTTGTTGACAAACCTTAAGTAATATAACATGCGTATAAGTATAATGTAGCGTAAGAAAATGATCCATCCGCGATGTTTGTTTAACCGCGTTTGGTATATGCGGTCATAAAATATAACGAACTACAAGTGTATACATATAATAACAAAGAATACCGCCTATAAATGGTTCTCTTTGAAAATAAGACATTTATATATTATATAATATATAGATGCAAACAGAGTTATAAACGCGTACTTATATTATAATTTATTATACGCGTATTTTATAGTTTATGGAAATAATACACTAAAACGTGTTACAGTATTGACGAAATACACACGTATACAGAGTAATAGAAATATTATATTATAAAAGTCAAAAATATTGGAGATAACATTATATGTAATTCTCACCATTTTTGTACCGTGAAATTCTGATCGAGATAGATATAAATATTAGTCTCGCGAAACTGGGATTATCATAGTTTTATGCTTCAGGATTTAGGCAGGTCTAAAAATCTGAAATTCAGACGATTTGCTATTAATATGAAACATTATAGTAATATACTCAAATAGAAAAAAATTTATGAATTTTAAAGATTTATTTTTAGTTTATTTATACATTTATCAGTAAAATTGACATTATTCATTACTCGTATAAATTCATTTACTTTTATTCCTGATGTGTGTTACCTTTTATCCAAATTACTAAAACGAAAGATCTGTACACGTATTGCGGTTAGTTTTGTATAATATTTTGATTTTTCATACGCTGGAATAATAATAATACATTCAAAATGTTGACTATGAAACAGGAAATTTTCACATAACAACAGCGCGTTCGTTAATTATTATTTGGATTGTTTTAAATAAAAAAAATGATAAATACACACCGGAGGTGTATTAAAATATAGTGATCAGGAATTCGTTGTTAAAAAAAATGGTGGGAATTACAATATATTATATTACGTTTTCAATGTTATTTCCATTATACTCTGTAACACGACGTTCTGAGCACCCTGCATAATATATAACAGTAGGTATTTTAATATAATTATTTTTGTGTGTATATTTTTCTTGTGACTGGAAGTAAACAATAAAATATCATATTTTAATGACCCAATAATTATATACGTTTCTCGGTTAAAAAAAAAATGAAAAAACTAAAAAGTTGTGATGTATATACGCGTCGGTAAAACATTCACTTTGTATTTAAAAATAAAAACCGATTATAGTTATATGCACATAAGCGAGTTTTTCTCGCGAGAACCGTAAAATATAATAATTTATGCCAAAATATATATATATATATATATATATATATATAATATAGTATTGTACTATATAATAATTTAAATTTAGAAAATCGCTTTGAATAAGAGATAAATTATTACAATATAATGTAAGTAGGTATAGGTGATATCAATATATCATAAAAGTATAGTGCCTTGTGGTACCTACTACTAAATAGGTCTTGCTTGTAACAAGACAGAGGTTAAGCGATGACGTGCTGCGCTATCCACGTCCAAATATTTCATTCGACCCACTGAACTGTCTGCGAAAATATTTTAATACCTTAGTATAATGTATCGGTTGAACAAAAATCGTTGGTTTCAACAATTACCGAACATTTCATTTTTCTCAGCATTTATTAAATATAATATTCTTTTTAATTTTAATTTTTGGACCATAAATAAATGAGCATATTTACTCGCGAATATGATACAACTTCAGAGATTTACAATTTATTCATACAAGTATGTAGTCCAGCCCACTTTTTACATTTCCAAATATTTCATTACTCACTAAGAATCTAAAAGCCGTTTTTTTTTACTTATACTTACAGGTACTACATATTATCTTAATTATTCATAAGACTTTGTATTTATGATAATTGTTCTTTTTAACCGATATACGTAAAAATAAATGTATATTAATAACCAATAGATTTATTTTTATGTAGTTAAAATAACGATTTAGATATATATATATATAATTTAAAATGTAAATTATAATATTAATGGCTGCACATTTAATATTGGCAATAAAATATAGGTATACAATATAGATTTTAAGGTTTTAGAAATCATCCATAATTTGGGACAACTTTTAAGTTGCGATCAGAGCCGAATTAAAATTTTTGCCGTATGTGGGCTATGCCGCCGATAATATTACATATTTAAATTGTAAACCATTGAAATTCTTACTTCCTAAGCGCTCACTATTTTTAAATAATATTGGGTACGCATTATATAAATTTAAAATAATAAACATTTAAATGTTTAATATATTTTTATTTATGATAACAATAATTCATCTTTCAGACGAAGCGTACCGCGTCTACAATTTTTATTAATTTTGAAATGTTATAATTTTTCTTGAAGTTAATAATATAAATGAAACTGCCATTTTTGCCGTTTAAAGCTGTAGCCTATACAGTATACAGCCTATAAGCGGCAATATGCCACTGGTTGCGATAGTTCATAAATTAGTAACTTCTGTTCTACATCAGAATAATTATTACAAAATCATAATTTAGAAATATTTAATAGAAACGCCGAAACCCCAAAGTAGAGTGCTACAACTCTATTATAATATACAATAGTCAATAATATATGTTACAAGCAGTTTTTTGTCTTAATATGCTAGAGAAATGTTTGTAATATCTAAAATTATTTTAGGACTTAGGTGTTATTTTTAAACTTACATTCAGTGGATCAACATTTTAAAATCTAATGGGTATTACTTACTAATACTTTACTTTTGTAAAATTGAATTTCTGACTTGTTGTAATATAAAATTCTGACCACCCTGTATGTACAATTATATACTTGAGGATCGATATAATATTATTAATATTTTATATTCGTCTGGACGAAGATTGACAATTGACGTACATTATAGGTATAGGAATCGAACACACATTATAATACGAATACATCCAGCTGGGGAAGGAAAAATACAAATCACGAAATCACCGACTGAGATTGGTGTCGACTGATAAGATATAGAGATATTAAAATTAAAAGTTTAAAATAAAATCTCATGACCCCCCGGATCCGACACCTAATAAATACCGGCAATATATATATATATATATTTATATTATAGCGTGTATTCAATAACCAGTCGGTTCCCACAGATGAGGGGAAGGGAGATTGGAAGGTTCATGCCTTCATACTTGAGTACATTCATACATTCATTGAGTGGCGTATATACGGTTTTCTCAAGGTGGAGAATATGGAATCTTTTAAATTCATTCTTAAACTATAGAAAATTTTAAACTAATATAATATTTAATTATACAATAGAAAAACCACCGTAGCACTGTGTATAAGCTACATTTTAATGAAATAATATATAGAATAATCAATGAATTATAATTTCCTATCAGACATGCGGATACAAAAAGAGAGATTTTTCATACTTTTATTACATAAATATTTTAAGATGTTACACTTTTATTTTTTCAATTTAATGAGTTTTTCAGTTATTTAAGCATTTCTCCTTTAGTAAAAAAGAAAAAGGAACTGACAGGTCTGCCTTATAATCTATTTAGAAGATTATATATTATACTTTACACGCGATTTCATAGATAATATGATCACATAATTTTGGTACGCTCCTGTGAATATACGTTTGTTTTTAAACGACATTAAGAAGTATTATTTGTAGAAAAAAAATTGTAATTTTTTTCTGCAATCGTGTGCAATGCAGTTTCATTTATTAAAATAATTTGATTTCTCAAATCGTCACCTAAAATGATAATACAGGTGTACACAATTTTTAATAATATAAAAATTTGATGACTGTAAAAGTATAATTTAATTCACCCCAAAAAATTTGACCATATGAAACAAAGATCAAGTTGGGTGGGAGAGGGGCAGGTAAGAGCGTGAGATATGATCACCCTCATTTCCCACCATAAATGCGCCACTTTTTGAGGTATATATTTAAAAAAAAATCGTAGGTTTTATATATATATATGTTCCATATACCTAGATTTATAGCCTATAGGTAAGTATATCGCTAAGCTGTTTGTCGGTGTCCGGCGGATCAGGGGTGAAGATACGTACGTCTCACCAGCCCCCCCCCCCACCACATACGAAATTCGAAAAAATTTTAACACCATTAATTTGTACGTAATTTTTATGAATTTGTACGATGACATTCAGAATTTGTACGACATCCCTTTTCCTACTATTACGAAATTATCCTGGAGGGGGGCTGGTGAGACGTCTCGCCAGCCCCCCATATTGGAATTTCGAAATTTTTTTACACCATCGGTTTCTGCTCTATTTGTATGAATTCGTACGATAGAAATCTACTTTAAAAAACCCAATTATAATTATGGGGGGAACTCTAGAAGTCCTATCTGACCCTCTCCCCCACATTGGAATTTCGGAATTTTTTTTACGGAATAGTTTTGTGCTTTAATTGTATGCATTTGTACGATTACTTTCAGAATTTGTACGGTATATCTTTTCCTGCTATAACAAAATTATCCTGTGGGTGGGGGGAGGGGGGGCTGGTGAGACGTGCGTGGTGAAGATCGTATAAAGTATGGTCGCCAAGACGAATGTGTTTTTATTGCGCGCACACGCGTAGCCCCGGAGCTATACGACGACAACGTGCGCACACACTATACCGCAACATATACTTAGAATAATAATAATAATAATATATTATATTATGTTATGTTGCACTCACAAACATTTGTGTCGCACAGAATCGACTGTGCAGCGCCTTGAGCACGGCATCCTCGGTCAATGGCCCAGGAAGATGGATCAGGTCGCCGCCGCCGCCGCCGTCTATGGTCGACCCGTTGGGTACGTTACCGGCGGCGGCGATCGCTGCGGTCGCCAGCCCATGCGACGAACGATGTTGCCCGTGATGGTTGTTCGTTTCAGTCTTTTGCTGTTGCGTTGTTACCATCGACGGCGACGACGACGCGGTATTTAGACACTTGCCTGCGGCGGGTTGAACGCCGTTTTGCGTTTCTTCTTTGCCCTTGAACAGCTTGGTATCTGGAAAACCAACGAAAGATTCGCGTATTCATTATAATATGGATTGTACGGACGATTCGACCGGGTAGGTTAGGTTAGAACAGAGATTGAAGTTAAAACGTTTCGGGTGGTGATGAAAATCGATCAAATAAATATGGTAATGTGCGAAGACCGTTTAATAATACGTAATTTATTATTTTTTTGCTGACATCGTCGTGTAAAATCATTAAAATTTTGATGATATCGATACTATATACATATGGCCACATGGGTTTAGGCGTAGTTCGGGTTTTAAATTCGAGGGGGTTACAATTTGCCATTAGAAAAAACATTCTGATGACTATAATTCCATTTCCCTCCCAATCACAAATTCCAAAAGAAGCTATATTAAAACATATTGCCATCACATTCGTACGACATTATCATAAAAAAACTGGATGCTTGGTCATACCTCAATCTTGAATCTGGTAATTTTTAATAAATATATTTAATTTTAAAACGTATAAAAAATATACAATAAATTTTTATAATTGTATATTTGTATACGGTTAAGCAAATTTATTTAAAATATCTTTCTTTATACGTTTACAATAAATATCGTTTTCTATATAAAATAGGGCAGAATTTTAAAATCGATCTTAGGATATAGAAGTATGTCTAATAAATGAAATATATTTTTTATTCTCCTCATAGCTGAGAAAGATTTTTTACATGCACTTGAAAAAAATAGTATAGTGGGAGACATAGATAAAGTTTATACAAATTAGGATATACCTATTTTAGTATTAACAGTTAATTTTAAATTCACTTAATCAAAGTTTTATTTTGTATTTAATAAACAGTTTTTCACTACTGGAATTTCAGATCGTAGGGCATTTACATCCCCATTTTCAAGACCCTAAATACTTTCTGCAAATAACGCGTAACCCAGTCGTGTTCTATAAATAGCATATATACTTAAAAATTGTAATACTTATTTATATATTGTGCATTATTATAGTATAATACATTAATACTAAATATTATATTACACTATACTAATTATATATAGGTGTAATGAATTTATGGGGTTACACAATTTTTTTAAAATGTATTGTAATTATTACAATATTCATGTACCAATGTACTATTTATAAATAAACCCACCAAATTGAATATGGTCATTTGTCATAAAATTAATATTTATGGTAGTATAAAAATAGAAAATTGTAACTTTTGGTGACGTTATTGTTTTATAATTTATATTTTATAACAATTACCATAAATATTAATTTTATGATAAATGAAATATTGAATTATTGATTATGTATTATTCATGGTTTTATAAGAAAAAAATCATTGCAATTTCTTGAAAGTTAGAATAAGATTTCCAACAATTATTATAATTATGTATAACTACTTAAATATATATTTTAGAAGTACCTAGGTATATAGCAAGTATGAGGTAGTACATAACATAAATAATAATAAATTCGCTATTATAGTACTATTTAATAATGACGAATAGCTTAAAATCGACAACCGATCATTGAAATTATTCAATTATTTAATTGTGTATAAGAAATAAATCGAATCGAAGTTATATATTATATAATCAATAACTATAAATCAATTGAATTTGTTTGACTTTTTGTGTTATGAGAATATGAGATAATGGAAACAGTTATAGTAGTGTGAAAGTGTGATGTGTGAATCACTATAGTATAATGAATTACTTTAAATATTATTTTATAATTATGAACGAGCTTAAGTTTATTACGAACATTGAAAAAACATGAAAGAATAAATTAATTAAACATAATCAAACCAGAAAATCAAGTCAATACTCAAAGTCTCAAACCCAATGTAGGAATTATATACATTAAATAGAACACAAATACTCTACAAGTGAAGTTATAAATTAAAATATAGATTACTTTATTAAAATATTTACTTTTAAACAAGATATTTGTTTACATAAATAATTCGAATAACATGTCAGAAAATAATATTTTATTATTGAAATTAAAAAATATATATACAAAAAAAATATAAATTTATATAAATATTGAAAAGAATTTGATTAATTATTTATTATTATTATTATTATTATTATTATTATAGGTACATGAGTGTACATATTTAAATTTGATATTTACATTTTGGTGATTTCGGTATATGTAATATACTAATATGTAAAATGTGTTATTGAAGGTGGAACCGACCTTTGCGTTCTTCGTATAAAAGTTGCTTAGTTATAGTTTTCGTAAATATTTAACTGATAAGTGATAAATAATAAAATATTTAATATACCTATTATAATTATAATATAGAAATATAGATAATATATTTGATAATGCGGTTCGGGAACATTACTGTAAGCGAATATTGTTATTAATAATGGTATTCTTTTTAATTACGTATTAAGACTCTGCAACACTATATCAGTGCATTTGGACATTTAAGTTAATTTTTATGATTATACGAATTTTATTTGTTAAAATTTGTGAATGGTACCTTGATAATAATTTATACAAATTTGTATTCACAGTATAACAGTATAACAGTATTTTTTATTTATTTCACAGACAATAAGTCCAATATACAATAATATTCAAATTATATGATACAATAATAATAATGTTATTACTAATATACTTTAGTATATCGCGTTCGTTATCGCTTTTTTAAATACGCATTTGTATACGTTATACATTTATAATATTATTATTTGGTTATATAACTTTTTAATATTTTATATTGATAAATAAAAAAATGATCAATTGCTCGTAAAAATAGTGAAAAAATTAAGTTAATTATTAATTATTATTGTCAAAGATAATATTAATGAATTAATAAATAATTCAAACAATGATTACATTATTAATAAAAGCTGATAATGTCATAATTTTTAATTGACAATGTTGAAAATAAATTATACATTTGCCTGTGCTTGTACTTTTGTAGGCAATGTTAACCGTATAAGTTGGTCTATTCGTTTGTTCACAAATATTAGGGGAATCGTGCGCACTTTGTGTCTACGCCATTATAACAATTGAACAATTTTTTTTATGTTCAAACTTGTTTTTAGGCTAAACACAGGAACCTTATAAAATACATAACCAATTACGCGTGGTAAATGTGTTCAAATTGGTTATCGCCACTACGAAAATAACATTCAATAGCAAGTACGACCGTATCGAAATGAATTAATTTGTATATTTTCTAAGGTACATAGTAATATAGTATAGTCAATAATTAACAATGACACGGTAACACAATATAATATAACGCTCAGGAGATTAAATAATCGTAGAAATAAGAAAATGTAATATAATTATAAAAAAAAAATACTAAAATATTTCAATACAATCGTCAATATGATTAAATTACGTTTAATTTATAAAATAAATGTTTTTCAAATCGTTATATTCATATTATTTTTAATTAGCTTTTAAATATTTTACGGTATTTTATTATATTTACATTGTATTATTCACGATAATTGTACGTCATTTTACAGTAATATATTATAATAAAGTATATTATATTATTTTGTTAGAATTTAAAATGCATTAAAAATTGTATAGGGATATACCTATTATACAAAAGGGACAATGCCTATATAATGTCGTAGGGGAAATGTTTACGATGTAATATTATATTATAATATTATTATGGTTATAGGAAAAGTATTTGGTCATAATCGTATTACCTGTAATGGGTAAAGTTGGTAACGATGTTCTTGGCAACACCGGCGGCGGTAACGTCGATTTTGAAGGACTGTTGGATGCGGATTTCCCAGTAGCTAATATGTTGTTATTGTTGTTGTTATTGTTGCCGGCAAAATTTGAACAGGAAGATTGTTTTATGGCCGCTGTTGTGGCCACTTGTTGGGGACAACTCTGGCCGCCGGAACCCGGCCCTTGGCCCTGGTTCAGGCTGTTCCGGAGTGTGACCAACTCGGTGCTTAGACTCCGCAATCGTTGTTGTAAATGCACGGCCTCGTTCGAACAGGACGCGTCTGCGGAAAACAAAGATCAAACACATTTAATACTCCTTCTAATATAAGAATAATATAGTGTGATTTTATATAAATGTGATAACTAGGGATGAAAAAAAAGTTATAGGAACAAAATTCAACAATATAATATGAATAAATATAAAAAAAAAATATTGAATTTTATTTGAATGAAATAAAAATAAAAATTTAAAAACAATTGATTAAGATTCAATATTTTTACATTAATAATTTTAATATTTTTAAATTCAGTATACCTAATACATGTTTTATTAAGCATATTATAGTAATATAAGTCGTGTTTTTGGCTATAAATTTGGTAATAACTTTTGGTTTTTAGTAATTAAATTTTTTAAGCAAAGACATTTTTAATAAATAATAATTTTAATTTAATTTTAAATAAAAAATAAAATGTGTCTGATATAAATAATAATTATTATATTCTTTCTAATAAGTAACAAATATAAGCATATCGTTTTCGTAGGTTTTTGACCATTACCAAAGTCATAAATATATGTATCTATTTTGGAATGTAATTAGGTTGAACGCGAAAACACGCATATTATATTATCAGTAAAGCATAATACGACAATCAATATGATAATATCTCGTCATTGTATCGATTATAGATTGCGTGTGCTGTAGTGTGGGTTAAGATTTTTGTTTTGGATTTTCTTTTTAAAAAACACGTAGGTAGGTTTCTTATCGAGTATTTATAATAGTATAAATATTATCGTTACGTCAATATAATATTATAAGTTATCATTTAGATCAACGAACTAAACTATCAAAAATAATATGCATTTCTGTTTGTGAAAAAATCGTCATCGTATTTGTCAAATTATACATACGCGTTGTGCGAAATATATATTGTATATCGTAAATCGTAATACACAAAATGACCGCAAACAACCAATAGTTTTTTCGCATCATTAAAATATACTAACGAAGATAGTTGAATATGATTTGTAAAGAAATGTGTAAATCATAGTACGTGGGCACGTTATTTGTCGTGGCGCCGCGTAGCCGTCGGAATATCAGGGTAATTGATCATTTGTTTCATTTTATTGAAATTAAGCGAATTTTGTGAAAAAATGCATAAACAAGTAATCACCCACGCAATGATTGTTAATTTATTGTACTTTATATTAATACAACAATATTTATTATTAAAAATCAAATATTATAATTATAATGCTCTGAATTACTATAATTATAAGTGTATAGATTTTATATTATATAATAACGTTCGAAATGTATTTTACAAAAATTTAAAAGTCAATATGAGTACCTATAATGAAAAAATTAAAAGAGTAATAGATTTTGCTAAATCATGAAATATTACCTAAGAACGCTAAGAAATACTCTATAAATATAGTGATTAAGATTCGTAGCGGGTATACATAGATGATAGATAAACACGTATTTTTTATTTATCTAAAAATGCATCGTACAAGCACCGTTTTTTTAATGACTTGGACACTAAATATATATATTTTAAAAATCATCAACGGATGTTATAATATTCCGGATTATAAATATATAACCGTAACTTTGGATGAAAATTTTTTATCTTGAGCATATTTTACAGCAGGTAGATCACAAAATCATGTTATAAAAACAAGGCGGGGAGAGATTACACACGATTATTATGCAATCTCAACTTTTTTTAACACGATATTTTAACTGTTCACATATTATAATAACACACTTACATTAGAAGGTTTTCATGTGCTTATAATAGGTATAATGCATATAATTTGTATTTAATAAATGTGTAGACGACCCTAAATTTGTCGGATATACTATATACTATATAATGGAACCTTCCGTTCAAATCGTTATTGAAGTATCATATACATATTATTAATATTTCGGTCCAGTCACGTGTATTTATACATTTATAACGATCGGGTTGCAATTCGTATTCTGTATGATATTATATACGAATAAATACATAATTATGTTACCTGGGCTCACCTATATATACGCATAAAACCAGTCATTATGGAAAATTATACGAGTTTCGTACGAGGACTACCGATATACATATATTAGGTATGATAAATTGCACGGGTATTTTTATACTATTTTGGGGCGCTTTTAGCAATGTCACATAATAAATTTGTGTATATATGTTCATTAGCATATTATGTATTATCATAATAAATTAGTGACAAGTCAAATAAACTATATATATAATTATCTCAAACAGGGTAAAATATAATAATATACGCTCTTGCTGATTAGAATATTGTATTGAAGAAAATAATTGAGATAATAATAATACGAATTTTGTATAATTGTCATCGTTTTTGAAATATGACATTTAGATCTGAGTGTATAAAACCTAAGGGTCAACTAAAGTCTTAGACCTAAGAATAACTATTGTTGTCTTGAATTCCCAATTTCGGTTAAGCCCATAATTCGCTCTATGGTTGTTATTAAACACATTATCACGGTATATTACCAATTATATCTACTAATATAAGATTCAGAAATTATAAGAAAACAAATATCATATACGTGTAGTATGATCACATAAACCACGACATTAAATTTAAGAGGTCAACTATAAAGTATAACCACATTAGTGAGTGATTATCATTACAAGAAAAACATCATTACGAAAGTTTTGATTTATAATCAATTTTGTTTATTATAAGTTATGTTAATAGTGTATATCAAACACTAGCTAATTAAATAATATATCTTATATTAAGCACTATACACTTTTTATATCATTATTTTGTCGTGCGTCAAACCGTTGAATTATTTACCTATATTTGATTATTTAAATTCATTATTATTACACCTTGTCACTATGATAATATTATGTACCAATACCACAAAATAACCAGAAAAGAAATTTTTCAAGAATCTCATGGGTTCTTATGGAAGACAAATTTGATATACTTGTTGGCGAACCAGTGTAAACAGTATAAGAATATATTTATCATTTTTCTTCCTGAAGCTAAGATAATGGATTGATCAAATTTTTTTCATTGTCTTAGACAAATCTGGCATACAAGTTTCTTCATAAATTTCTTAATTTTTTTTTTTTTGGAAGTACTATATTCTCCCCAGAAATGTTTACCTATTTTTGAGTCATCAACCTTCTGGTTGTTCTGTGCTAATAGCGCGTTCAGTTATAGAACTAGAGTTATGCCCTAAAGACTTTATAGACTCCTCCCGAAACATTATATATAAAATAATTGACCATTATCTATGAGTATAACCAAAGAAATTAATTAATTTAACTTATAAGTCAAGTAGATTTCTTATAATTAATATAAAAATTAAAAATGCTGGTACATTGGTTTTAATTAATTTTGAGTTTTTTGTTTTTAATAAACGTCTCAAAAACGTATATCGTCGACGGTTAATCATGTTTAAAATTGTTTTTATACAGTATAACCCGATTTGTTTTCCAAATAGAACAATAATTACAATATTGATAATTTTAGTATTTATAAACGTCATGATCATGAATAAAGATTGAATTAATATTCTCTTAAAATCTTAAAAATATAATACAATTTAAAATAGGCATATTATATTATTTTAAAAAGGTAGATATTTGATATTATCCTTCAAATGTGTAACATATTATATTAATATTTTCTAAAAAAAAAAATTAATAATAGTAATCATTTAAAAATGTATTTTAAGAACAAATGTTTACAAAAATTAACATTTTATCAAATGATGTAAAATATCTAAAGTATACGAGGAACTGAGAAAAGTATAATATTAATTTGTTTGGTGAAATAATTGCTAGAATTATTAGAAGTTCCAAAATCCGTAGTACATAAAAATCAAAAATAATAATACAATTATTTACATTATTAATTAATTTTATTATTACATAAATTATTATTTAATTATTAATAATAAATTATTTAAATTATTTTAAATATCAAAAAATATTTCCAAAAATTGTAATATTGTACATTATAACTCTAAGTCTCTAACTTATTAATTATGTTTTCTATACCCTAAATTATGCTCTTTTATGTAAAATGCATGATTTTTTTTTTTTAATTTTATACTTCATGAACTGTAAAAATAGATATATATCGTGTTATATATATTTAACTGTATAGATTAGAAATAAATATGCGAAATCATAAATATACTGCTTCTTATTATGAGCTACTGAAACAAACGGGCGCACGCACAGGCAGGTTTCATAGAGGCCACGTCTAAAGTGTTGACCCTCCTATATAGCTGTACCTAATCGAAACCCTTATTGGCTATTATATGTTTTTGATAAATTATCACAAGTGACGTGGGAACATGTCGAATAGGGACGTGTGGTACGTGACTGGGGCGAAGAGGTCAGGTTTGGACGATGGACCGATATGGCTCTTGTAAAATAATCATATTTATTTTTAACGATGTATATTTTTCTACGTCCATTATCTAGATGATATCTGCTATTATAATAAACTAAACAGTGAACAGAATACCAGTATTAATAAAAATAAAAGATAGGTACATATCCGTAAAAGTGACGACTGTAGATGAGTCACAATGTTTATTTATAATAAGGTTCTCTATAATAATATAATGATTACTTACATATAATAATTCTTATTATTCATATAAAAACTACTTAACTTCCACAGGATTATAATTAAAATTATATTTTTTTTTTACATATTTACATATCGGATTGAATCTGTCGAATAATTTATATGAAACAAACCATCAAGTATTCAAGTTATCTACATTTGTATTCCGATTAAGTTCTGCAATTTATGTTATAAAAACATTTTATTATTTTATTTTTCGCTTAAAATTCTATACACCTCTCAATCTCTTATAGTATACATTTTGAAGATAAAACAATTTTAGACATAATGTCGTTATATTAGATTAATAATATTTGCGCCTTGAATAGATTTTCCGTGATATTTAATGAAATTTTTATTATTTTTATTTTAATTTTATTTTATTATTAATATAATTTGAGAAAGTAATAAATTAATAACTAATAATAGTAATTCACATTTATTTCATTATAATTATAAAATCAATATTTACTGCTGTTAACTTGTTATTTATATATTTCGTTAACAAAAATTGATACTTAAAATTAAATAATAAATAGTTTAAAATTTCATCTTTAAAAATACATAATAATTAGGTATTTATTTGAAGTTTAATAATAGAGTGTATACACAAATTGTAACGTAATAACCTTAAAATGGATCTATGCAAACACAAAACTAATTTGATTATTTTCTAATCATCTATAAAAATGTCGTCTATATAAACAAATATTGACCCGTCCTGCATTTGTATATTACTTACTCACTCATTTTTCTAATTATTGATTTATTTTTATTATTTTTTCTTTTTTTTTTTAACTATTGTCTATTGACTATTTTAGTTTAAATATCCTTCCCCGTCTTGAAAAATAGCTACCACTGATAACAATAATATGATAACACTGTTAATATGAATTTTATGACATCGTATTTCGAGAATTCGAGATTCATGACAATGAAATCGTTTATTATTATTACTTTTTTTTAAAGTAGGGATAGTGGAGAGGTAAAAGGGGGAACGAGTGTTTAATTCGATTATTAATTCATTGCTCGTCAATAGAATGCGGTCGAGAAAAAAATCAAATAAACTGGTTTTCAGAGAACATTTTCGGTGAACATTGCCCCGGGAATCAATGCTAGAGTCTGGCGGTAGCCCTGTACCGGCTGTACCTATTTCACTTGACGAATTAAAACCCTCGTGTATTAACAGCGTCGTCATCTTTGTGCACAACATTACGTAAAATATGCACACGTGTATGTGCGCATTATTCCTATAATTATATATTTATATTATATTATATTACATGAATGTTCAAAACCACAGAACTAATAACTAAAAGAAATAATAATATCGAAATAATGGTTTTGATGGAATTTGTTTTACGATTCAACTTTTCACATCGCCCGATGGTATTCGATTCATTTTAAAAACGTTTCGCTATGGAGGTACAAGACATCGAATAACATTTCAAGACAGACATGAGACATCGATTATTTTTAGCGTTCATTTACAATATAAACTACATAAAAAAAATTTGAAGGCGAATTAAACACCGGAAAATATTATATAATTAAATTATATTACATGTATTGACATGTATTTCGGTTTCAAAGCTATATATTCCGGGTAATCAGAGAATATTTTGTCATAGCAAAAATAAAATATAATACAAATAAAGGTCTGATCTTCAAAAATATATTTAAAAGAGCCAGTTATAGGTATATTCTTTCTTTATTTCGCTACCGAAAATATTAAGTAAATATAATATGGTTTTTTTCCATCTTCATGTAATGAATCTTAATGTAATTCATCATTTAATGTATTTAGGATACTATATTTAAACACAATGGTAGGTAAACGTTATTATTCACTTAAAAAATACTGTATTTAATATTTTGAAAGTTATTAAGTATCCTTTTTATTTATTATATATAATAAATTATAATAATTATTAACATAATTATTATATTATTATTATTATTACCTTTAGAATTGTAGATAATATATTACTGTCTTATATTATTTAATATCATGTTAATCAGTTTTTCCTTATGTTTATACATAAACAAGCAAAAGTACCTAATATTAATAAAATATGATTAAAATATATTTTAAGAAAGACATATTCCAAATTACTTAATTATTCGTTTAAATCATATATTATTATTATGCTTTATACCTTTTACGCTTGAATAATAATATATATTATGATAAACATCAAGAACTGTTAAAATTTAATGGCGATTTTATACTGATTCCGTAAAACTATATTAATTATACAATGAAAAAAAAACTACACATGATTCCAGTATTAAAATATTATACCTAAGTATACTAGGTAATATTGTCACTTGATAATATACACAAATAATATTATATTATAATAATTTAATCATATATTTTTATGTTAACTAATCTAACCTCGTCAAATATTTCTCGCCTATGGATTTTATCATTTCAGTATCTATGTTATAATTTTTTTTTTTTTTTTAATTCGCATAACTTGATTATTTAAACATAATTTATTTATACGTGACTAAATAGAGAAATAGGTAGTATTTTACCCAAATGGCTAAATGTGACAACGGATATTATATTATATTCTCGATGAAAAATATTACTAATATGTACATTATATACCTAAAGTTAAAATAATATTCAAATTATAATTTAGATAATTTTAGTGCTTTTAGTTGTTTAAAATAACAAATTTATTTTTTATTAGGACTAAAATGCCACGGAGGTAATTTAATCATGTATTCATTTTTGTATTGATATAGATTTATTTTTAATTGTATCAAAAGTACTGTAGTATTTTTTATGTTTATAAAAAATATTTAATGATAATGTAAAGTCAAAGTTTAATTTTGTAGACAGAAACTTATTATTTATCAATATGTACTTCAGCGCATATAGCATTTTAGCAGGTAGTAATTGGTGCTATCTACAATCTACGTAGGTGTATAATGTTAAATTTTATTATTACAAATAAAAAATGAATACACTTTTCTGTTCAATACATAATGAATAGAATGTTGATGTAGAAATTTTACAAAATTAATGCATATCCTATAATATTAATCATATTTTAATATTTAAATAGTCTATATTATACCTATATAGTGTGTAGTAATAATATGTATATGTTTTTAATCTTTATACGGTTTATTAATATTTATCAAGGAGAATACACACAACGATTTATAAAATTTAAAAACCGAGACTAATTAATTATTTATATTCTACTGCGATTAGGCTATATCATATCTACTCATATCAATAATTAAAAATTTAATAGATAATAAACAAATCGCATTAGTTTTTTCAAGATTGAATTTCTAATATATATATTATAATATATCCTTATTTGCAAAATATATCAATCACATAAACTCTCACTAAATCATTAGAAGTTAAAAATTAAATCTCATTAACATCGCAGAAAAAACTCCGAGTTTTAACGCCAAGTTGAGCGAAGTTGTAAATGAGAAGTTAAAGATAAATATTTATGTGACTATAATTAATATTCAACTTTAAAAAAAGTCAAGCTATAACTAATTCCGGACATTTATTCTTCGTTCCTTCAGTTTTCGGAGAGGAAGTGAAGGAATGTTATTGTGTTATATTATAATTAAGATTCTTTTGTAAAACGATTCTGAACGAAGCTCAGTCTAATATACTAATAAAATTAATTTTTATAAATGTTCTTTATTTATCAAATAATGTGCAATAGCAAAATTATTTATTAAAGAATAATGAAATTTAAGTTCGTCGAAAATGTAGATTTCCCCGTTTCTCGACCATTTTTCAATAGTTTTCCTTAGTCCAAAGAAAATCATTTAAGAAATTTAAAAAATGAATTTAATAAAGTAGTAACTAGACAAAATTTTCTATCGAAACATACTCTATTGTGGTAATCGGACTATTATTTCTGCCCAAAAAAGTAATTTCAGACTCTTAAAAACACAAAAACCAAAAATCAATGTAAAATTTTTAAATTTGAAGGCATGTAAAAAAATAATCTATTCCATATCAAATTTTTTTTATTTATATTCAGTAGTATATCATAAAACACATAAATAAATTTCAGCATACCATATTTAAAATCAAAATATTTATGCTTTATAAAAATAACATAATTCTTCGATTTCCCTCAAAATTCCAATTTAAAATGCTTATTAAAAAAAAATTGGGACTTTATATTTTCGACAATTTATAACTGGGTTAAGTAATATACATGATTATATATCTATTACATTTTCAAACTGTAAAACCCAATTGTAAATTATATTAAATATAATTGAGAGAAAATTACCCTTTTGGAAAAATTTCAAAGTTCTATATTCAGACTTAAAATCAATGTAATAGTAGTTCCAAAATTTTTCTCATATGTAAAATACCCATGTGAGTAATTTAAAACAATTTTCAAGTCATTACGTTTTAAATTCATTAATTATATGATATATTTAAAATCGAGTTCATAAAAATTACAGTTCAGTGAATTTTACAACCATTTTTCGATAGTTTTTCTTATGCCAAAGAAAAACTTTTGAGAAATTTGTAAAATGAGCTAAATAAAATACCAACTAGATGAAATTCTCTTTCGAAAGCATATCATATTGCTCGAAAAAGTATCTTCAGACATAAAAAAGGCATACATTATTGTACAACCAATACATGACTCGCTTTGCTCCGAATCTAAAATCTAATTATGCAAGGATATCATATAATTTTATATCAGGTTGTAGCCATGAAATATTTACCATTATAACATCAAAAAATTTGACAATTTTTTACACTGCATAAAAAATAAAATTAAAATATTATCAATTTGTCATCTTAGTCAAATATCACGATTTTCTAACAAAATTATGAAATTAGTTTTATTCAAAATAAGGAATAATAGCATAACGCGTAGTGTATTTGAGATTTTTATTAAACTAAACTATACCTATCTATAAAACGATTTTAAAAATGTACATTGCTGTTCAATTATTATTTAAATTTGCAAACATTTGACGAAATTAAATTCCATACAATTTTTTTTTTACGATTTGGTTGGATATAATCAACACAATAACTGCGTACGTCTAATTAATATAGCTATAGGTAATGAATGCGATATGATATAATCATAGACTAGATGGAAATAAAATAAATATAAAATTTGACATATTAATTAAAAATCATTCAAAGACAAATAATTATCGATTATATATTATGTATAATCGTCATATAGGTAGCAGAAACACCATAATAGTAAATTATATATACGAGGTTTCCATCGACCACGCGTCAAATTATCTCGTATTTTTTACAGGTATGGCCGATTGGATGTTTTCATTTCGATCCAACAGACCGAGAAAGCCCCTCCGGTTAACGTGTCAATTCCATTTTGTCGGACCTATACCAGAGACGGAAAACCACTTAATGCGTACATGGTACATCGTGCAGTGTACATGTGTGTGTAATGTGTACAGTGTATACCGAAAATGACTAATGAGCGACGTGTGCATACACTTGACTTGCGGTATAAACCTGAAACGGTATACACAGTACACACTGACTCTCGTCATACACGGAAAGGGGAGGGAAGTAAATGAGTAGTAATAAAAATAAAATAGACCTTGAGGTGGCTGAGGAGAATGGCCTCTGATTATAATGATGATGATGAACCATGAACCTAGCTTGAGACGCGCGAGTATAATAATAATATGTAATTCTGTCTGCTGCCGAAAAATACAATATGTCACTTTTGAAAATCGACTTCTTTCAATCATGCGTGGGTTCACATGCGTTAATTATCGCGTTATATTTTTAAAAATTTGTATCGATTTTTTACGATAATTATTACGTAAAAACACTGAATCATATACTTGAGATATATTGAGATATATATATATATATATATAGTTTACAGAGATCATTGTCATGTTTTTCACTTGATTTGAGTTTTTGATTTTTTGTTTCTTTCACAATTCATTCGTATTTTGTGCATTTCAATAGTATATGGTTTTTCAAAAAATAATCCCCAGATATCTACGGCGATTGGTAGTCCTTTTGATCTATATCGGTATATATCGTACACAATAATATATTTTATTATACGTGTGTGGTATAATCGTTTTGTTTGGCATGTACGTACAATAATTTATCGTTCAGGTCCATTTTTATTAGCTTTGACCGCTTTAACGATGCGCGTATTATACAGACCATTCGTTGCAGATTGTCCTTTATAGTTTATACAATAATCGTATATTATTATCACACACAAAATGTGTACACACGATGCGCCGGAGAAACCGTGTCCGTCACGGTAGGTATAAGGCGAGGATTCTCGAGATGATTAAATAATACGATTTTAAAACTCAAATATTACAATGGTCTGTAAAAATAAAATACACATACTCTGTAGTTCTGTAGGTACCTACTATCTGTGTTCGTAATAATTTTGAAAATAACGACAATCCATTTGGTTTTGAGGATAAATCGAACTTATAGTAGGTAGTTTATATTGTTACCTAGGTTAGGATATAAGAATACCAGTCACCACGGGCTTATACCTAACAGTACGTTTGTCCTAAAACCTCATTCCCGTACAAATTCACGAGTTCATTTTTAACACTGCAAATATAATAAATTCGTATCAGACATTCGATTCAGTCATTGCAAACTCTTCTCCATATAAGAATATTTACTTCTTCTTTATCTCAATTATTCCTCATACCTGGCCGCATAAGAATGAATTTGAATCATTCTTGATCATGTCTTTTCCTTCCTTACAGCATATTGCAGCCTTATTTGTAGCCCAAAGACAATGTATGTCTCAATAATTCCCGCTCGCCATATATTTATTGAAATCAATTTTCTCCTCTCAAATGGTTTGTTTTTCTAACGGGGAAAATGGAAAACAAAAAACGATAACACGATCGTATGGATATAATATAATCGATATATCGATCGGCGATCATTGCCGGTATATTTAGACATCTCGGGAAACGAAAAACACAATTGTAATAATACATCGTGGAGTTTCGGTCGTAAAACGATAGTAGTGTTTTTAAAAGTCTTTAATGTATACCGGGTCGGGTTTAGGGTCCTATTGTGTTGTGCGTGCGCGTATACAGGATCATGAGGATCGTGAAGGGAAAAACTAAATAATATTATGGTCGACGTCCGTGGTTGGTTGTTTGGGGTAAACCTTGAGAATATCGTGGCACGAGAAAAAAGAAACTATAATAATCAATCCGCGCACGCACGCGCACGCACGCACGAACCCACAATCATTGAGACACACACACACACGCTGCGCGGGTTTTCGTGCTGCGTTACGGGACGTCGAGTCAAAGGAGCCGCCACTTCGGGCCCTTGTCAAGTGATTTATTCAAGCAGTTTTGCCAGTGTGCGCGCATGTATCCTAAATACAGTCCTTCCGTCGCGTTCAATAATAATAATTATAATAATATAATAATGACCGGCAGACACACAAATTTTCGTCGTATAACCGCGACAGTTTCGACATTTTACTAATATTGTTATATAATTATTATTAGTAAAATAAACATACAGAAACGGTGAACGCGTTCCGTCCGAGAGGCATGCATGTGATGTGAATGCGTGCCCTCCAAACCGGACTCTATAAATTATATCATAACATAAAGGTCGGACGACGCTCGTCCTTGAACAAAACCGTCTGGACCGTCCAAAGAATATACAATACTACTGCATAAAATAATGTCATTGATAAAATCGTTTACCTGTTGAATACTGTCGAAATTCGTGTATTTTTATATTCTAGGTATAATAAAACTCGAGTTCAAATTTAAAACTGTACCTCTCATAAATAAACATTTTAAACATCGTATTTAATTTGAATAAATGCAACCGCCCATAAACGATTCGATATTCATTATCAAAATACTGAATATGATTATTGATTAGATCTATGAATTTTACGAAATATATCGTAAATGTGGGGTAAATGAGGGGTAGTTAGTAGAAGAGTTGTAAGATTTTGATCAATATTTTGCATTTTCCAAATTGTAACCAGTTTTATACATTAGTTTTATTGCTTAAAATACGATTTTTTGTCGTTATAGAAATGTGTTTGTATATATTATCGTAAAATTTAAATGATGAATGAATTACTTTTTATTTCATTTTGAATTTACTATAATATAATATGTCGAAATATATTAACCGCGCATTTTTATTATTTTTGGAATAAATTTATTATAATTTCAGACATCGCATTTTCAAATACGTGCTCTTTTAGTTTTTAAAATATAAATGAAGGCACCTGTCGTGTCGGAGGAAACAATGTTGCAGCGGTAGAATAATTGTTTTTTCAGTTTCAACAATAACGGTTTTTTAGCATTTTTATTACTAATAATATTAAACAACATGTGTATTCTCATTAAAATTTGTAATAATAATTTTTTTTTTTTTTTTAATTAATTTCGATTTATCTTACATTTTAATAGCACAAAAGAAAACAAAAAATTGCGTGTCATTAAAATGCGCATATAATCACATGTAACAAGATACGCTTTTATGGACACTTAAATATAAAATCCACTAGGTGTGGTTATTCATATTGATTTTAACATTAGTTCATTACGTTATGGGAACGTTTTTGTACATTCGCTACATTGTCTGTGAACGTTGTAGATCAATCGAATGAATCCGAAACTACAAAAGATTAAGAAAAACGGTAGAATAAGTTTGCGTGGAGACTTCAATAGCCCATCACATAGGTACACAAACGCTGTACATCGCATCGGTATTTAAACTGACAGTTTATGATATAATAATATATTGCGAATTATGTATACGAAGTCGTTTTACCTTGCAACTTGATCTCCGTCTCCCAAAACTTCTGTAGCTCCGTGAAATATTTGTCAAGTATAAACACCTTGGAATGGCCCACACTGGCCATTACGCCCGGATCCGGCGAGACGTTTTTTTTTTTTTTTTTAAAAAAATATATAATTATTCTCGCGAGCGTTTCAAGCAACCGTCGTCGTTCGCCTACTCATAATTTTTCTAAAATTTTTGTCGTTTTCTGTAATCGCGCATAGATTTAATCCCAGAACTCGTTGAATTCATTCAGCCCCGCGAAAACAATCTGCCACTCCGTAGAAAATTCATCGTCGTCGCACACCGCACACGATCGCACTCCGCGGCGGACGGACACAAACTGCTGCGTATCGACCGGGAGGATTCTTCTAACTATCGCGCTCCGGCGGCGCCAACTATCGATACAAATACCTCGTCTTGCGTTTACATCCCGAATCCATCTTGTGTATTATAGTTTGATACGGTATAGAAGATAACCGTGGTTGTGGTCCA
This sequence comes from Eriosoma lanigerum, assembly GCA_013282895.1. Taxonomy (NCBI): domain Eukaryota; kingdom Metazoa; phylum Arthropoda; class Insecta; order Hemiptera; family Aphididae; genus Eriosoma; species Eriosoma lanigerum. Next base: position 27,044,639 of record CM023360.1, read on the forward strand.
GCCCAGCTATAAGTATATATTTACTGCTACTCGGTCGCCGCCGCCGCCGTGGGGGTTAATCAAAATCAAGGTCATTCATACCGACTTTCTCGGGTTGTATTATAATATATACATATATTTATTTGTTTATTATTCTTCTTTTTATTTTTCCGGAAACGATACTAATAATAAAATATTTATAAGCATAATTTATTAAAAAACATTTATATAGAATACACGAAGATAACTGGCTTTGATAGAATATGTTCGAACAGCGGTTCGAACTCGTAGAAACTTATTATATTAAACTTCAGAACTCATAAATTATCGCTGTAGGCTATTATTGTATTTACGAGTGTAATCAGCCAACCATTCATAACATTACAGACCATATATTGTAATTATAAAAATAAAACACGATGAAATTTTATTGAAATGAAACACGATGTGAAATCATTTTGTCTTTTAAAAGACAAAAGTTCAAAAAAATATATAATCTTGACATATTTAATTGCGATACACAAATTAAAAATAATCAGGTAAAATAGTATAATTTAAAATCTAGAATTTTAGATACCGTGATTTTGAAAAGTTATACAGTTTTATTAATAGCATGTTGTTTTCCAATTGTTTTTAATATATTATAATACTATTTTAAAATACATGTAACAATCTATAATAAGCGTAAATTTAAAAATAAAAAATTAATAAATATTGATCTCGAGCTTAGGTATATTAATTTAGGACTTGGGTGACTAATGAAATATGACAATAAACGTATCGTTATAAACAACATCGTATTATATTACAATGATATTATAATATATTTTATCATACGTGTTAATCAAAGGTATTAAGTGTAATGATTACATTAAATAATTGTGATAATAGTGTTAATAATCGTTATATTAATACGCGTTGAGATTTGCCATTATATTATATTATGTAAATGTATTCTATATTTCTGCATGACATTAAAACAAATCAAATACTCCAATGAATTTCCATAAATGAAAACAAAGACAAATTATTAAGACTTATTTTTTATTAGTCATCAATCATCATTTCATAATATATTATAGATTTAATACTTATACATTTTTAATATGAAATCAATTATGGTAACTTACAATATAGTTTATTAAAACAATTATAGTACATACTACAAATACATATATATTTTAATATGTATTTTTATCAAATATTTTATTACGAAATATTTTAGCTCAACGATTGAATTAACTATGTAAATTAATTAAAATTTATAATATAAATTTTAAAATAAAAATATCGTAATTTATATATTCCTAAGTCATTATTCAATATACTAAATAATAGTTACCTACAACTTTTTATTTTTCTAGATAGATTAATGTACTCGACACTTGTACATAATAATGTAAATATTATTCTTATGTTTAATATAAAAAATGCATTTCTCGCTTTGCTCAGAATCTAAAATATACAAATTAATTAATATATTATGCATTTAAAAAATAACTATATATATATTATAAATTATCCAACAAACATGTTTTTTAATTTATTTAATTTTTTTTACGTGTACAAAAGTTTTAAATAATAATTGTTTAATATATATATATATATTATGTTTAAGTTATTAAGTTAAAATTTGTACCTGCAAACAATAGCATTATTATATATCTTATTGTTTGGAAGGCAATACATTGTTTTTAATAATACAATATAACTATAATATTATTATAAGAAGTAAGACTATAGTTCCCATGATATGCTTTTATATAAACCACTTATGACTCATGAAAATCTAACTTAAAAATAGTAAATTACATAATATTTGTCTTACAAACTTAAAGTTCTATTGCAGCACGTAATGATTAAACTATTACTTAAAACAAATTATAATATCACTACTTGAATCTAAACTACAAAAGCATTGTCTTGAAGAAATATATTATAATGGAGAGAATTCTATATAGCCGTATAAGTTAAGAGTTTCTTTAAAACTTAAATATCGTTCGATTAATTTATAAAAATATCAGATTTCCATAAATTTGCATTACATTTCGTTAGCCTAATTCCAACTGATCTATTATTGTATCATTAATCTTGAACATAAACCTACGTTCTAAGCATATACGTATACGAACAAAACGGATCTAGCGGTAGCGGTTTTTGTAAATTATGTACTTTATATAAAAAAATAACGAAAACATGGTTCATTCATTTAGGATATTATTTTATATATAAAATGTGATATGCCTATATCTACCTACTTACGCTGATTTTAATAGTCACGTGTTGGACCGATGATGAATCATTTATAGTTATTTATAATTATTATGTTACACAATATAATAAGTCGTATATTTTCTTCAACATGAGGATTTTTTTTAAATTGTTTTTCTCTTACCTATATTATTATGGTTATTATTATTGTGATTTGTAAGTAGGGGAATGAATATATATATATATACTTATTAAAATAAAATATTTAAAATCTGATAAAAAATGTGCACGATTTTAATTATTCCTATTAAAATAACACATGCAGATATCTTTACTAAAAATATTATTGTATGGTGTCTTCCTTCTTTGACCTCTATATTAACACGATTAAACGTCATCGTCCATGTAGTTCACTTAATTGAATATACGTTACGATTTGTGAAAATTCGTTTAACGAGTGAAATTTAATTTCAAGGTGATGGAAAAGAGACCTAAACGATCATGCTGAATGATCTCTTTTAAAATAATATCGATTTGTATATTTTATATATTTCGCGATAAACTACAGATTCGTTCTATATGTCATCTTTTATTATCGCGGCTGCTACTGCATATAAGTATATAATTTACTGGATTTAATAATTTATTTTCTATATCATTGTTCAATTTATCACTTGCATATCATGAACATGAATACGTTTTAATTTTCACAATGATCTCCACACATGGCCACGTACAATACTCGGATAAATTCGTAATAATATATATTAACAATATAATAATATTATAGATTAATATGTATATTGCAGTCCATAGAATTTTTCTACGATATATTATAGACTTCGGCGAGGGCGTATTTTTTAAAATTAGATTCATCCAATTATTTTATATCCACTCTTTTAATATTATATTTTGATATGGTCTGTTGCTCGGGAGAACGTGTGTACGCATATTACGCGTATAATGCGCATTTTAACAGGACTTAACGATATACCTTGTATTTATAATAATAGGATTCCAATAAATAATGAATGGAAAACTCGAATACATTTAGATAACGAGACCTACTATTTCTTAATTCATATTCAAAGTATTTTTTCATATATTGGTATTTGTAATCAGTAGAACTGAGATGAATTATAAGAAATATACATTGTGCATTATTATAGATACGTTTGCATTAAATGACGATAAATACAATAGAATATATGCATGCAATTGTTTTCATGATATAAGCATTTGAATATATTTACAGAAACATAATTTGTATTTATATTTTTTTTTATACCTACTATTTTTAACCGAATATTAATACTGTGTAATTTATTTAATTATGTATCTGCAGTAAAGAATATATAGAACCTAATATAAATAAAGTTGAAAATGATTTTAATTTTTTTTAAAAACGATTTAAATATCTATCTATCAACTAATTTAGCATTTAGGTAATTGGAGTGTAACAAAAAACGAGAAGGTTGATTCTGAACGTTCTTCCTTCGGTTCTTCGGTTCTCGACGAAATTAGTGGTTTATTATAATTAAGATTTGAATGCAATGATATTGCATTCGAAAATACGATTCTGAGCGAAACTCAATCACATATACAATATATTATACTGATAATTCGTTTCAAAATTTTACCACGTATGTAATTTACCTATGAGGTTACTTAAAAAAAATTTCAAGTCACTTTTAAGATCAAAACAAATTTAGTTATCACAAAATATTTAAATTCAAATTAACGGAAATCGTAATTTTGCAAACTTTTCGTTATTTTTTGATAGTTATTCTTCTCCCAAGGAAAAACTTTTAAAATTCAAAAGCATACTCTTTTTGTGGTAATCGGATCATTATTTATACCCAAAAAAAAGTTTTCAGACTATTGAAAACACATAAAATATCGTAATATTCAATTCTACTAAAGATTATAACTTTAAAAGCTTATAAAAATAGTTGTGAATTACAGTTTTCAAAATATTTTGGAAATTGATTAAGTAGCATATAAGTAGGCTATTATAAAATTATCAAGCCATTAAACAAAAATATACAGGTAATAAAACATTTTTGGATAAATTTTAAAGGTCTTTATTTAATCAGGAAATAAACCTATCCGTTCCAAAATTGATGTTTGAAGACTACCTATAAGAACACTCAAAAATATTTTCATGATCCTACGTTCAAAATTTCATTTGTTGCCAAGAAAAATCTAAAATAAATTTCCTTAAAATTACGATTTTCGTGAATTTTGCCGTTTTGCCGTTTTTCCGTTATTTTTGAGTAGTTTTTCTTTGGAAGTTTTTGGAAACTGGAAAATAAAGTTCAGAAATGGTTAAAGATTTTTGATGAACAAAAGAAGTTGGACAACCAATTTAAAAACAGATTTTTGAAAGAAGAAAATCATAATCCTGCCTTCAAAGACACGTCTACAGTACACACTTCTATTTTCGCCGTAAAACCCAAGACTATCGTATCAATATTGGATCACGAATTGGACATCAGTGGTCCGAGTCCTGAAAAGCAACTGACTGTTGAGGGATCGCTATGTCAAACAAAAACGAGTTTGTTATGTTAAATCAATGCCAAATTAATGCATTAATGCCAGGCACAATAGTACAAATCTACAAAATGTAACCAATAAACGCCAAAATATACAAAACCGACAAAAAAATGTACGCACACGCAAATATACTGCAAAAGTGGTGGAGCGCAAAGCGAGCAGTGAAATGAATACTGATCGGTGACGGACGGTGGCAAATTGACCATGGCTAAATACCATGGAACTAACGAAAGCATCAGACGCACATCGTGGAGATCATCAGGCGCAGAACAATACTTAAAAAAATATTTAAGTTTCTACGATCAATCTCAATTAGTTATCACGAAATATAAAAATTCAAAATAACGGAAACCGTATTTTGCCGATTTTCCACCATTTTTTAGTAGGTTTTTATCCTAAGTAAAAACTTTTAAGAAATTGGAAAAATGTGCTAAATAAATTATCAACTAGATGCAATTTTCTACCGAAGATAGACCCTATTCGTGTTAAACGGACCATTATTTCTACCCAAAAAAGTGTCCTAGACATATATTGTATATACGAGTTATGGTTTACATAGAATTATGGAAAACGAGATTATAAATTCTAATAATCGGAAAATGTTTTGACGGAAATATGGGTATTAATTATCATCCTTAAAAGTAATCTGAATTAATTAATTCGTCACAAGCTTCTACTGAGCTTAATTAAACATTATTTTGCTCTTTTAACACGTGTGCATTTGATTCGATTATTCATGTGTCATGTAAAAGTTATTGCGATAGCAAATTTTATGCTGATATTATTAATACAATTAATAATAATTATGCAATGTATTAAAAATTAATATCAAGTGTTTTTAAAGATGGAATCAATGAAATCAATCGAAACCTATAGATAATGAATTATGATTAGAAAAGATATCAGTAAGATGGAAGAATTTCTAGAAAAGTTGATGTGTATTGAGATTCAACGGTTCAAGACAGACATTTATACACACACATGATATCCTTTTAATTTTTTCACGTTTTCATTATCGTTCATTTTATTTCAGTTTTGTCGTATTGTCACCATCCTTACCAGCCATAATTAATGATAAAAACACAACGAAGATGAATAATAATAACAATAAAAGACGAGAAACATCGATGTTTTGACGCAACAGCTGTGGTAACTAGGAGACATCGATGTTTTTCATTCCTTTCGTATCTCCGCCATTATACACCTGTCCGGGGCCACACATATACAAGATCGCCCAACGTATTATACACGTACACACCGAACGCGGATACAATCGGTCCTGCGGAGTAGTGGCGGCGACGGCGCACAGACTCCTTGCCGAGTATAAAAAAACAGGTTTTGAACAAACAAGAAATAAAACATAAAATAATAATAATAATAATAATAATGAGAAAGAGAACACCATAACATAATGTATAATACGTATAATACCTGTGTGTTGGGTATTTCTTCGAACTAGCTCTTTCACCACTACCACCGGCCGCCACTGACGACGACGACGACGACAGTAGAACCGAACGGAGAAGAACGAGTGAACAACACCTTATAATAATATATTATGTTATTGTTATTATTAAATATACGCACAGAGAATGTTCATAACCATTAACCATATTATACACGAATATTGGTAACATTCAATATTAAATATTAATAATGGTAACTATTAACTTATAACACAGGGCCTCAGCCGGTAGAATTTTTCGACCTTACCGTTAAACTCACTCAATGCGCAAACGACGGGTCAGGGGTATATATTTTACGGTTTGCTGACTTTAAAGAAAGTATTTTTTGTTTGGTTTCATTGCGCTCACCGAAGGGATAATAATGTTTTCTGCAATTGGAATACAATAATAATATAACGCAATTCCATTGTTTTTTTTTTTTTAATTTTGGTCACTTTATATATTATATATGTTTACTGTTTATATTGTGTTTTGCGATGATAAATAATTATTCATATACGTATTACGTATACCTAATACCTATCTATAATACACTAGTATATATATATTATGGTTAAAATATACGTAAATATGACGATTTAAGAATGATCAGAATTTCATGTTGCAAAATTAACAGTTATTTTAATTCCTATAAATTTATATAACACAAATTCTGATAGCTTTGTATATCAGAATTCATAACACACATATATATATATATATATATATACAATATATACATGGTGTTCCAAATCTATTTACTAATTATAATATCTCTGTGAAATATGAAGATTTTTAAATGACGTTTTTTAAATTTATTATTTAGGCAACGGATTATAATAGTACTCCTATTATTACTTAAATTTTAAACGTTTAATAAATATAATTTTGAAAATAGAAAGTATTTAAGAAAATGTATTACTAAACTATGTGCAATTTGAAAATGGCTAGTTTAAAGAAAATATTTTTATGAATATTTTGATGGTCAAATTTCTTATTTAATCAAGGTAGTGATTTTTAGGAATTTTCTTCAATAATCGTATAAATTATATTTTTAACGTAATTTTTTTATAATTATATAATCTATTATTCTATTATATTGTGAAATTTAAAATTCATTTTATCAATATTCAATAAGTAAATGATACGTTGTAATGGTAGTTATTAAATTTTGTAATCACCGAGAGCATTTATGATATTGAATATTGATAAAACAAATTTTGCATATCATGTTATTCAAGTATTAAATTATTATAAATAATGACGTCTGAAATATAATTTCTCCAAAATATTCCTAAAAATCAACATCTTGGTTATTAGAAGGTTGACATATCAACATTTTTATATAATTATTGTACTCTTTAAAATGGTTTTTATCTATTCAAATTTCACACAACTTAAAAAAAAACGTTTTTTTTTATGTAACGTCTTTTAAAAAAAATGTATTAAATTAATATTATACGCTGTTGCTTATCTAATAAATTAAAAAAAAAAAAAAAAAAATCCGCATTTATAAGTTTCAATTTTTTAAGGAAATATTGCAATCAGTAAATAGATCCTAGATTTGGGACACTCTGTATATAATAACGTATATTTTTTTAACGATAATAAACAATTTAAATACAACGTCTTCTTATTTATATTATACATACTAAATACGTATTTATATGGGTACCATAATATAATATATTTTCAAACGGTAATAATTGTATAAGTTAAACATATTTTGACGAGATTAATAAATGTTATAAAACACGTAATGCAAAGTACGATAAACAAAACTAATTTTCCAAACACCGCGGGTATATTTATTGCTACATAATATTTAAATAAATGTAATTTGTATGCGTATAACTGATTAATGTTCATCCACCTCTAAAATTAATAAAACAATTTTGTGTTACGGAGTTCGAACACTTTAACATTATTATATATTTATTACAAAAATAATTTCTCATTAACGTGCGTAAAAATATTGAATACGCGTCTTTCGGTCGACCATCGGACGTCGGACCACATTTCATCGAGAACGTCGTCAACATTTATTATAATTATATTTTATGTGTATAAAAGTGTATACTTGTTTGTTGTGACTTGTTGTGCATTATAATAATACAATTAGTATACATTTTTAATAATTCAAATATTATTGTAGTGTAACGCGAGTAAACAAAACGCGACTTGTGCAACATGCGCAAAAATATCGGCGGAAAAAAAACGCAAAACGTCTCCGTCATACGTCGTTTCTGCCTGGTGCATCCATCTCACGTACGAGCGTTTATTCATTTATTACACAAATCACTCGTGTCCGTACGAAGAAGACGATAGGTCTGATAGTCACTTGCGGGTACACGCGTGCACGCAGCGCACAGCCTCCGGTAGTGCCGCGCGGTAATGCGGAGTTCAAGGTGACTATCTGGCTGCAACGCTGGTCAGGTCGTGGGGCGCCTGTAATTTCCGAAGACCAGGTTACTGGTTAGGTATATTATACCAGTATATAATTGTGATTAGTGCGGCACATTTTGGCTAAATTTCAATTTACGAAGAAATTCAAAATTAAATCACACTAAATATTAATATTATATATTTCGATTTATAAGCATTGAGTAGGTTAAATATTAAAACATCGTAAATGTATATATATACAAATTATCAGTGGCGGATTTGAGGGAGGCCATAAGCGTCATGGCCCCCTTAGAAATTTTTTACTTTCGATTTTAGTTTTTGATGGAAAAAAAATCTATCCGAAATTCAAATAGCTTATAGATAATGAATTAAAAATGATTATTTAACATTATAAAATAAATTTACGTTATAATTGTTATAATCTTTAAATGTGAAATTTTATATATACTCATGTTTATGCATGTACAGTAATTAAAAATTAACTTCTCAAATCCAGAACCAAATCCGCCACTGCAAATTGTTTGTTTACGTGCTGAAGTTTAGAAATTAGATAACATTTTGACCTTACATTTTTATAAATTTATCTACTTATTTTATATAATATAAAAGTATATTTGTTAGCACGTAAAATGTTTCAATAATTTCATTATAAAATGTTGGCACACAAAACTTCACCACCTCGAGCTTACACATTATTATTATTATTTTTTTATCAAGAAAGTAAAAGATATTTTTTTATTTATCTTCGTTCAAATTCTACATAATTTTACTAATAAAAAGTTATTATAGATCAGTGATTTTTTTTAAATATTAATATATTATATTTTATAATGAAGAATTACAAATACCTTCTTTATTCGAAATATTTCCCTAGACCTGGACATTGTAGATGCAAGTGTGTGACTAGATCGAGATAAATATGAATACATATTTTGTTAAATTAATCACATCGAGTTTCATATTTTAAATTTTGTTTTGGATTTCGTGTAAGAGTGTTCGGTTTATGCACAGATAATAATAAGTTACAAATTTAAAAGCAGGTTGAAAAGTAAAACACTAAAACATATAAGTACCATATTATATAGTTATGTTTTTTTTTATAAACTTTGTGAACGAATAAATCATTATCATACGTTATAATTAATGTTCTACACGATGCACATTGTAGTCGTTAATTTAAAGCAATTACGTACTTAATACAAATAGTTTCCTGAGATTAATTCATTATATGTTTTTTCTATATCTATATTAAACACACATCAATACAATATTAACTAGTAACTGGTAAGTGGTAATGTTTTTATAGTTATCATTAACTAGTTGAATAGAGCAGGTGATTTTTTTGGTAATGTAAAGTTGTATAGGTATAATATACAAATCTACATAATAAATTACTATTTAAATACATATTATATACGTGTTACTTAATAGCTATTAATTAACATCACTAATTTGGTTTTGTTACGCATCGGTTTACAATTATTACAGATCCCCTCAGTATCGTAAAAGGAGTATCTATATCAAATAGTTTTAACGACGTTTATACAATATTATACTATTATATATACTATTTTATACACTTTATTCAAAATAAGTATGATATAAAATAATAGTAATTTATCATATTTGTCCAATTATACCTATATTATAAGAATGTATACAGTCGTAGAATTTTAAATTATATTTATTTGGTCAAATCTAGTCCGATATTAATATATTTATAAAATTATAATGACGTGTTTGGGTGGTGATTTAATTTTCCCGGCACAACTAATCGACTGCTGTGATATTATTATTGTTTCAAGACTTAAAAAATAGCATCGTTGTGGCAAAGATCTCAGCTGCATAGTTCATGTTTGATAATGGATAATAATAAATAAAAAATCCCACCCGCTGGTTATACATTATTTAATATGTTAATATGATTAATACCGCTGTACATTCCTCACCTTCCTATCAAAATCAAAAGTCATCATCTTATCAATCTTATCGAATGAAGTCATAGCTTCATTACATATTTTTATGCTGTGTTACAATTCTTACTCTCAAAATTATTTAAATGTTGTTCTTTGAGCTCATATTTATGCCAAGACATTATTGTAACAATATAATATTAAATTTAATTAAATTAAAGTTTCTTCACATCAAATTACGTCATATATTAATATTATACCTAGTGATAAACCCACAAATTAAATATTATATTTGAAATATTACTTGACATTGTCATAAAGAATTATTATGGTTTTTTATTTGAACTTTATTATGTAAAATGAGATTATTTTATTAAAATATATTGATATTTAAATTTTTTATTATTAAATTATTTAACACTAAATAATAATATTGTTTTATTTTAATTTTAATATTAAATATGTAGTCAATAATATAATGTTGTAAAGGTAATTAAAGAAATGTACTGAGTTATTTTATAATTATATACCCAACGCTAATTTATTTGATATTTTATACAAATATAAACATAAATGAAACATTTAAGTGATTTTAACATTTTAAGTATAGTATAAAAATTAACTATAGTTTAAGTTAAAGTTAAACTTGTATTACCTACTTATAAATTGTTTTTAAAATCGATTAGGTTTTCTCCTTTCTATTTATTCAGAAAAAGCTTATCCTTTATAATATCATTGGTTGACACTATGTCATATAGACCTAGAAAACTGTATGCTAGTAGGATTCAGTACTACGTACCGCGTACATGGTAAGTGGGTTATTGACATTTCCAGAAGGTCTACTCGGCAGCGGCAATATCACACGTAGTGTCAGCATGTAGCCTTCGGCAGCAACGGCGCGGAGGACCGCGACTAACTGGTTTCCGACCCATGTGTGTTGTTACTTATTATTATTATTACTTATTTTTTTTTTTATCATGAATCGAGTTTTGCTGATTAGAAAATTAGGCCTAAAACACGATTGCTTGAGTATAATACATACACATATACCGTAATGACAAAATTAAAGGGGTTTCATATGTGATGGAAAAGGTGTCTTAAAAAATAAATGCACAATTAATAAAAACAGTAATGATAATGTCTACACTTCTATAGCGTGTTGTCGCCGTCGGTCGGAAATCGGAATGATAGAAAGAAATGAGGAAAAAAATATGCAAATTCAATTGGGCATCGCACGCGCGACGTCACACATTATAATATATGTTCACACCCGGATGTGTGCGGGGATTGCATTTGATGTATCGACGGTCATATTATGTGCACGATAAATTATTATTGTTATAAACTGCAGCGTTACTATCGTACTATCAAATAATAATAAAAAAATCAACCACAAAATGGTTTTACAAGTTCTCTAATGGTTATCTTTATTCGTGTATAATATACGCTATCTCATAGTAATGCGAGAAATAATGGTTATTTATATACCTACGTTATATTCTAAAACTTGTTTTAAACAGATGCACATAGGATTGATTAATTATTTTATTATCATTCGTCTTTTTAGCTTGTGCAGCTAACGGATATACAAAGAATAACGATTTTGTCGCTACGTAATATATAAAGTTAATAGTTGTTATGCAGATTTGAGACTTGTGCAATATTTCAAATATGGATTTATAAAATCACCAAAATTTAACATTTTTCAGTATATACCATATGTAAAAATGTCAAATTCTCTTGATAAACAATGTGTATAAATTAATTAATAGTAATAATAATGGTAATGTAGTAAATAATAGTATCCGGAATACTTTGTTTCAAAAGTCTTTAAGGCTTTATTTTTAATATTTATATAAAATGTTTTTTGTATATTTCAAAACGAATATAATATAAAATTCTCAAAGTATTCAAATAGGTATCTAAAAGAAAACAATTCTAAAGGTAATGAAGAAATATAATTAATAGGAATATCGTAAATAATACATTCAATTATTTTTTTTAAATAAGTTGTATAGGTTGTATAGTTATACATATATATTTTATAGTACCTATATAATACTATAATCTTGACTACACTGTACGTATACTGTATTTTTTTGAAGGCCAAACAAAAAAGATCGATTCTTGTGTTTATTATCTACTTGTATATTATATACCAATGTACCCCTTATATATTTTGTATAGGGTGTTATGAATACTACGTATACATAATTATTACTATGAGAATAGAGATTCAAACAACCGTAAACAATTTCAAATCGGTAATTATTTTTTGTGAAGAATAACATAATAAACTTATACAATCTAGAATTGTTTGTAAGTAGTTATTTTTGTTTCGAGTATAAGTCATGGGAACCAATGAAAAGTGAACCATTTTTATTTTGAATAAAATATTCTACTGACAGGTAAGTTTTCAACACGATATTGTCTCGCATATAGAATATCTTCTAAGATTGATTTTATTCAAAACAAAAAACTGGTTGTAATGTGTTTGTTTTAATCGGTAAGGAACACCTAACCTAATATAGAGATATGTACCTAATATATATAGTTTGAAATTAATATTCTGATTAAACTGTTATATAATTGATGTTATTAATTTTAGAATTTATAATTTATTTAAAACGATTATAAAAATATCAGATATCAAATCGGGTTTTAAACATCAATAAAACGTAAGACTTTGTACCTAATACTATAAGATAAATTAGTAAATTTTGGAATGGTGCCAAATTAGGTAAGATATGTATTTTGTTAGAATGACCAATCACACAATGTATATTATATTTAAGAATGTTATAGGTACATATGATTTTATGTATACAAATAGTCTTTCAAAAAACTAAATAGGATGGATTCCTTTTTTGTCAGTAAATTATGATTTGAGATATTAACTTAAAAACAAATCATTTTATTGTTAATAGTAACAGTTTTTACCACAATCTGTTGTAGTAAGTAAATATAGATTTTTGATATATATTAATATTTATATATTATAATTTATTATATTTATTAATAAATAATCTTTTCTAATTGACAAATATAACTTAAAATATATTTGATAAAATGTATCTCATTTAAATATGAAATTATTATTTGTAATAGGTGTTTGCACATTGATACAATAATTCTTTCATAAACACGTTTCATGTCTAATGTACATACAATGATTATTATTAGCATATTTCAAAAATACATTTTTATTAAACAATTAGCGTAATCTTAGTCCATGAATAATAGATTTCAATTAATAAAAAAATAAAGTTAAACGGTGTTAAATTAACATAATCTATAGGTACTTAAATATATATATATATTTATTATAAAATATATATTTTATTATATTATTATATACTATATATATATTATAAATTATATAACTTATGAACTTAATCACTTAGCAATTATTGAGCGAACCATATAATTATAAATTTAACAAGACAACTAGTGGGTTTGTAGACTGTAATTTTACAACGCTTTAGTGTCATTTATAAATTATAATATTATATTTATTTATTTTTTATTTATTATATTTTAAGATGTTTTAATATAATATTAAATGATATTATTGATATAATTGCATATTATTAATTGTATTAAAATTAAAAAGTATTAAAAAGTAATATTAAAATGTTCACAAAAATGTTAAAGTGAGCGTGAGGTATATAGATTATATTATAATTTATATTTATTTACACACAAAACAATCTATAATTTAATTTCGCAAAAATCATATACATATAATCACCTAAGCGATTATTCATTCAAAATTACAATACTTTTATAACTGGGTGATATTAGTTTTAAAATAATTTTTTTTTCCTATGTGTAATATTGTAATATTACATTTGAATAAAATTATTTATGAATTATAAATATTTTTAACATTTTAAACCAATAATTACATTCATGGTAATTTTACAAATTTTTATAATTAAAATATTATTGTGTGCAATATAAAAAAGGAATTTAAATGTAGGCATATTATGTAAATACTTTTTAAACGTATCTGCACTTGTATTTAAATACTTATATTCTAAAATATTAGTTGAAAAAATACATATTGTATCTGTATTTGAAACACATTTTAAAAGTATCTTTTACAATACTGCATATATACTTCGGTATAGACAGCAATAGTCCTTACATGCCACAGTATTTTATGGGGACATTAAAATCAAACGAGACCCGAACGATCTTATTAATATTTAACAGTTTCTTTGTGTTATGTTATGTCATGTATTATTGTTGTGTCTTGGTATTATATCTATCTGTATAAAATGCGTATATTTAATAATAGCCTGAAAAATCGCAACTTTAAACGAACAAATGAAACCTGTGGAATAGAATCATAAATTATAATTCTTATTATTATTGTCAATAATCTATTATAGTAATTTTGTAAACTTTATTTGTATAAACGTTATAGTTAACATTATCTAGGTATATTCATGTAATTATGATCTATGGACTTTTTAAAGGGTAGAAAAATGTTCAGTAAAAGAGTTTAGAAAACTTTTAAAATTTGTATAAGGTGGCCACATTACACAAATGTATTAGAATATACTATTATGACTATAATAATAATACATAGGACTGATCGATTGTTGTTTCAATCGATTTTTGACTATTTATAGACAATACCGTCGGTACAGTAGTTATTTGATGTCTTAGATTAAAAATACTAATTACTTATTAAATTTTACTTGTCGATTTCTTCAGATCTATATATCTGTCTTCTAGTTCAATGCCTAAATTTTCGCATAATCTTCCGTATTCTATCTTAAAAAAGTTTATTAGATGTTTAGATTTTATGTAAATTAAACCACCGTTATCTACTCAGACTACAGACAACTGTGTTTAAAAATCCATGGTTGTAACATTGATTATATATTTAATATTTATAATATCATTTTATAGTTTAATCAATGATTGTAAGTTGTAACTATAACTAGTTTAATAGTTTTATCTATGACATATACACGATTACCCAATTATATAAATCACAATACATATTATAGATTAAATATTCGGCAAAGCTCCATCTTTGATAAAAAATAGTTTAATAGGTAGATAGTCCATAATTTATTAGTAAGAACCAGGCAAATTCAATTATTTTAAATTTTATGTATATTTAAATATATTTCGATTATTTGATCAATATTGATAATTTTTTAGCCCTAATAATAGTATCCTAATAGAAATTGAAGATATCCAAATAATAAAATTATCATTTTCATAACCTCTCACCTACATTTTACGGTTACGTGGCTTGCAACAATCACATGTCTAGGGGTCAAATATGATTTTTAGTTAATTGGAACATGAAGTTTACGTAATCCAACCAAATGATTAGGTTTTTCTTTCGAATAAACGACTTGCTTCAGTGTCCAGACGTCACCATGCGTAAAAAATCCGTAGCTACCCGGGATTAAACTCGAACCTCGTGCGTTAAAAAATGTGCTTAGATCACTTGGCTGCACCAGACCTCTGAAGATTTATAAACAATCTATGTATCAACGAAATATATTAGGCTATCTTAGATTTTTTTAATTAATTGATTTTACCTAAACACAAAATTTAATTTTAAATTTAAATAAACCAAAAATTATTTTTAAAACCAAATAACGCTTTATTTAAGGTGTTCGTTACGAATTTGATGAGAATTTTATTATGATAATATGTTTTCCATTATTTCTGTAACATAATTTTCTGATCACTCTTTGTATTATATACGAGTAATTATTTTATATTATTAGTAATCATTATACGATAATCGTAGATTATTAAATGAATAAAACACCGAGACGCGATGGAACATTCAGAGAGCGTATAACATTAAATATTATAGCGTTCCGAGCGAAAAGTGTGTCCTCAGTTATCGCGTATCGGCGTTGATATGGAGAAAGAGAAAGAGAGAGAGAGAGTGAGGGAGAGAAGGAATAAAATATATAAAAAGCAACCACTATTTATATCCAAAGAAGACCGGAGGTGGTGAGCTGGCGCGCGGCGTTCACACTCTCTGCGTGTTCCGTTTGCATTCTTCGACTAGTTCGACTGCCTTCGTTTTATTTACGTTGCCGCCTTACAATATTATGATCGCCGTACCCCTTCGAAATCATTCGTCTGAATGTATTTACACATATACGTATGCGTGTTTGTACCTGTTAAGTATATTCCTCAAGCGGGTTCTCGGGGGTTACCAAAATATCATATATTATTCTCCTTGTGTATAATGATAGTTGTGAATGATTGTTCTTTGTGATCATCAGATACCGCATTTTTGACTAGACGACAAAACTGACAAACGAGTATCTTATATCGTAGGAATGGTTTAAATATAAGGAATATATTGTTATATAGTATAAGTTATATATAGGTATAGTTGCATTGAAAATTCACAATATGACTTTATAATGCAGTTTCGAACTTGATATTCACTACTTGTGTGAAATATAAGTTTGCCGCAATTTATCCAGGTTTATCATAAAAATTCAATTGTGATTCTACTTTGTATTATAATTTACGATCAATTTAATGTATTACGTTTCGCTATAACTTCTAAATGGATATTGGATAAACATACATAGATTTAACTCATGTTGTGTACATACTTAACATCCATTTATTATAATCTGTCAACTGAAGATATGTGTATTTTTAAAATTAAAGTATATTTACTCGATCAGGTTCAACAATATAATATAATAATTAAAAAACAAATAATTCAATCCTCGAAGGTGTCAAAATAATATAGTATATCTTCCTCGCGCATAATTGTTTAATTACAGAATATTATGTCTATATCTTTAATGATAAATAATCGAAATGCATAATATTATATAAAATACTTTTTAAAATAAATAAATCATCATGTGTATATTTGTTTCAATTAAAAAGCATAGTATGAATCCAAAGGTTAAACAAATATGTGTAAACGTTTATATACGAGTTACTATAATAATAATTATTGTGAAAGTTGTGATTAATTTAATCTAGATCTTGGAAATACTAATTTATATTAATAGCAGTAGTTTAAAAGTGACCATTGATCTTATACAAATACAAATGCATGTAAAATATGTTGTGATGTTAAATTATAGATCTGAAATCTAATGATGTATGTTTTAGTCAAATTATATTTTGAATTTTCATTGGAGTGCACGCATATATTCATTTGTAATCATACGTAGCGATTATAGGTGTATAATATCCATCTTGTTTGATGTCTCGATTCACCGGAGGCGGGTTAGTTAATTGCTTACTTAATTATCATAATTCATAACATTACAATTTTTTTAGTTGGTAGGTTTTAAGTAATATTAACTTCAATGAAGTTTGGATAAAAACTACTCCCATAAAATAATTGTAGTAAAAATAACAAGTTCTAATCTATATTATGTTATGAAACAATATACCTATGCATACATTTTGTTTACTTGTTAATCAATAATAATAATACATTTTTAAAAAATGTTCATACAATTTAAATTCAATATATTTCTTATAATGGCTGCTAAGTTAAATTTTGATTTATAAGCAATATATATTTAAATACTGTGTAAACATCATGGATTTACGATCGAGGTAATGTTTGGAATTTAAAGCTATACAACGTATTATGCGTGCTTATAATATTATGTACAAACGACAACGTTAATCACTAGTTTGATTTCTCAGTATGGCATATGTCTTCGGGTTTATTGAACATACCAACTAACGTAAGATCGTATATTCAGGTAGGTACCTAAAGGTAACCGTATGTTGTATACAGGGCGAACGGAATGTTTTGTTACATACACTATGGAAAATGTCTATACTTACCATATTTGTAACATGAAATTCTAATAGCCATGTATATACGTACCTATTCTGGTACCTGTACGTTTGTTTATGTACCACTGTATACTGTATACACTATATTGCTTATAGTAAACGGTTAATTTATTATGTAAATGGCATGTGGGTTACGTTCCATAGAATTTGTATATAGTTCGTCCCCACCACGTTCACCCTGTATATATATATAAAATAAAAATATGTGCATGTAAAGCGTACACAAAGTTCTTGTCACAACGCGCATTTATATGGCGGTCGTTTTTCTTTATTTCTTTAGCTTTTTTTATTTTATTGTTACTGGTTCTCCGAGTGGAACCACGAAGGAAAAAATTGTCGTGTGTGACCATTTTACAGTGGTAAATGAAACAAATATAATTATTATTCAAACATAAAGCATAAACGCATGTGTATCTGTATAATATTTTTAAGATTTATATAAAATATCCTTTTACTAATCGTAACCGTTGAACTATTAATTGAATATTTCTAATTCGATAAACGACCCCACACTCCTTTACATTATAAGTCATATAAGCAATACGAGGAAGTGGTCAGGTGACTATAATAATATAGACTACGATTATTGCAAGTATTTGTGTTTAACATAACCGGATGTTTTGCGTGGAAGGCGAACAAAAATAAAATAAAATAAAAACAGTTCGTCAAATATTCGTCTTCTGTGTGATTATTGCGATTATTGTTAATATATATTCTACCCGGAGGCACTGAACGAGATAAAATTATATCTGTAACACTGCCGATTATGGAAGAGAGTGATCTGCAGACAATCATTTTAAAACGAAGTGTGCACGTCATCGGTTCCCAAATAAAGCGTTATTGACAAGCATAGAAAAAGTTGTTTATTCAACATCGATTAACGCTAATAACACATATATATATATATATATATATGTAGTTATAATATTGTTAATTAATAATCTTTATATCATGCATGAGGTATACAATTTAAATAAGGAAATAGTTATCTTAAAAAAATAAAATGCTAAATAAGATGTAAGTAAATAATAATAACTCATACACCTAAGTACGTGTAATATAATATCTACATAATTTGTTTATTTATATTTTTGTTTCGATAATCAACTCTAACTTTTGAAAATATAAAATTATATTAAATACTATATTATAAAATTCAGAATGAGTAATAATCACTAATGGACATCACTCTAAGGCTTATAAATTTACACGTACGGCAAAATGCATTAGAGTTTAAAATAGTAATACTTGGAAATGAGCTAAGAACATTTTTAAAATAATTATATGATGTTTTTGGCACCTCATCTTAAGGTGTTTCATCATCTGAAAAAGGAGTTTCATGTTTTATAAAATATAAAAATATATAAAACAATGAAAATAGTTGGTACTAGGTATTTTTATTAATATTAAATGCATTATTATACCTACTTTAAATGTAAAATAGTTTTTTATATTAATTAAATTAAATTATAATAAAATATTTAGAAATATTATTTAAGAAAAAAAAGTAACACTACATTTAATATAATGTTATAAATACACTATACGAACAGTATTTATTATTATTTTTAAGTTAAACTCTTCATTTAAAGGTGAAACTGATTAGAATGAATAATTAATGTGATTAATTTCAGTTTTATTTTATGATTAGATACATCTCTTAATTTTTATTAGAACTTTGTTTGAAAAAGTAGTAATGATATTAAATGTCTTAAATATGTACGTTTTAATATTTTATATAAAATTTACAGCAAGGTTTTTATGTAAAAGTTACATTTAATAGTAACTTATTGTTATTAATGTATCGACTTCAAAGTCATTAATCTATTCCCACGAGAATGATTAGAACAATATTTCCAGCTGAGTTCATTTTAAGCAATGCATATAAAATTGTTGATCAGACTAAAGTCATCTAAGGTCATATTATAAAACACTGATATACAATATTATAATGTAAAGCCACCAATGATTCAAGTGAATATAATTATATATATTTTTAAAAAAAATTTTATCAGCTATCGCGATTAAAATATTTGATATTATTATTATTATGTAGCATAAACTAAGATATTAAAACTTTTTATTATTCATAATTATGATTATATTAAATTTAATAAAAAGTAAAAGAGCAGAACATTTTATAATATTCATTATAAATTTGAAATAAATCTCATTCGAAAAAAGGATTTAAATTTTAAAGTTATAATAATGAATATTATATAGAAATATAAACATACGTATTATGTTTAATTTATATTTTTACCCAACTTTAACTTTTTTTTAAATGGATTTTGCAAAAATGTAAAAACATATAGATAAAAAAAATATTAATTAATTATAATAATAATATAGCTTCTATAATAATCATTTGTATTAATACTTAATATTCATATTTAACAAGAACTCATATCATTTTAATTTATTTTGTTAATATAATTTCATTAAATAAAATATATTAAATATACGATCAAATGCTTTTAACTTGCCATATTTAATAAATCAAATATCAATAAAATGTATATAGAAAATAAATCAACATAATTTTATCAATTATTGCTATGATTTGTTATGATTCATATTATCCATCATTATCGAATTATTATTGAGCAACAGGTAATTATAAAAAGAAAAGAAAAGTAAATAATTAATAACTTGTTCAATAACTGAATAACTATATTAATTAAAAATCGTTATTAGGTACCTAATAAATCTTAGTTACGTTATTAAGTAGTCGATGTTTATAAAAATAATTAATAATAAAATTAAGCATGAAACTCAGATAGCAATATAACTAGCGCACTCTTGGTAACAAATTCTCCATTTACACCAAAACCATAGCTAAATGGTTTGTATTTATTTCCATACACGGCGCATGAAAAATATGTGAATGCTTTACGACGTTCTCGTTTTCAATTATTTAGATTAAACTAAAAATTAATTCGTATTTATTAATTATATTTTCATTACATAAATAAATAAAAATCTATAATATAAATTTTAAAAAAGCGGAAAGGTCGATCCTAATTCGTTCCTTCGGTCTTCGGAGAAATTAGTGGTTTATTATAAATAATTATAATTAAGATTTGAATGCAATATATTATATAGATAAATCGCTCCAAAAATTTACCACGTGTATAAACACCTATGAGAACACTTAAAACAATTTCCCTACGTTAAAAATTGCATTAGTTATCATGAAATCAATTTTGTCAAAATTACAATTTTTGTGAATTTTGTCGTTTTTCCGTTATTTTTTTGTAGTTTTTCTTCTCCTAAGGAAGACTTTTAAGAAATTCGAAAAATGAACTAAATAAATTATCAATTAGATGCAATTTTCTACCAAAAGTATACCCTATTCGTGATAATCGGACAATTATTTCTACCCAAAATCGTACTTTCAAACATAAAAAAAAAATCATTGTAATAGAAATACATTCTTTGCTTCACTCAGAATCTAAATTTGATATTTTTCACACGTAGAGTAGATTATTCCTTAATTATTAAATGTCATAATATAATATTGTTATCAATTATTGTTAATATTCTATTTGTACTGTGTACAATATAAGTAGAACCATACCTATCTAATCCCATGTATTTAAATTGATGCCAACATGTTTAAAGTTTTAACCGTTTGTGCGTATGCGCGTAATTTTAATTGGTTGAAATTATGCTCGCGTTGTAATACGTTACACAGATATAATGGTATAAATATATATAATAATAAGAGGCGGATTTAGTTTTTTAACAGCTATAGGTACGACTGCTTACTAAATATGTTTTTGCATTTATGCATTGAAAAATGATTTCGCTGTGACAACATTGTGAGCTTTTGATTTGTCCGATTTTAATTCTGTAAAAAACATAATATTTCTTTACATTTGTTCTAGATTTTGATCGATTTTGATTCAAAATATATTTTAAAATTTATATATAAATAAATAAAAAATGTTAAAATATGGAAAAACTATTTAATCTTACTGAAGTCGGATATTCATTTTTCAAAAAACCATTCGATCAAGACCTAGGAAATATATCAAACAATCCTTAGATTTTTATTGGATTCAAATTGGATCACCCAAAGTCTCACAATTTTGTCACAGCTGAAGGTCTTAACACGACATTTTTTTGACCAACTAGAACCACCTTAAGGATTTCCGCCTTTCATTAAATAAATTAGTAAGTATTTAAATATGCATACGTATTTTAAAATTACTGTATTATAATTCATAAAACACGTAAAAAAACGTATTCTTCATAAAAAATATCAAATATACAAAAAAAGTATTATAGTTTTTTTTATAGTTAAGTAGGTATAGAACCGGTACACATGATTATTAATGAGCCTATTATCTTACGATAACAGGTGTTGATCAGGTCATATGACCGACTTTTTATCAGATGATCTATAGATTTTAAATGACATAGTCATTATTGAACTGTGCGTTAAATGTGTATCCGTGTTCAGTTTCTCCTGCATCTACAATATTAAATGTATTTATCGAGAAATTACAATAAATGATATTATAATTTTATACATGAGATATGAACTAAAGAAAAAAAAAAGAGAAAAATGGAAAAATGTGAGTACACTCATTATTAAGTACTCGTTTATCGTCCTCAGTAAAACAGTCGCATTCATCCTCCGAATACATGATCGATACTATTAAGTATACTACGTAATTATAACTTTTTATGTTTTAAAACGATAATTATCGTTCATGAGTTCTAATCAATTATTTTTTTTACATTTTGAATAACATATTTCGGTCGTACGATATTATTAATGTACAAAAGTTAAAAATGCATCGAACAGTTTTTGCGGTATCAAGCAATATTTTTATCGTTATTGTGTGAACCACTCTATTTATATCCATGTTATTTTAAATAACATAGGATAATATTTTAATACGATAAAAATTCGTCCGATTAATCAGTCGTGCGTATCGGCTCTTGAATAAAATCACAAATATCAAATAGAGAATAGTCAAGACCATTAACATAATGTTATTATATAAAATTAAAATATATGTATTAGATATTATAATATCATGTTTATATGGTCGAGACTATGTAATATTTATTGAACGTTGGAATAAACGCGACATCTTGTCTTAAATAAACATTTACGATTTTATATTTTTTTTATTAATTATAATTTATAAACAATATCGTTATTAAATATAAATTATAAATATATATATATATATTATTTCCAATAGTTTAATAAAAAAGGTTACCTATATACGACTTAATTTATTTCTGGATTTAAATTAAAAATTGATAATACATATTATTAACAGTATACAATGTATTAATATAATTATACTATAAAATATATATATAATAACAAATTATATTGAATGAAATAGAATAATAAGTATACTATCTATTTAATATCTGAGGCAATGTATATTCAATCAACAAAATCGTCATAATGTAACGTTCTAATGATATTACGAATTATTATTGCATAATCGACAATTCAATAAACACAATTCAACAACAACGGTATTATATCAATTCGGTTAATTTGAAATCAATTAAATTGACAATTTACAGATATTCATAATAGGTACGAAAGGTATTGTTATGAATTCAATACTCCACATTAAAGTTCCATGCAATCTTTGCGTTGTATCATTTAAATTAAAGGTTTAATTTTGATTTAATAGTATTTCAGTTATAAAATGTACCTATAAGTATCTGTATATTTCATAGTATAATCGTAATCGATAATTTTTTATTTAATTCTAGAAAAATTTATTTATAAACAAATATGGCAGATAAAAGTTAATTAATAATATAGGTATGTAATAAGTTATTAATTTTGGTTTTACTATTTTCTACTTTTTTCCCCGGTCCAGTTATAAAAGAAGTAAAGTGGTTTTTATTTCAGAATATATTGGTTAAATATTATTTTAAAAAGAGGATTTAAATTTTATCATATATCACATCAGAGCACATAAAATTATATACATAATGACCTTGTAGCTGAGGTTTAATATGACGTATCAGAACACTTTTAATAAATACACAATTTATACTTTCAACAACGATATAGAAGATACTAATTAATTATTGTATCTATTAAGATGATACAAGTTTAATATTTTTGTCTATATCAAAATCGAATATGGTATAAGGATAGTAAGTACCTTGTAAACCGCATTGTGAACTTAATCTGCCTTGAAACTTGCAAAAAAAATCCGGTCGTATGTTGTAGGCGGCCAAATAGTATCGGCACAGTGCGGAGACGTCCGTAGTGGCGTCCGATCGTAGCTTTTTCGATTCTGGTCGATGCGATACCTTCGGTCGCGGTTGCTCCAGCTGCGACGTTGAACCATGGTCTTCGTACGTCTGGTCAGCTAACAGTATAGACTCGTATCCGATGTTGCACGGTGACATCTGGAAAACGGTATCGTTGTCATGTTATCACAATGTGAATAAACCACATCGGTTATGTTAGGTTAGGTTAGGTTAGGTTTGATAGGAATGACTTTGTAAAATTCGAATAAAAAATGATAAAAGTGAAACGTCGTGACGTTAAGACGATACTGAAACGAGTGGACGTATGTATGGTAAATAAAATATTACAATATGTGGCCGACCGGTCGATAGCTATATAGATAATAATATGGATGTGCACGTCGGGGTAAAGGGTTAATAGGTTACACCCATCGAAGTCGTATAAAAAATTGTACGCTGTTTTTTTTTTCTTTTTTTTTTTTTAAATACATTATTTAGCGTATATCGTTTTTAATAACAGGCTATGATCTCGATGGAAAACTTAAAACCGGTACCGTCACGAACGACGACGGACACAACAAGATTTCACCTCCCGCATGTACGATCGCGCGCTTCATATCTAACCGCCGCCGCCGTCATCATCGCCGAAGCTGTATGATATTTTCGATCCGACGGAAACGATTACGATTATTTTACGCGTGTTTCAACGTAGGAACATAATAATAAATAATATTATTTTGTCGATTTTAAACGCCTCCTTTAAACATTTTACATTTTTAGTCTCACAGTCGTCAATCGGAAACGATATAGTTTTACTGCTGATGCGTAATGGCTTTTATAAAAATCGATTAAAATATAATATTATCTCCATTTGTTTCTATTTTATCGGATAAAATATTTGTTATACTGGTCCTCGTGCTTGGTTTGCGGAAACAATGAACATTTAGTGCACATAATTTTTTCCCTCATATTTGATAAATAACATATACGAGAACAATGTTTTAACAGGCCTCAGTTGAGAATGCATTGAAAAGATAGACACTAAAATTATACTCTGTGCTCGTTACATTCTTATTTATTATTTTATAGTGAAACACATAATTATTAAATCCGCGTATTCTTTGTTCAGTTTATATTTTATATTTTGTTTTCTAAAAATCTATTAAATTTGCGATATGAACTCTATTACTGTAAGTTGTAGGATAGAATTAATTAAAAATTTTAGTGGGCGTCTCCCCACTTATTGGAATATTTTTGGAATTTGCTCAGTTTTTATATACTACCGTCTACCATTGTTACAACCCATTATTGTTTACCTTAAAAGTACTTGTAAACAAAAATATCTCGATAATCGCATTCGCCAGTCACTATTGTTTTTGAGTTTCTGATGAAATTGATTATTTTACGATATACATAATATATCTTCATTTTCTACCTACTTGACATTTCATTGATTAATTATTTAAATAAGCGATTATACATTTATATTACATAACACATTTAGCTTTGTTTTTACTTAATATATATATTTTAAAACATTACTACAATTATATTTATTTCTTCTACAATAAACGTTGTTTACTACAATTTACAAATATTTTTATTTATTTATTTATTGTTTTGTATATTTATAAATTATTCATTATTAAATCATTTAAATCTATTTAAGTCTTCGAATCTTTCAAATGCGATGGTTTATCATTGTTTTCAAATCAAAAAGAATAATAAATACCATCCTCTTCGTAGTTTGAAAGAATGATGATCCAACTATTCCACTATCAGTATTAGTTCGACTTTATTTCTATTAATTTAAAAAATAAAAACCAAACTGAGTAGGATTTATATTATACATTTTCTGTTTCTGATTTTATTTTACGATTTGTACATCTACATGACTAATACGCATCACTATACACCTGATGTAACGTTAACGTAATAAATTATAATTTTAATTTATGTACAGATTAGTCAACACCAAATGTATTATTATAGGTAGAATTGTATAAATTACTAAATAAGTATTGTGATATTATTCCAGATTATACATGAACCTTGTTTTTAAGTAGAAATTTATAGTTGATTGAAGATATTGTGTACGTGTCAGTGTATATCATTGTTTTCTGTTGTTGATGTGAAAAAGATCATAGGTTAAGAGATGTCTATATCTTTCACCAGTGTAAACGATTACAGAAAAAAAAAACATTTATAACTCTCAACTGAGGATTTTGTTTACGGAAAAACTTATATGGTAAGTACACTAAGAATATTTATATAAAAACAAGAAAGCTAAATTAATTGTCAGAAATATAAAATAATTACGTGTAATTTATACGTAAATTATTTCATAGACATTTTAGATTCTGTGTAAAGGTTTTACAAAAATGTTTTTTTTTATGTTTGTAAACGTTTTTTTAGGGTAGAAATAATGTTCCGATTATCACAAATAGGGTGTCTTTTCCATACAAAACTGCATCTAGTTGGTACTTTATTTTTAGAATTTCTCAAAAGTTTTTTTTTAGAAGAAGAAAAACTATTAAAACATTGCGGAAACTAAGCTAAATTACGGTTTCCATTATTTAATTTTTTTTTTATTTCGTATTTTCGTGATAACTAATTAAGTTTTGATCGTAGACACTTACTTAATTTTTTCAAATACTCACATGGATAATATACATGCGTGATAAAATTTTGGAATGGGTTGATTTTCTAGCTAAATATAGATAGATAGATAGAAATATGAGTTTTAAACTTTTTTTCAAAAATGTTTAATATTTCCTGCAGATTTTGATTTAACGGTTTGAAAATTTTGTTGAAGCCTACTCATATACCACCTAATCTTTTTTAAAAATATTATGAAAATATTAAATAAAATTTTTTTTTTATAAATCTTTAAAATTGTATTTTTAGTATAATTTAATAATATGATATTTTATGTGTTTTTAATAGCCTGAAAATAGTTTTTAGTGGATAAATAATGATCCGATTACAACAAATAGGATATGTTTCCATAGAAAATTGCATCTTATTGGTACTTTACTTAATTCATTTTTCAAATTTTCGATTTCCGTTAATTTGAATTTTTGTATTTCGTTAATAACTAATTCAGTTTTGATTGTACTTAAAAAATTTTTTGAGTAATTTCATAGGTAATTTACATACGAGGTAAATTTTGGACCAGATTTTTAGTATAATATATTGCATATCTGACTGAATTTTATTCAGAATCGTTTTATCAAATGCAATACCATTTCATTCAAATCTTAATTATAATAAACCACTAATTTCTCCAAGGACCGAAGGAATGAAAAAAGAACGTTCAGAATCGATCTTCCCGCTTTTTAAAATTATTTTAGTCTTTTTTGATCTAGTAAATGTATTAAAAAAAGGGTAAATGAAACATATAGGTACGTGTCAGGCCTTCGGATGGGAAGTCTTATAAATGCACAATAAAAGTGTATTACTGTAAACATAAGTCATAAATATATCGTAGATTCCTAATAAATAAAAACCCCCTAGAAAAAAAATTATATGTTACACATAATTTTTAATAATTAATGTTATTTGTTATATATTTATAATATAATTATATTGTTGAAATAATATTAGCCAAATAGTTGAACTAACATAATGTGTTTAGTAAATATTTTAAAGTAATTTATTACAAAATACCTATAGATTGCACTGCGTAGGTTAAATATTTTAAATTTTGTTTTTCTAATTCATATTTAATAACCATAATTATTATAAACATGCATTTGTGTGTAGTTACTAGTTATTATTAAATATTATTTATATATATTAAATATTAATTATTATAGTCTTTACTCTTTATCATGAAAAACGGTCTTAGAATGCTTTTAAATTTTAATACCTTATTGAATATTTAATATTATATTTACATTTATAAAAACCTGTTTTTTTTTACTTTAAACTTATTATTTAATGAATATATCCGTGGAATTAGTAATACATGTATGACAAATACAAACAGGTAACAGTAAGTGCCAATATGTACAAATTATTAATACCTATTTAAACACAAATATTTATAGTTACGACTTCCGGCAAAAATTTATAATAATTTATATCAAATTAATTAATATAACAAATTTATATAATATTAAAAAGGAACCGGTTTTAAGTCGAAATTTAGGCGTACAAATACAAAATGCTGTTCTATTGAACATATAATTATCAATAATTTGGAATTTATATACGCCTATAATAATAGCGAGGCAAAATTACAAATTCGTAAACTAGAAATGTATTATAAAATATATAATTTAGAAAACATAATACGTTATAAAGTCT
Organism: Eriosoma lanigerum; assembly: GCA_013282895.1. NCBI lineage: Eukaryota > Metazoa > Arthropoda > Insecta > Hemiptera > Aphididae > Eriosoma > Eriosoma lanigerum. Next base: position 27,073,548 of record CM023360.1, read on the forward strand.
CATATATCATTGAAAGATACTGTGGTTAAAGAAGGCTTGTTTATTTACTCCAAACATACTAATCATACTGAGAAATTATATGAAATAATTAAAAACTTCAATTTATTTACGAACATTATATTATGAATCACACGACAGTTGTATTATAAAAATAAAGATATTTTTATAGATGCAAATTATTGAAGTAACATGGTAATTGATACATAAAAACTTTGAACATATTGTAATTATTGTCAGTAAATAAATAACTGTTTTCAATTTAAATCTGCAAAAGAAGTAAGAACTAACTAAGTTTGAAAATTGTTGTTCATTTTACAAAAAATATTTCAAATAATATGATTTATATTTGTTTTTGGTGATACATAATTAATTAATAATATATATTATAATAATTTATTCTAATATTTATATATATATTTAGCTATATAAAATGTATACGTAATAGTTTTACCCTTTTAGAGAGTATACACATTAAACGGGGAATGGGACATTCTGGTGTGGTGATTTTGGCGTATGCTGTTATGGCGTGAGGTTATTTTGGCGTAAAAATTACTCGGTTCAAATTTTGCTCTCAAACAATATTTTTTAAACATCTTAAATACTTTTTCGAACATTTGTATATACAATATTTCTAGGAAATTAAAAATGTTTTTTTTTAAAAAAGTGTTATAATTTTACGTCACTACCACTAAACTGTATATCAGAAAACATGAGATTATCAAAATGATTTATTTTACAATAAAAGTAGAAGAAATAAAAGAATTAACTAGGTATTACATTTTATTATAATAATGTCTAAATTCTAAATTAATTGAATTAACGCAAGAATGAGATCATTTAGTAAATAATGGTTTTATGTAGGTACATATTTGATATTGTAAGTAGTGATGACAAACGTCGTTTTTGGCGTTAATAAATCATATAATAATAATACGATTATTGTTAATTTAATATAATAAATTTTTACAATTAAATCATTTTTACGTTAAAACGGCCACGCCAGAATGTTCTAGACCCCATTAAACGTATTAAAATATGTCAAACGAGAAAAAGGAATCCCATATTTAACATGAAATTCTGATCACCAAGCACTGTATGCATTTAACATACTTATTATGTGTATGTACTTATCATAATTTAATTTTGGTTAAATAAATATATATTATATGAACCTATATTTTTTAATAGTTTATTAAAAACAGTCAGTTTTTAAAAAGTAAATAAAACCGGTTCGAAATATGTATGTATCGGAAGTAGGATCGTATATATTATGTTTGAATATTTTACTTACTACTACCCAACTGAAATAATTCTATTTTTATTCATTTATATATTTCTAAATAATGCAATTTAATAACTAATATTTAGTGATAGGTATAAGTTTTTATTAAATCCTATAAACTCGTTTCATTTTAATCACTAGATTATGATAAGAATTATAATCCCTTTGTTATATATACAATATACATATACTTGGTTTAGTTTAAGAGTACTATTACCCGAATGAAACAATACACTAAGTTATTCTTTTAAAGTTATAATACATTTTTAAAACGTATAATACGATATTAGATGGAACAGGCATTTATTATAAATTATAATATTTACTAGTATATATTATAAATTATAATCATTGGCTTCGGCACAAACATACAACACATAAAATTTAATAGACAACATATAAAAATGCATATATTTTACTCATTAGTCATTATAAATCATAAATATGTGTAATATTAATACATTTTTAATGTTATAGTTGTGTACCTAATTTAATTGATGCTTTGTTAGTTAAAATTCAATCATAGAAATATTGGTACCACGATAATACAATTAAATTTCCTATTGTAATTTGAAATGTTTTTATAAGTATTAGTTAGGTTTTTGTTAACAAATGTACATTTAAATGTTATATCGTAACAATTAAATAGCTTAGTTAGAAGTATTATATATTTTAGAATTTTTTAGAATTTTGGATAGTTAAAAATTATTACACAAGTACCTACGAGTACACCTAATATTATAAAATGAGCTTAATAAATTATTATAGTAAATGTGTTTGCAATAAAATACGATTTGTTAACATAATGTATTGTTACATTTACTATATAAGTGTAATATATATATATATATATAATTCATAAATAATTGGATATCATAAGTCAATAATTTTTTTATCATGCGTATTCATTAACTAAATCTATTTATAACTATAGTTATGAAATTTGATATTGAACTTATACATTTATAAATAATTATTTTACTCATAATTCAATGAACAAGCTGAATTATATAGAATAATATAGAAATAATAATTGAAATCTTTTTTTTTTCATAATTTTTCTATTTGGAAATTTATAACTCGATGGAAGAGGTATGTATTATTTTATAACCGAGTATTGGAGTATCGTGAGTGTTATACAACAGTAGGTAAAATAATTAGAATATGTTTTGGCATGTAGAGAATAACTTCGTTATATTTTACTACCTATAATATGTGTATAAAAAATTCTCGGTAGTGAAATTCGTGTAAATAATGATAATAAACTATTATTGTATTCAAGCAACGAACAACGACAATAGTGTAGTGTCGGTCGCAGAGACGACAGATGAAATGTCGTCGAAGTTAAAATTTATGGATATCGCGGTTGCTCCCGATGTCAGACGACCAATTTACAAGAACAATGGGACTAAGAATACGTACTTATGTACATACATATGTGGAGTATTTGTGTGAGCGAATATATATGCATTGATCGTCACGTGGTGTCTAAAAAAAAAAATAATAATAATAATACCAATACTAATATGTGTATCCATTGTTTGATGATGTGTATACAGAGTAGTCAGAAAATCGTGTTAGAAAAATATTGAAAATAACATTGGAAACGTATGCAATTTTTACATCGTTTTTGTAACTCGAAATTCTTATCACTCTGTATATACATATATATACTAATGATAGCCACGTATAGTGTATATAGTAGTGAGACGGAGTATAACTGCAGCGGATAAAAAGAGGAAATATATGATGTTTTTTTTAGAAAAAAATTATTACGCATTTTTTTCGCTTCTCAATCGTAAACCAGTTTTTGATCTGATTTTAAACGATAGTTTATGAGAACAAAACGTGAAAATCGTCTTTAATTCATAATACACTCTCCTTACTTATAGTTAGCGTACAACCCACCTCATTCACTCCCCTTCTCAAATACCATACCCCGTTTGTACAATAGATACTTACATAACGTATAACTAAGCTTTTTTTTTAAAAAAATATTTATCTTTGAATAACGCCCGCCAGACGGTCCGCTGTCAACGAATAATATTAATGACATTAAGTCCGACAAAAGCCGCTTACAAATTATAAAAATGTTATCAGTTTCGATTATCTGAATCTAGTGACCATTGCCGACCGACGTATTCGATAGTCCCCCCCCCTTGTATCTTGAGTTGAAAAACGTGTAGTAAAATGTTTAGGAGAATAATTATTATTTAGATCCATTATATATTGTACTCAGAACAATATCTTATATGTGGTATATGTATATACTATAAGTACCTATATAATCTATACTATCGATTATGAATCGATAAGTCTTAACAAAAGTAATAAATAACTATAATTATGTTTCACACTCGTAAATATATCTACAGAGTTTCAGCTCATAAACAAAATACCACAGACGTTAAAAATATCAATCATTTTTTTTTTTTTTTTTTTTTAAGAACAATAATTATAAAAAATTTCTATTTTACATAGTAGGGCATGAATTAAAATTTAGACGGGTCATAATTTACTAACTTCTCATTAAATTAGACAGTATAGTCTCACAATGAAAATATAATAATACCTAATAAAATATATAATATATTGTGTTTGCGTTTGCATATTGCATTTATTTTCTCATGTTAATTATTCATATTTTAAACATTATTATGTTAAGTAAAAAATAACAATTTAAAATCCGTTTTAATTAAAAAGAATGATTTAATTAATAAAAATAATTATGCAGAAAAATTAAATTTTTTTATTTATAAATTACAATTAACATTTCTAATACAAATATATTTTCGTCCATTTATATTATAGCTAATTTCTAGAGATAAAAAATAAAGTTAAAATATTGTGTTTATTGTCAGACTATAAATATATCAAATATACTATACATTCGTAATAAGTTAAGGATACTATATAAAAATAACTATACAAGTTATACGATATAAAAAACGAAAATATTTGAACACGATATTTTTGTATTTCGTTATTACAAATAATATATAATAAATAATAAAAATAGATAATATCAGCAAAGTTTTATACAAATTATACGTGATAAATAAAAAATGAACTTTTTAAAGTAGTCAAATACAAATACAAATCCATTTAGTGATCCAGTATTTTATATTTGCTACAACGAAATTATGTTTTTGATTTAAAATACCTACCTAATGGAAAAACAAATTATTATAAGTCAGATATAGTATAAAAGTGTGCGTAGTGTTAAATAGATAAGCGTATTATTTAAATATTTTAATTACTTACAAGATAATTAACTAAACTAATTAATTTCAAAGAACACAAGTATATCGAGTTCTAGAAATTAATATAATATATAGTTCATACTTTTACTTTATCGAATAGGTAAGTATTTAAGTACTTAACCTATTATTATTTATTATATTAATAAATATATAAATGCATTATAATTTAAAAGACATAATTTAAAATAATTTATATTTAACAGATGTTAAAATATTATAATATAAAATTAATTGTGGAATACTTACTCTTAATAAATTATTCACTTGTATAAATTCATTTATGCAGTGTAAAATATGTAGGATTAAGGACTCAAAGCTAATATAAGATTTTTTTTCAAAATTGATTTTTTATATAATTTTTATAAACACTGAACTATTTAAACCTAAAAAGTTTTATATGTATTTTATAAAATAAATAAAATGTTCACACATCGAAAAGGTTTTAAATAGGAAGGTTAAAAAATAACGCATCGTAGATAAAAAAAGTAAAATTTTTTTCTGGATAAATTTAAAAATCATAATATTCTTACTTCAGAGGGCACGAAATGTTCTCAAAAGTTATATTGATTTTATAGCTGGAAAATATCTTAAACAATAATCGTTTAGTTCACTCAGTTGAAATAAGTATTTTGATTTAGATTTTCCATATAGTCAAAATGTCGCACATACTCTTCATACAGTATAGACCCAAATAGATTTTCAGTGAGGTTTGGTTTGTTACAAAACGAATCGATATAATTGTTTTCATTATAAACCAACAAGTAATAGGATATAATATACAATGTACTATATGTGTTATTATAGTGTCATTTTGATGTGGTTGTCCCGTTTTCTGATATTTTCCGACAATAACGAAAACGTTCATTTAAAGGGCCACATTTTTAAAAAAAATTTTTTATAGGAACACTTTTTTAAGAACGTATTTATGTACTAATATTATGTTATACAATATCGATATCAATATTATTCAATTTATTTACCTGCTAGTGTCGCGTAGAACAGTTTTGACGGTGTTTGGCGGGCATAATCGTCGTCGGTTTTCGACGAATGAGAATACTACGAGCGTGTAATTACACAATCTAGTCGAAAAACCAAAAGCCGACGGGACTTGACACGTGCGGTGAGCTGAGAGCGCACTCATTGACGGGACGAACAGCTGATCGCGCGCCGAGCACGTCGCCGGCCGGTGCGCGTTTCGTAAGTAGTAAACGGCCGGGATGGACTTTTCCGCGCTGACAGCGGGCGGTTGCAACGGCGGAATCGTCGACGGAGGCAGCAGCAGCCCGCGCGCACAAACCGGTTTCCCCGTGGAGATGCTTCTGAGTTCTGACGCCATCTGTTCCAGTCTTCGATGCCGCCGCTGAAGAAAAATAAATAAATAATATATTATCCGACGACGTATATTTATCGTGTATGTTTCGTAATGATATATATATATATAGGCTTGTTTTTCTTTATAGGTTAGGTGAAAATAACAACAAACAAAAATAATAATAAAATATGCGATACGGATCTCCAGAGTGAGTAAATCATATTATTTTTCGCTGCGATAACTCGGTTTGGTGGGGAACGATGTGTCCCGAGGGGTTGGAGGGGCACTGGATCAACACTGGTAACTGGTAACACCCGTGTGGCGAAGTGCACGTTGGCGAGTTTGTACATAAAACCGGTAGGAAGTATTCGCGCGCGAGACAGCGTTTACTGCGAGTGATAATGTATCACTTTTGTGGACATTGAACTCTGACGCGCGTGCTATATCGTCGTTGTCTTGCGAATTTTCGCGTACATTTTTTGTCATATTTCATCATTTTTCCTATACTTTTTACCCGTAGAATTCGTTTTTAATTAGGTAAAACGCATTATACCAATATAAATATAATTTTGTCTCAGAGCCGAAAACTGGATTTTTTTTCCAACAGAACATAGGTATTTCATAAGATTAATTGTAATTATTTTTATCTGAATTGTTGTAATTTCATCATTCGCAAAATAGATAATGAAAATAAAGACTGCTCTAGAAAAAAAGAGCTCGCTTTTCATAGTTATTTAATAAAAAACGATGAACTTATGTTTCGTATTGTTGATAAGTAGAGTAAGTATTAACAATACAACAAAATACTAACTTTCCAATCAATAGTAAAGTTCTACACATGTTTACTAATTTCTCTTTTTATGTATCAAACTACTCACTTTACACCAGCTCCTATTTTTTATAAAGATTCGCACTACACATTTTTTAATGTGAGTACAGTAATACAGAGCAATTAAATTTGAATAATGTGTACTGTATAGGTACTACCTGCTATCTAGCCAGTAGTCTTATGATTTATTAGTATTTAGTAGTTACACACTTTTCGAATCCGTAGTGGACAATTTCAATTATGAATTACACACTTTGTGTCGGGGTTCACTAAAAAATAGGGCCTGCTTTACACACAATTTGAACAACTAAAAACTGTCTTTGAAATGACATCAATTTTCTACAAATATGAATGTCAATTTAACATTGTGAATTAATTAAAGTCATATACACATTAAACTATTTAAACTAGATGCCTAACTATGTCATGCATGCTTCTTATGGAATTATTTTCCTTGTCCACCAGTTTCGTATGAATTAAAATCTTATCAAATGTAATTAATTTCAATCGATATAATTGGCTGCTTTGCAATAAAAAATATATTATAAACATTTGAGATATAATTTTTCAACGATTTTTCAACGTAAATATTAGTAATCTAATTTATTATATGTATAAATAAATATGTACGTATGTTATTATTATTTATTAATTCATTATATACATTAACACGTTCAATACATATGATATTAGTCTTGATGATTTTATTCATAAGTATCGAGACAATTGATATTATATAGACGTAAACAATGTCTCGAAGAATAAAAAAAATACATCCGTGGGACGATTATGCAGTACCTATTATATTAAATTATTTAGAACCGGGATATTCGAAACATAATATGCATTTATTATCTAATGTTTAATCAAGATATATTCTCTTATGGTTATATAGTGATTAATTGATGGTGATTACATATTATAGATATAGAAAATTATGTTCATTTGTCTTATGTATAATATTGTATCGTACGTGCGTGTTAACTCACAGTAATTTCATACAATCATATATTACCATAATATATTAATATACTGAATATTTATTATAAAACAGTTTAATATAATATATATATGGAATGGAATGGAAATCTTTAAAATTTATAACAAACACATAACAAAAACAGCTTAGGATATAAATAATATTGTAAAATCTTTTACATGAATATTATAATAATATGTTATATATTTATCTTTATTATTTAATAATTTATATTATGGGTAGTATTTATTTTATACCAATGAGTCATTTTAATTTACGTTTGGTGTTAACATTTAAATTTATTCGTATTCATTATACGTTCGAAATAACATGTGAAATTGTTAAAGTGTAACAAAAATTTATTATATTTAAATAAATAAATTACTTTTTTTTAACATATAAGCTTTACAAAATTAAATTATTAATTATACGATGATATTAAAACTTTTAAAGTTATGTGAATACAAAAATTTAATGCTCACTATCATTTTGATAATTGTTTAAAATTGTTAGTCGAATTGTATTATTTTTAAATTAAATTATTTTAATGTATAATATAGATATTCACTATTAGTGAATATGACCTGATCAATTGAAAATATTTGTATATTGGTGACTACATTGGTTTTTGTAGTCAAATAAATAAGCACAGGTATATTGTACTTAACCAAATGTGTGATGTGCGAGGTATATGCAAATCAGCTGTTTTTTACGAAATAAATATTATTTTAACATTATTCTACTATAATTTATTAAAAAATACCATAAAATAATAATGTAAGTAATATTATGCCGTATCAAACTGTCTTATAATTTACTATTCCATAGGTATTGAATTATTTTCCCTAAAATACATTAATTCAACTCTATCCATTTATACGTTTAAATAAACTTCAAGATTAAATCACAATTTTATAATAAACATTCTGATTACATAATATTATGTACATCTACTTACATTGTACATTGCGGTAACTTTATATAGAATTCTATTTTACAAAAATTGTAATGATCAATTAATCACTGCGTTTCTTATCTCTATTATTTTTTTAATTTAATATTTTAGTCACTCTGTATAGTGTCAATCTTATTTCACTTTATAGATTAACATTTGTTATATTAACATTTTAAAAACAATAAATAAAAATAAATATTGAAAAGTTATTGTATAAATAATAATTAATAAAATTTAATTTTAAATTAATTAAAATAATTAATATTTGAATGCAATAATATAAGGCAGTGGCGGATTTATGGTGGTCCATGGGGTCTGAACCCCCCCCCCCCAGACGCCGATTTAATATGACGTACCAATACTAAAATAATATGTTAAAACATAATGTTTAATTCTATCCTATCTATTCTTGTGTATACAAACGGAAAAATACTTACCTAATTAGTATGTGCTTTTACAGGTTAGTATGTGCTTTTACCTTGTATATAAAAACCCTATATATAAACTCATAGGCGTATGTAACATTAATTGTCGATAATAATAATACGATTATAATTGAATATTGTCGATTATTATAGATATGTAATTGTATATTATTTTAGATTCTGAGCGAAGCAAGGAATGTATTGGTTTTACAATGATGACTTTTTTTTTGTCTCTGAAAACATTTTTTCGGGTAAAGATAATGGTTTGATTATCATGAATAAAGTATGCTTTCAATAGCAAATTGCATCTAGTTGGTACTTTTTAAGCTCATTATTCTCAAAAGTTTTTTCTTAGGAAAAGAAAAATTATAAAAAAATGACGAAAATCTGCAAAATAACGGTTTTCATTATTTCAAATTTTTTATCTGGTGATAATTCATTAGGTTTTTACTAATTAGGATCGTAGGAATTTGAAATTTTTTGAGTATTCATATAGGTGTTCCACAAAAGAAAAAAAAATTTGGAAACGATTGGTTAATTTTCTGACAAATTATAGAGCATTGAAATTTTTTAATTTTTAAAAAAATTTTAATATTACATGCAATTTTAGATTTAACGGATTGAAAATTTAATAGAAACCTACTCATACACTACTTAATCTATTTACAAAATATTTTGAAAATCGCAATGCACAATTTTTTTTTATACGCTTCTAAAATTTGAATATTATGTTATTTTTTATTAATAATTGTCCATTTACCACAACTAGGAGATGTTTTCTGTAGAAAATTGCATGTATTTAGTAGTTTATTTAACTCATATTTTAAATTTCTTAAAAGTCAAAATTTTACGGAAATCGTAATTTTGATGAAATTGATTTTAGATTTTTCTACTAATTAATGCAATTTTGAACATAAGTACTTGAATTTTTTTTTAGTATTCTCATAGATAGTTTACACACGTGAACTTTTGGAACGGCTTATCAGTATAATATATTGTTTAATTATATTGAATTTCGTTCAAAATCGTATTTTCTAATGCAATAACATTGCATTCAAATCTTAATTATATTAAACCATTAATTTCTCCGAGGACCGAAGGGACGAAGAAGAAATGTTTTAAGTCAATCTTTTCGCTTTTTAACATAATATATTTTAAACCCCCCCCCTCCCCTCTAAGAAAATGTTGAAAATCCGCCACTGATATAAGGCATTTGAAAAGACGATTCTGAGCGAAAATCAGTCTAGGTGTTGGTTTAAGATAGAGCAATCGATTTACCTCTTGGGCTTTCCCTGTTTTAAAATTTCAAACTTGTACGACGTGTATTATTTTCGTACATTTTATTAAATAAATAATATTTAAATTTCTATAAATGATTTAATTACATTAATAATAATATATAACTTTATAATATATTTATTTTCATTTTAAATTAAAACGATTTATATTTGAAAATTGTATAGCTATTATATAAATAATAATATCTAACAATTATTTTCAATTGAAATTTGTGTTATAGATATAAAAATATTTAATTTGCCCCTTTCCCTTAGCAAGCGATAAAATTCCTTCATTTATCAAATAATGTGCAACTGAAAAGTTAATTATCATAAAATATTTAAAATTAATTTCGTCAAAATTATATTTACCATAATTTTTTGAATTTTTCAAAATTTAACAAAATTCTCTTTCTAAAACATACCCTATTTATAGTAATCAGAGCATATCTACTACTACCAAAAAGTGCTTTCAGGCATAAAAATATCATAATTCTACGATTCCACTCAAAATTTCAAATTTCAAAGTTTATTAATATAAATTGGACTGTCGATTTACAAAAATGTATGTAACTTGGTTAGGTAATTACTAATTTTTAATACTTGAAATTCCACAATTATATCGAACACTATTGAGAAAATAATTAGGTTTTTGAAAAAAATTCAAAGTTTTATATTTGGACATTTAATCAATATAACAGATCTAAAAAATTGTTCATATGTAAAATACATATGCTAATATTAAAAAAAATTTGAATTCCTTACGTTCTAAATTGACTTTGTTATCATGAAATATTTACAATCGAGTTTTTCAAAATTACAGTTTCCATGAATTTTGTATTTTTCGATAGTTAATTAAGTACCAACTAGACAAAATTATTTACCGAAAGCACACTCTACTTATGGTAATCGGACCATTATTTCTGCCCGAAGAAATATCTTCAGATAAAAAAAACATACATAAAACTAATATATTATTCGCTTCATTCAGAATACAAAATGTAATTATTAATAAATATAATATTTTATATTATATAATAGATATTTTGCATATACATTTTAATTTGGCAAATGATAATATTGGGAAATAATATATAATAATTTATAAACATACATAAAATGTAAATTTTATATGGGTATTGAATATTAAATTAATAATAATATATAAAGGTTGAAAATAATTTAATCAATGAAATAAGATTTGTTTTAAGTTTCCGAGGGTCAAATAATTCTATAATATGAAAAGAAAACACATGTTCATACATGCATTGAAATAATGAAATGTTATATAAACTTTATATTTTATTTGCGTCATACATATATAATATAATATATCTTTTTTCTTAAACTCATTGGTGTTTGAGTAAACATTTTTGATAGTATATAACTCATCTATTCCGATAAATCGCATGTTTGCTGAGGGCTATATAGTATATATGCAGTGTAATTCGTAATAATCAGTATTCGTGTTGTAATAATTTTTTGATATTAATTTATTATTTCTTTGTGGGAGTAGGTTAGGTTAGGAATGAACAAAACGAGGTGTGCTTTATTTATTTCTAGAAATATACTAAAATTGTATTAAAATATCAAATGAACGTTCCCAAAGTCTTCAATTTACACATTATATGGATTAATTATACAATTTTATTATGTTAATTGCCCGGGCCTAATAAGGAAAGGGAAAAAAACGAATTATTACTATCTTGTTTTTAATGGGTAATGGGTATACGTATTACTTGTATAATAGATTTCATATAAGTCTGACATAATATTATTTATTTTATATACGATTATTTTAAGATACTGTAACGGATTAATTAAATAACTATTTGTAATTATTAAATATTTAAGTTCCCTATCATATATATAATGATAATTTGAATTATAATTTCTTAGAATGTCTAACTATCATATTATTTCCAAAAATTAACGATTAAATACAAAAATGTTTGATTTGTAAAAGAGTAAAATGTATAAACTAAAACATACATGCATATTCAAATCACAAACTTTTATAAATCTGCCTAGAAATAAAATAAGAAAACGATTATGTTACTCATGGAATGTGAATAAACAGTAAAGAGATGTACTTTTAATATTCATAATAAACAGTAAAATTTTTCCAAAACTTCGATTTTAGTAGATACTTACGTTAAGAGATGCAATAGTATTACCATATCTTCTATTGGTAGTAAACTAGTAACAAGTGGTTTCTCCTCAATGTGGGTTACCGCTTCCCTGGTATATTATTTAATTCCCAACACTTGAGTTATTATTAATTAAATCTTTCTGAGATACCTATAAAATCGAATGAAAAAAATGTTCATTGATTATATTACACATATTGTTAATGGTTTATCACGTTTAATAAAAACAAAATAATAAGTATGTAGTATTAGGTAAAACTAAACGTAGTATTTTTTTTTTTTTTTTTAGATGTATTGTGTTAATGGTATATTATCAAGCCTTTTATATGTTTATAGTTTATTTTTTCATTGTGTTTTAAAATGGTGATTAGTTTACGTTGACCATTTATACATGTACATTACATATATTATATTATATGTGTTCAGTCAAATCGTAAAATATAAATTCTAAAGTAAAAAAGTAGACGATCGTAATAAAAAAAAGAATAATAGGGTTAGGGATGTAACCACGTCTACGCTATTTATCATCTTTAATAACGATGTATTTCACAATTAACATTTATCAGTGATCGTTAAATATAATATTATAGTATATATGTATTATAATAGCACTATATAATGTAGGAAACTATCGGTTATGTTTTGTTATTTAATAACAAGCGAAAGGACTATTAAATTGACATTAATTTTCAAAGTATCAGGTGAGACATAGAATACGGATGGAAATGTATATTTTTAAATGATAATACAAACATATTTTCTTTTCAGTTAATAAAATGTCATATTTGAATTTTATAAACAGTTATTTTAAACTACATATTATTACGCACTTTCTATTTAAAATTAATTTCCATTATATTATAGGTACATGTGTGTAATTGATAAATACTTATAATAGCATGCAAGTAATAAGTTTCAACAATATTAATTTTTTTTTGTAAACAATTACCTATATCATTTTTTTTCTTGGAGCAATTACATATATGATGTTGTGCTGAGGAAATATTTGTGACCATGTAGTCTTGAAGTGTTCCAACAAAAAATTATCAAGGATTATTGTTTTGGCTACCATTCAAAATATTATTATTTTATGTTTCTGTATAAAGAGTGATCAAAATTTCATGTTACTAAAATGATGAAAATTCAATGTTATCTCCGTTATTTGTGTAAAATAATATTTTGATCACTCTGTAGGTATATTTAATGTTATTATAATACTATTCATATCTATAATAAATATTGCAAATTTAAATGTATATATACGATATACCTACATAGTATGTTTATAAAAAAATCTACAAAAAACTATTGGTATCCGGTATGTAGTAAGTACGAACTAGCTTAAAACCTAACCTAACATAACATTAGGCAGTAAAAAACAATTTGAATTATTAAGAAAAATATGAGTTTTTATATGAAGTACCTATCGTGTTGTAAAGATTTTACTGTATTACCAATTATATTAAATATTTCTAATAGTATGCATTAATTTCAAAAAATTGTGTTGGAGTTTTAAAATTACTATAATTTGTTTTATTACCTATTTATTGAATATAATTTATAATATATATAATTAATTTAATTATAAATTATTCTTCAAATTAGAATTCTAAAACGTAAGTTTTTATCTATTTATTTTATATTTTTAATTTTTATTGTACGGGACAAGCCCAAATAAGTTTATAGAAATATAGTAGAAATACAGTAAAAGCATAAATGGAAAAATTAGGAAAATCATTTTTTTTTTTCCAAAACGGCGATTTTGATATCAAATTTTTTGTATTGAATAATTGTACCATCTATGCGGTCATAGAGAAAGGGAAAAACAGATTAGTCAAGAGTAGAGTTATCTATACTCTAGAGTAGATAACCGTGGTCGAGACTCGAGAGTAATGACCGTCGGAAGTTTAGGTATATAGGCAAAAATTATTTTTAAAATGAAAAATACGTTTTCCTCAGATTGAAAAAAGTGATTTTTCTATTTTATTTCCTGTACCCTTCAGTATTTAAGGTACAAAAATAACACGAATCAGAGAGAACAAAAGAGAGGAAAACAAAATAAAAGTAAAAATATGATTAAAACATAAATTTAATTTAACTTATAGGAGAATCCATGGCTTAATTATTAAAAGTAGGATCATTATTGGCGTCATATAATTGGCGAATGTTGTAGGTAATTTATATATACGAATGAAGAATATGGAAAACAACTATTATGTGGAGCGAGTTAAATGACATTAAAATAGATACGAGATTGATGGGAGAGAGAATCAATAGTACGCGAAATAAGGTGGGAAAGAAAAGACATACATACTACGGGCCTACGATCAACTAGATTACAGAGTCCAAGAGCTCTCTGAAGATCCTAAGCTTTACTCAGTCATGGGGAAGACAAATTATAAGTAGACTAAAAAGGAAACGTGTCAAAAATAACATAAAATATAATAACAATATTACATAACACAATATTATACGATTATGTTGTAGAATATTAGTTTATAGTCAATTTATTTTATAATTTTGTTGTTTAGATAATTTTCTTAGTAAAATAATTATATTAAAATCTGTACGTTTTTCCATACTTCATCCTACTAACCTCATCTAACCACGGTAAGTAGGTACATAATACAATACGTATACCAAACGTTGGTGTTAATTATTACGAGTCAGTCGTGTATAAGAGTAATTAAATATTGACTTCTGCACTTTTAAAAAAATATAGGAAGCGCATAATAAATATTATGATATAATATAGTTTTGTCTACAATATTATGCATAATAGTATATTATTTAATACTCGTTTCATTAATAAACGAAACTTTACGCTTGCTTGATAATGTCTGATATAATATCATATAAGCTAATTATTGTTTTATATAAAACTCTCATTTATACGTAAATATACAACCTACTAGACACACAATTCTATTATAAATAATATAGGTATAACCTACATTTATTAAAAAAAAAAAAAAAAATACTTAAATATTAGAACTAAAATAAACGTATATACATATTATATTAATTCGTTAAGAACTTGATTGCGTTATTAGTATTATACGTAAAATAATAATTTTCAAAGTCTAACGATTTCACGCAATATAATATTAATTTCCTGGAAATCTGTAAAATAACACAGACATTTTATTTGAATTCGTTAAAAACTATTCATAAACGGTTATATTATTGTATATACACTTAGGTTTAGTTTTTTTTTACAAATAATTTTTTCAAGATATATTTTTCTACACCGTGAATAGTAATATTATCGTATTATTAATACTTAATATTATTATCCAATTAGTAATAACATTAAACTACACTATGCGATTATACGTGTCTAATATACTATTTTCACATAAAATAAGAATCTTGGAATTTTAGTAGTTGTACATCACTAATATTATTATTATTTTTTATTGCTTTTTAATAAATTCTAAAGAATTTTCGTTATAATTTTTCTGCATACTTGTGTTTCTATAGTCCTTAAATATTATAAAGAAGTTAGCGAATATTACGAATAAATAAATGTTGTTTTTACGATATAAGGATTTGTATTAAAGATATTATAGGCATAAAATTATATAACTATTATATTATGATAACGATATAAATTCTATACATACTATAAATAATGAATATTTTATGTAATACACCACTATACTGTTATTCAGATTTTCAAGATTATATTTGAATATTTTTAATTTGTATTTTTAACGAAATATTAATTGACAGTGACAAGTATTCTTCTTTTATAACTCACACTCTTACAGGTTTCATTTTTCTGTTAATATATACAAAAAAAGTCGTAGCGACGGGATTTTAGGGTTCATCCCCTCCCACTTCGGAAATTTGAAAACTGTTTTTGTTTCAATGTTTTAATTTTTTTAGTCAAAATAAATATTTATAATCAAAATTTCTTTCAAAATGTTGTGCTGGCTACGGCCCTGTATACAAAAACATATATACAAAAACAATAATAAAAGTTTTAATTTTATGTATTCAATATTTAAAACAATACTATCATGTTGTTAATTTGATTTACATTCTTATGAAACTAGCGTTAAGGAAAAATTTATTTTTATTCCAATGAAAAATTGTATTTTTTAATAATTAACCTAAACTTTTGAATCACCAAAAATATGTAATTTTTAAAATAGTATATTTGTAGTTTATCATCATTTAAATGTAGATTTAGAATATTCGTCGATAATTCAGTATGGTTAACTTGAAATAATGACCTATGACCATAAGAGAGTCTAAATAAAAAATGTGTAAGCGAAATTTTGCAAAACAGTTTTAATTAATATTTTGGCCTACTTATATGTTAAATATAATACGCGACCTTGTATATAGAAGAGATCCCACACGTTTTAACCAATATTATTATTATTTGTATCAAAATCGTCCGTCTGAACTATTCGAATCGTATAATGTTACGAATCCTTCGTCGTTTGGACGATATAATATACGCTCGAAACACACGTGTGGGCTACGTATCGAAGAAAATAATAATTAATAATACATACTATATGTGCCGTACGGTCGACGGGTGACCAACCTACATTTCGGTGTGGTACGTTGACCAGGTCTAGGTTAACCAGATACACGGTATAGTGGTATACACCCACCGGCAACGCAGAAAATACGCATTTATTACCGCACATATTTTTACGTAAAGTGGAATTTTCAATACGCATCGCCCCGAGGGCCCCGCGTGGCTGTCGATCATCTTTATCTGCAGCTTTAATAATATTTTATATATTTAACGTAATACTGTACACTATTATTTGTACGTAGAAGAGGAGAACACATAATATTTAGAATTTCAACACATGCAATTTAATTCGAAAAAAATATTCCATCATTTTTATGCCGTAGAAGATGTGAGAAAAATAATAACATAATATTATGCTATAGACTTGCACAACGCGTTTGCATATTATGTGTCACATATTATATTTCCACTACGATATCGAACAGCACTCTCAGTGCTGGACGTAAATAAATTATCCATAATTATTTTCGTAGACGATAAAAAAAAAAAAAAAAAAAAAATGACATGCAAACTTGTAATGCTTATGTTATGACTTGCAACGACTGAAACATATTATGAACATGAGCAGTATACCGGTATACATAATTGTTACTAATTTAGTAATTATTACTATAGTTTAGACACGTCATAATGAAATCGTTAACTTTTTACGAAAACACAATTAAGTATTATTATTTTCTTATACAATCTATAAGAAACCGAATTTTACATCATTACGCGAGTGAAGTAATCGATAATAACACGTAAGTATAGGTAGATACCGTTCTCAAAACAGGTAGAAAATCAAAATCGTATTTATTTTGGCAAATGCGCACGAACTGGCTGAAAATCAAATAAGGTCCCACGCTATCCGAACATAATATTATGAAATTTAAAACTGTTTTAGGTACTGGAATTGTTGTTGCTGAATAATATTATATAGTGTAAAAGTGAATATTAACTTTTCATCGTTTTCGGTGAAATAATAATTAATATATAGCACATCGCTTAATTATTTAATTCCATTAATTTTAATTCATCCGTAAATCATCTCTACATTCATATTACATTATAAAATTATAATAGTTGTGCGGAAATGTTTACAGATCTACTTTTACCAACTCATACCGCTTTATTTTATATTGATACGTATCTATGACCATTTCGTATAGATTACAATTGTTACGTTTTTATTAACAATAACTACTATAATACTATATACCTACTTATAAATGAATTATGTTATCTAACTGTGGCTATTATACAGAGCGATCGAAAATATGTGTTTTCGCAAAACTAGCGGTGTCAGTTGACATACGATTACTATATGCAATATGCATTCTTCCCACTATTAATAATTAATGGGAAATTATTTTTTAATCACTCTGTAGGTATAATGAACACTTGTTGCGTACTTTTTTTCTCGGTCAGACGTCCTACACTTCTATTAATTTATACTATGAGCTCGTGACGAAAATGCGACCGATTAGATAAGTTTCTAGACTTTCGTGTAGTAAAATAATGTTGAAGAAAAATATAACGAATTTGTCTTCAAATATATATGTAACAATAATAACAAATCGTTAGAATAGGTCATTAGGAATATAATATAATTATTTGTCGGAAATATTTTATTTATTTTATTCATTAATTTCTTTCTTTATTCTTTCAATCGCAGACAATAGAAAAATATATAGTAAGTACTATTTATATTATATACACATGTATATTTCTTTACATTAAGTCTACGAGGTATATATATATATCATTAACGTGTTTTAATCTTTAGAATTATATACAAACGAAATTAATCTTGACTTTACATGTTATAATCACGATTGTGGGTAAAATATATATGTGAAGTTATGTCTCATTAGTTTTTACTTAAATTACAATAATTATTATTTATATTTTGATAATTTCATTAAAAAATATTTCATTCATCGTCTAAATTATTTCGTAGATCATTTACCGTTGGTATAATACAGGAACAACGTTATTTAATAATACTTCTCTTTTAATTTAATATTACAAGATATATATATATATATATTTAGATATAATAAAGAAATTGAAGAATTAGAAAGTTTAAAAATGTTTTGTTCTTACATATAATATCTATTTACAATTTTCTAAATACCGTGTATCTATCTTATAGTCTAAGATGAGTTAAATGTACTCAACAAAAGTAGATTTAGAAAAATGGACCATTTTGTTTCAGTATTATTAATAAAATCTTGATTACCTGCTAAATTATATATATATATATATATATACACAATCTTGTCGGAAACAGGAAATCGGTTAAAATTTGTAGTTCGTACAACGTATTTACAGATATTATAAGAAAACAAAAATGAAATTTGCACCTAACTATTTTTGTTTTACGTATATTTAAACGATTCGCATATTATACTGTCATCTTAAATATTATTAGTTAATTGTTTGGTCATCAATGACTAAACAAAATTGCATAATCCAAGTAGACTGTGCATAGTCCTCCTCGACATCGGGTGCTATACAACGCGGCTCGTGTCCGACCTGTGACTGTGCACTTGTTGATATATCTTAATATTTTTATTTTACGACGGAAAAAAGCCACGAAATTTATAATCAAAACTCGTATATAGCTTTGCAGAATCCGTACATCACTATTAAGTTTCGCTCGCGCCCGGAGCAACGTACTTAATATTTTATTTAGACGACTGCATCGTAATAATAATATATTATATCATGTTATGATAGTACGCATTTGCTACCGCGGGGTGGGTCCAATTATAGTGGACGTCCTGCGGGTTATCCACGGTCGATGAGGTTGTGTAATTCGTATTTCTTTTGCAATTTTGTTTTTGGGTTTCACCATAGAATCACATATGATGTGAATAAATGCAGTTTAAATTAATAATACTAAAATTATTTTCCTATATCGACTTATTATACATATTACATATTATATATATATATATAATTACGCAACGTAATAAGTACTATCTATCATCATAATACATATTATAGGCTGTTTAAAGCCATAGATCAGACAATTTACGTAATTTAGGTATTATTAAAAAAATACATTTGTCTAGTTTTTTTAATAAAAAAAAAATGTTAATATGTTAAAAATGGTAGGAATTGCATTAAAAAAAAAAAAAGAGGAAAAAACAAGAATGTTATCCTTCGTTTTTTTTTGTAACTCACGTTATGTGAATCGTGAATTTAAAAAATGCATTTATCTAAATATCCTAAAACATTGCATTCTAAGTACAAAATTAGTTTCATACGAGTACGTCAAAGAATTAAAAAGTTATTTATACTTATTTTATTTTATATTTTTTTTTTTTGCAATATTTAATCTTTTTATAAAAAAATTATAAAATCTGTTAAAAATATTGATTTAATTATCCTCACATATTATATTATTTTTATTATTATTATGACTAAATATAAAAAAATCAATATAAATATAAATATAATATTTTTATTCATTATTCAGTATTATTGTATAATAAGCGTTTTATAATATTTTAAGTGCATTAAATTCAATTTTTAATAATTTATTTTTATTTTTAGAACATTTAAATAAATCCTGATCACCCTGCATATATATTAATTATATTAGTGAGATTAATTTCAATTTTCGCTATAATTCATAACCTAGTGTTAAGTGTACTATATATCATATTATACGTATAACCATGATTGTGGTATACTGCAGGTACAGTTATATTATTGAGTTAAAGTCCGATAACCAGTACAATATTATTATGTTGTAGAGTGTTGTAACTTATAACGAAAAAATAAATCAATCACGACACTATATCTGAATATTCCATAGTAAATTATTATTCAATAACAATCAAATATGGTTAAACCGCAGATGATTATAATTATAATATTATCTTTTTTTAGAAAGTATCAAAAAAATTACTTATTTTAACGTGCATAATATTATTAGATTCTGAGCGAACGAAGGAATATATTGGTTTAACAAAGATGTTTTTTTTTTGTATGAAAATATTTTTTCGGGTAGAATTAATGTTCCGATTACCACGAAAAGCGTATACTTTTGGTAGCACATTATATCTAGTTAGTACTTTATTTAGCTCATTTTTCGAATTTCTCAACAGTTTTTCCTTATGAGAAGAAAAATTACCAAAAAAAGGCTGAAAACCAACAAAATTATGGTTTCTATTATTTTAAATTTTAATTTGTTTATTTCGTGATAAATAATTTAGTTTTGATCGTAGGGACTAAACATTTTTTTTTATATATATATATATATAATATACAACTATGGTAAAAATTTGGAACGAATTGGTTGATTTTTTGCCCAAGTATAGAGCTTTGAACTTTTTTCCAAAAATGTTTAATATTATATGCAATTTTGGATTTAACGGTTTGACCATTTTATAGAAGCCTACTCAAATACAACTTAATCTATTACCAAAATATTTATAAAACTGAAAACTTTTTTTGAAGCTTCTAAAATATTGAACATTTAATATAATTTAATATTATGATTTTTTTTTATGTCTGAAGACACTTTTTCGAGTAGAAATAATGGTCCAATTACCACAAATAGGGGTATACTTTTGGGGGAAAATCACGTCTAGTAGGTACTCTATTTATCTCATTTTTTTATTTTCTCTTTGGGAGAAGAAAATCTACCAAAATATGACGGAAAATTGTCAAAACTCACGGAAATCGTAATTTTGATGAAATTTATTTTAGGTTTTTCATGATAACTAATGCAATTTTGAACGTAGTGACTCTAATTTTTTTGAGTTTTCTCATAGATAGTTTACACACGTGGTAAATTTATGGAACGACCTATCAGTATAATATATTGTTTTATATTGAGTTTCGCTCAGAATCGTATTTTCTAATGCAATATCATTGCATTCAAATCTTAATTATAATAAACCATTATTTCTCCAAAGACCGAAGAGACGAAATCATCGACCTTCCCATTTTTTTGAGTTTTTCTTATTTTAATATTTTGGTATAATATAATTATTCAGATAAGAACAAAAAGTATAATTTCATTATTACGAGATTTCTACATTCCGTCACTCCGACAAACATTCTAAAAAAGGTAATCGAATCTCAAAGTATTTTATATTTTGAAATAGTATCTAATTATATTGGACCTAAGGTAGGTTTGCAGTTTTGGACACAATATAAAAAGACTATTATATCTTTGTAATAAATTTAAATATGGTTATATTATATAATTGTAGATATTTATCCAAATAAAAATAATAAAAAGTAATCAATATAATTTTATGTGGTTTTGGTTACAAAAATAAATTAAGAGAGTTTTAAGATACATGGAAAATGAATTATAAAATGTATATTACATTGTATACTTTAATATTAAATTTATGTATTGATTGAATTCATGTAAAAATAACAGTAACACATAAATACATGAAATATTGAGGAAACGCCTCTTACTCTTACTAAGTATTCGCTCAGAATCGTCCATTATAATGTATGGGAATATTTAGATTTGTTTTCTCAGTCAATATATGAGAATTTCGAATATATTATTATAAACAAATCTATAATTTTCGAGGGTGCTATATTATAACACTATAATTATACGAGAATAAAAACCAATTGTACTATAAAAAATCGGCAGGAACGAGTAATATAAACAGCGGCGATAAAATTTTCGCATCGCGTCGTTATCCTATGTATGACACGAGAAAAGTCTCGTGGTTATTTACTATCAGTTATTGTACTAAATAATATTATTATCATCTTTGTCTTATTTCATGATAATATATAGGGTTTAACGAAAGTGATAATAAGTTTGTAAATGTTTCGCGAACACGGTGGCGCTCGGAATCCGAACGCGTATTATACGTGTATTATTATATAGTGGCGGTGGCATCGAGGACGATTTAATATTGCGTATGGAGAAGACCTTTCGCCGATGTCCGAAAGATCTATATTGCGATCCAAAGAGCATTAGATCCCCACCGGATTTGTTTGTGATCATATAAAAAGCAAACACTTGCGACGTATTTGATACAGTGCGGTTATTTTTCATTTTTGGGCTCGACGCAGTGGTCGGACAAAATATTCCATCTATTATACAATTTTTTGGTGTCTGTGGGCGCGGATTTTAAAATATTGTATGCGGCTAAAACACGATGGTAAATCACAAAATATAATATTATTATGCATTTTATTTGACAAATAATGGTTAAAATTTAAATTTGAAACATATATTATTTATAACATATTATTATTTAATAATAATTAATTTCCATTTATTTTTAAAATTTAACTAGGTAAATAATATTTTATTTTTATAATAATGTAACAGTAGATTTCTTTAATTCACGTATATTTTATATGTAATAACTCTATTTGTTTTCTTATTTAATAGTTATAGATATTTTAAATTAAAATTACAAATAATTTAAATATATGAAAAAAAAACTTTTCATAATAATACATAAAAAATTATCGTTTTTATGATCATTAGAACGGTGCAAAACTTAATTCAGCTTTATTGTACTCTTTAAAATTTACAAAAAAGTACGTTTCAAAAGTATTTAAAAATAGTAATTTATAATTTTTTAAAATAGTTGTAATGATAAAGTAGTAGTCACTATTCAATATTATTTTTATATTCTGATATTTAGATACGCGAAATCCAAAATTTTAAATATATTTTATATTTTCAAATTTTAAGCAATACTAATCTACAAGTTATTAAATTTAAACAAACAAAAATTAATTTGTTTAATTATTTATTAAATAATATTTATTAGACTTAATTTTTAAAAAATGTTTTTACAAAATTATAAATAAACTAGTGTACTACCTAGATAGTTATAATAATATTATAGTAAGTCTTATAACGTAAGTACTATATATACGTATAATATATTTACTATAATCAGTGGCGTATTCAGGGGGGCTAAGGGAGCTGAAGCCTCCTTATTAGACGTATTATAGGTATATTTGTATTTTTACGATTAGTTCTAAACTCGACAGTCTATATATTTTATGCTGTTTAAATAAATCCTTTGTATATTCGTATATTAATGTATTTAATAATTAAATAACTACTACCCTATTAGTTTTCGCTTCTTTAAAATCATTAATTTATGCTTGTTAAATTTTACCGCCCCTCCTTCTTTTTGTAATCCTGCGTACGTCACTGACTGTACTGTTTTAACGCCACAGCTAAATGTAATATAAATCTTATATTAACTATAACTAACGAATGTACAAAACATCTTATCAAGATTTTCGTATAAATTGACAGTTATAAACTATTTTATTTTATTATTGATAAATTATTTATTTTAATATATATTACACCAATTAGTTTAAACTTACAACTATTAGTATTTGTTAATGCTTTTTTTATGAACGATTATAATATTGTTATACCTCCTGATATATATATATTTATTATGATACAATTTTATACGTTTCAAAATTCAATGTATGATTTATTTCAATATTCCAAACAAGACAAACATCATTAAGTGTACAGTATACTATATATATTATATACCTAGTATACAAGATACACTATTTATTAAGACTTATTATAAGGATCATGAAAAACCACTTCATGTTGCGCAATACAATAATCGTATTAGTTCTCGTATTCGTTAAATCATAAAAACCGATTGGTTTAATTATTTATTTTAAACTTAAAAATTAATATCGTAAAGCATAATATCTTTCGTATTTTCATATTGCATTATTTAAAAATTGAGTATAAATTTCATGTAAACTTTCATATAATATGAAATCGAGTAACTTCATAATTGGATGTATGGAAAATTGCATTAAAACAAGATCATAATATGCTTCATGAAAAAATAAGAAAATACAATTAGTCGAGTGTACTATTTTAATTTAAAATAGAAAAATAGATTTAGGCACTGATAATATACCTATGGAACAGAATTTAAAATAATGTAATTATAGCATATAACTTTTTACTAAAAAAAAAATAATATATAGATAATTGCGATATAAGTAGTAATAAAATATTTTTAATTTAATTAGATTCAACTGACTTGGAATGATTTATCTTTTAACTCGTGTCCAATTAATCATATTAGTCTTCTAGGAAAATTTTAACAGATCTATTTTTTCGACAAGATAACTTATTAATGGGTTTTCAATGAATTGGTAAAAGTATGACTAAATTAAATGAACATTTTTTTAACATTTGTTTAAATTTCAATTTTTCGTTAGATATCAAAAGTTATACGTTTTAATTACATATTAAAATTTAAATGAGGTGACGAATTTGTTTTGTTTCATATACGTACATAAAACGAGAAATGAATAACGTTGAATTCGTTTAAAAATTAGTTTTGTTCAAGTTTAATTTTCCCTCAACAAAATCGAAACCCGTCAAATTTGATAAAATTATATATTATACCAAAACGATTAACACAGAAGAATATTACTTATTCGGTTAAATATAATTTCGTGTACATCATAATGTGTAACACACTTACTCATTGCATTTCTTTAATAATAATTGTGTCTATATTCGTCGCGTTTTTTTTTACGTAACAATCATCATTTCTTACTTGGTAGCAAATAAAACGTGTTTTACTTAACATTATGTTTAATTTCTCGTTGGGCAATCCATTCTCTACTTCTATTATGCCAATACAATGAAATACCATGTTTGGATGCTTAATTATATTCTTGGGCGCCCTTAGGGACAACTTACTATCTTCCAATAAATGTTTATTTGTTCTTTTTTAATATGTTTTAATACATTTTTACGACCATAAAAAAATCGGTTTAGTTTGGTGTTTAGGTTTTCTGTTTTACTAATATATCGACGAATAGGTCGTATATAATCACATATATATGTTTGACCGAGCTGCAAGAATAAAAAAACTATTTAATCATATTATATATGCAAATAGATTTCTCAAAACGAAATGACATACGATACCATGCACTTGTCCGCGTTGGTTATAATATTGTATTGTTTTGTCTTGGAAATAATTCAATTTTTATACGCACTTTCTTTAAATTTAATTACGTGGAGACTGCGTTAGCAGTGTTGATATCCATAATAGCAGTGTATAATACTGAATTTTAATTATTATCGTAGGTATACGCATAACAGAGAATTTCGAACGGTCGAATATTGTTTCGACTTTTATATAAATGTACGTTTGTATACCGTATTATACGATGGACGAAAATGATAAACTGTTACGTGATCGGTCAATTGAACGGTTCGTGATTCTGCTATTAAGTTTATATTATTCGATTTGTAGTTCACGTTTAAAGAATAACAACAGATAAAAAAAAAAAAAGAACACTGCCTCGGTACCAACAAAAGTTGCTCGCAATTATGTACGAACAATATACAATAATTTTTATAATATAGGTTTAGATGTAACCCATGAATGTGATTTCCTGTATATTAACACGTCGTTAGGTGTATAATTTTATTTATTTATCAAATATGGTCGCGGTGAAAGTGATGCGAAAGGGTTGCCCTCGCATTCGACGGCGTGAACCAGACGAAAATTCTTATTTTTCTTAACGAAATCTATATTTCATATACGTGATAATTATCAAAAATAATTATTGTGTTTCATTTCCACGAATTAATTTTTAAATATCGACAAACCCTTCTGGATCGCAATAAACGATTTTAACGAAAAAATCATATAAAATTACGATCGGTGGCATACGATCTACGTGTACTATATAATATTATATTGACCGACCGCGTTCGTTGTCGGAATGTATGCATAATAAAATATGCATTTCCTTTAAAATCGCGGTATTTATATGAGTTTAGTACACAGGGAAAAATAAATATTTTTTTTTAACGAATGGATCATCATATATGATATACGCTATAAAATATTCAGTTTTATTTTTTATATGATATTGTATAAGGCGATTTAGAATTATTAGACGCGCACCACACATGATTATGACATTATGTCATGAAAATAATGGTGATAACTTTGAAAACGTATGTATAATTCCCAACATATTTTTTATTACACGAAATTATGATCATCCTGTATATTTAATTCGGCTCAGTGATTGAAATCACAGTTATCTTTAGTAGGTAGCTGTAGGATTTAGACACAAAAACATCCATAAATAGTTTAAAACTAATATCTCAATCGTATCTCTATTCTCGACATTAAATTCCATCATTAAATTTCCATCATATAATAACATCATATATTATAATAGGTATTACATAATAATTTTTAAATTATAATGAATCTTGTAACGTATTTTATGTTATATTAATATATTCAATTTTGGTCTATAAATTTATTTTATTTTTTAAATACAAATTTCACACATATTGTAAGTCAATCGAATTTTAAGTATTATAATGATTTTAATCATTATATAAACTTGTGTTTACTAAAATATAATGATAACTATATAATATTATTAATTATTTATTAACTTTCTGCAATAATTTTAATTTTTTTTTTTTTTTTTGAAAAAAATATGCAATTGATTTTATTGAAATGTATTAAGTATTCATGCTAATAATAATTTTTTTTTTTAAATACTTTATAATTTTCAAATAATTATGAGTCTATATTATCAAATGAATTCTTTGATCCGTCAATATTACTTATACACATTTAAACCAAAATATTAAATACAGCGAAACTTCTGTATATAATAATATAACAAACCTAATATAACGAACACTATCCGACAATACTGATCATAATTCATAAATAAAAAGTTTACAATTACTATATAGTATGTAATATTTATTATACTGATTTGTAATTTTTACCAAATAGTTTAATTATATTATATTATACACAATAATTATTAAGTGATATAGTCAAATATGAAAGCATAACTTACTAATTAATTCAATTGAATATACGAAAATGCTTTAATTGATAAGACAATAATTATTAATAGAGTTTATTCACACACAAAAAAGTAACTAGGCTCTATTATTTTCCTCGTTTATAATTCCAAATTCAAATTACTTCTTAAAATGTTATTATTATACATAATAAAATAATAATAATAATAATAATAATAATATATTTATTTAGCAAATCAACAAACAAAACACACAAATATATATATATAATAAGATTTAAATTTAATTATAAACATATAAGAGTAAAACTGAGACTTTTTAATATGACTTAAGTGCATTTATATTATTGAATTTATTTATGTTGATTTCGAGTATTCTGCATATGCATTGCAACCGAAAATTAACTTTTTATACTAAATTGTTTAAAAAAGATTAAAACACTTACTTATATTTATATTTTCTTTAAAACGTGTATTAGTGTATAGTTGTGAGTGACATGAGTAATATAATTTATATATGTATAAAAGGATAATAATAGATTTTTATTAAATTCTTAATACTAAGATATAAATAATAATGTTATTATTAATAATAATATACCTATTCGCTATCTGATTGAAAATATATTTAGACTGTTTTACTTTTTCTACTCATGACATAACAACATGATTAATATTATACGTACTAACATATTATATTCTCTATATTTACTCAGAATTCATTCTGTACGTTTTGTTTTATTTTTCTAATTCATGTAACATCATTATTCATTACGAGTACACAGTTCCCATGAGATTCGTATATATTGTGAAACATTTATTAAACGTTTTGTTTTGTTTTGTTATGTTATGTTTTTTTAGTTCACTAATTTATAACTTCCCATTATTGTATTTTTATTTTGACATAATTTAATAATACGAGTAACTTTTAATATTATATAACTATTGATTTATATCATTTTTAACAATCAAATATAGTTTTAACCTCTAAACTGTATATATATATATATATATATATTTATGCTTATTATACTACATATATTACTTCGATAATAAAAATTAGTTTACATAAAACATTTTAACATTATGTATTTTAAAAATCAATATAGTATTTATAAAAAAAAAATCACGTTAATATGAATCATATGTATTTAATCCAAGTACATTAATATGTGTTCAATTTATATCAAAAATCCCTATGGGGTACCTATAATATTAAAACGATAAAGTTTGACCTTACATCCCACCTACTATTATTCAAATAAAAAACTCTTTATCAGGCAACATGTTGACCATGACAAATGTTCAGGGTAAGTAATTGAATGAAATCACAGGTTAACCTAAATTAAGAACCCACTCCGCTGATTTATTTTTGTAAATTGTATACCTATATAAATCGTTTATTCTCTGGTGAGACACATAATAGTGTTATTTACGAACCGTACCTAAATTTATCAAATCAACTGCATTTCATTTATTAGCTAATATACTCATAAACTATAATAATATAAACTGTAGGCTCAGAAGACACTTTCTTCACTTGTCAAGAATACAAATCGTTATATAATATTGATAGATTGTTATTTTCACATTGATACTATATTTCGAACGAATGCTTCAACACATTTTCTAAAGAACGATCGTACAATAAAACATAATAGAATTAAATTTGAATAATAGCTAGACCAAAATGTATATTACCACTGTGAATTAATTTCACAACATAAATAAACATACTTACTCTTTATTGAAAAAAAAAATATATATATAACTCTTCATTGTTATTGTTATTTTACGGACATAAAACAGTAGAATAAATACATAGTTTATTTCAGCAACCGAACGTTTATTAAATCATACGATTTATTATCGCTATACTTGGGTAAACCAGAAAGATGCATAGTACCTGTATCCAATACATAGTTTAATTAACATCTAAATATTATCTGTATATAACAATATTAAAAACAACCTTTTTTTATTTTTATTCAATAAATGTTTTGACGGGAGTAATAAAGTTCTTTTTTCAATAATCGATGAAAAAAATACTAATTTATGCTATTAGTACCGATAATAATTTTGTATTATTTTGTGCCCTTTTAAATTATCTTGGTTATTATTATTTGTGGTGATACGAGTAGTTAAAATATCAATATTTTGTAAATATTTTTTATCTTTATTTTTTATTTTTAGCCATTATATTAAACCCGTACTATAGAGTTATTTTTTACATATTAAGTTAGGATAGGTTAGAACTTGGAAACTACCTCTTATGTATATTATATTTAATATAACGTGCTGTATAGACAATGTAATTTATATAAGATAATATATTTTATAAATACAATTTTTCTTCCATTATAAGAGTATATTTTTAAAATTGCATTTTAAATTGGTGGAAAAGTAAAGCATAAAATACTTTTTTGTTTTTAAGTTATTTAATTTTGGAGGTTTTCACAATTTGGGCCCTTAATTCATAGTAGCAGGTGGTGCCTAGGCACACCCTATGTGCACGCCTATGCCTATAACATTAGCAATTCGATTTTACTTTATATACTTAATTGTTGATAAAATAATGTATACATCATTGTATTAATCGTGATATAATTTTGCAGTTGCTAATGAAATCACTGTTAGTGGCGATTGCATCAGCTTCGCTTGTAGTTTGTTTGCCCACCCCAGCACCAGAAAAGTCATTAGAACCAGTTCAGCGTCAAAAGAAAAGGTAAATATATAAATATTATTATATATAATATTTGACTTATTTAATTATATAATTTAACCTAAAGACATAAGTAATTAAATACTTTTTTGTTTGTATTATCAATACTTCTATTATATATAGTTAAATACTTCAGCCTTAAATATATATTTTTTATGTTATTTTCTGTATAAATATAATACATTTAAAATAAGTAACAAAATGTATTACTATTGTTCCAGCGCTGACAGTGGATATGGTTCTGACGTAGTTGGTTATGATCATCATCATAAAGAACCTCAGGGACACTGGGAAAAGAAATTAACCTGGAAAGAGGAATGGAAGCAAGAATGGAAAACTGTTAAGCAAGAAGTGTGGAAGAAAACTTGGGAACAAATTAAAGTCCCCATATGGAAAGAAATCAAAGTTCCCGTTTGGAAAGAAATAAAAGTACCAGATTGGAAGATTGTCAAGACTCCAATTTGGAAAGAAATTAAAGTGCCTGTGTGGAAAGAAATTAAAGTACCTGACTGGAAAGTGATCCAAGTACCCGCGTGGAAGGAAGTACAAGTACCCATATGGAAAGAGATTCAAGTACCCGACTGGAAAAAAACGTACGTACCAGAATGGGTCAAGGAATTCGTGCCTGGATCAAAACAATTAGGCAAAGACAATAATGGATGGGAATACGTAGCACATGATTTGTGGAAGAAAAAGCTTATTTGGAAACCAATTTGGAATAAGGTATGGAAAACTGAGAAGAAACAAGAATGGGTGACCGAGAAGAAACAAATATGGAAAGAAGAGAAAGTACAAATATGGAGAACCGAAAAGAAACAGGAATGGATTACTGAAAAGAAAGAAGAATGGAAAGAAGAAAAAGTACAAATATGGAGGACAGAAAAGAAAGAAGAATGGGTTACTGAGAAAAAGCTTGAGTATAAGACTGAGTGGAAAGAAAATAAAGTGCCCGCTTGGAAGGAAATTCAAGTACCCTATTGGAAGAAAATTCACAAGCCAGTGTGGGAAAAAGTTTGGGTGGAGGAACATCATGAACATCATGATCATCATGAATACGGTGGTGGACATGATGAACACGATAGTTATGGCAGCGATGATAGCTATGGTTACCATAAAAAATGATACATTACCATTTCGATGTAAATTCTTCAAAAGTTACCTCTCCAGTCAATTTTTTTATACGAACTCTTTGTACATAGTTTAATTAGTTTTTATACTTTTTTTTTACTTAAAGTATTAGTTGAATATTTTGTTTAATTATATTAATAACACCGATATAAGTTTTAGTTGGATCTAATCGGTTCACATTTATATTTAAATTTTTTTAAATATCTTAACGCCGTAATATAAATTTTATCGGCAATATATATTACACGTGCGTTGGATAAATTGTTTAAACATAAAATGAATAATATACTACATAAGTATTCTACAATAGTATGTTAAACTATTATTGACTACTAGAGGTCGTATTCGTGTATAGATTAGATACGTATTATATTTTGGTAAAACAGTAATTTGCAAACAGTCTATTCTAACGATAATAATATAAGTGCTAGGTTAGAAATGCATGTAAGATATAAATATCAATAAGTAATTACAAACTTTAATGTGGTTTTAACATGTGTCTAAAGAAAGAGCAATGAAACCAAAATTAAAAAATTTAAATAAAGAATCAGTAATAAAAATGTTTAATATATATTATTTTAAACAATTAATAACGACTTTGGGGTGAGAATCGATTATGATATATACAAATATTGATAAGAACCGATAAGTACGAAAAAGTAAGTAATATTCAAAGGTTATTTATATTAAATTCCATAGCAAACATCAAATATTAAACTTAGAGATTGGTATATAATATTGATACACGTTACCATCATGCAATTAAAATAGGAATTAATGAATATTTCGATATTCTATTCGCTCGAAATAAAAACTAATTTGAAAAAATGTATATTTTATTACATTTAAAAAATCCGGAAATGAAATTTAATCCATCTAAACATTTAGTAATTAGTAAGTACTAATATACGAAAATAAATTTGATTTCTAAACGCAATTTGCTGTTATTGATATTTTTATAATCTATATCCTGGATGAAATAATTGTTAGGTAATAAATTCAAGCAAAATACAGAATAAATATATTATATAATGGCTCTCAGTAATTTTAACTAACGATCAAATCATTTACTTAAGTTTTTTTAAATATAAAATATATATTTAAAAAAAAAAATATATATATATTATACTATTGTTTTATAACTTTTTACAGCACTCGGTACCTAAGCAATAACATCCATTATAATTACATCATAATTTATAATATATACGCACCTTTACCAATTTTAGCAATAAATGTTTATGTTCATCATTCATAATTGTACATCATTATATTATGACAGTAAAACATAATATCATCGTTTTATCATTAGTATTATTACATTCAGTACCTACAATATACATTACAAAGTATAACATTAATATTATATTATTACATATTGCGTTTCAACTTCCGTTTACATTTGTACCTATAACGCAACTCTAATATTTTTTTTTATTATTATGAAATTATTCGCCCGTTACTTAACCCTTTGGCATAGTTCATTATTTTGTAATAAAAAACTAGTGTTAAAATATTGAGTGTTGTTAAATTCAATTTTGTTTTACTTTTTCATTAAATCTATGTTATCACATCACCGTTATATTATAATATATACATTCGCATTCTTTGCACTCGTAAAAATTTATTATCAACATTCATGTATCATATTGAAGGATATACGAGACCTTAAATAAATTAAACTATAACTATACGATTCGATAAAGAATCGTTAAATAATCTCTCTAATTATATAACTACATTTTATAATACATAATACATTCTCCATATTGGCATTGATCCTATATAAAACAAAATATTAATCACTTAACTTTTTACTATACAAAATACCTGTATTATAACTTGTCTACAAATATTAATTCATTTCAAAACTGATTTTATTATTCTATTGTTGGTTTTCAGTTTTACATAGTGATACTTAATTAATTCAAATTAATATTATAATTATGTCAAATCGATTTACGTTATTCCTGTTAGGCGCACATACAAGAAAAAATGTCACCCGAAGCACGATCAAAATTTAAATATACGAGTAATAAAATTAGTGAATTGTATTTTTTTAAAAAAAAAAAAAAAATGATTCATAAACATTTCATAATTTTAAATACATGTTTATTGTATTGACTTAAATTTAAGTTTAATGTTTTATTCTAGAAATATTTTTAAACATTTGTACTTATTATTTAAAAAGTTCCAGAAGGACCCCTATGATCCCAATGTGAGCGCTCTTGAGTTCTGTATATTATATACGAGAGAGAGAAAAACTCAATACGTCACGAACGCCCTGTAATTATACTCATAGGATATTCGATACGAAAGAGTTAATTTTACCAATTGTTAACAATTATATAATGGCGCAAAAAGAGCTAAATCTTTATGCACTTATGATATATTGCTTATGGAAAGTAATCTCAAATATATCTATTTTTTTCACAATAATAGCTTCGACAACTACTTACAACATAATATAATAATAATAAAGTACCCACGTTTTAGGGGAAATGTTTCGTAACGAGTTGGAATTTGACTAATCGCTATGAAATAAAGATGATTCGTAACGTGTAACGTACACACACCTATGACCTCATGTTTGGATGTTTCCGACTTTCTTTGGGTTTTGCCTGAGTGGGCAATGCATGCACGCCGACATAAATTATTACATTCTGAAGGCAATAATAATATTCGTACGAACACAAAACTATCGGTCGTAGGAGGAAAGTACACTAACGAAAAATATTAATGGTAATCGATTATGCAATTCGAGTATTGAACATAATAATAATATGTAGTCAGTAGTGTTACTATTTCGTTTTGTTGTTGTTTCAAAACAGGTTCGCGTTCGCTTTTTAGCTATCGCCGAGCGGACCGCGTCACATCCGACCGCGCGACGACAGTGGCGACTGCGTATTATAATAATATAATATAATATTATAAAATGTAATCAATGTACTCGAGCAAACGTTTCGTTGGCGGCGAAAACTACGTGTGGTCCCAATATTACGATTCCATTGTATTAAATAACAATGGACGACTGTGTTGATTGCTCTTATTGTTATGCAATAATTCGCGATAATAATATTTTAATCGCTGAAAATCTTTTATAACGCGCGAACGATCAGACAGAACTATTATAATAAAATATATGTTTTTAAGATATTATTTATATTATGTTTAGTGGATGGTACAATATTATTTAATTTTAAAAGTCTAGAAATTTGAATAATAATAATTTACAAGCTGATGTCAACAACAATGACATCGGTTTGATGTCACAAACCAACATTACAATATTATTACGATAAGAGAGCTGTATAGAACAATGCTTTAAATTACGAGTAGTAGAAAAATATTGTTGAAAAATGTATAGC
This sequence comes from Eriosoma lanigerum, assembly GCA_013282895.1. Classification (NCBI taxonomy): domain Eukaryota; kingdom Metazoa; phylum Arthropoda; class Insecta; order Hemiptera; family Aphididae; genus Eriosoma; species Eriosoma lanigerum. Next base: position 27,108,617 of record CM023360.1, read on the forward strand.
GAGGAAACACCCTCTAAAAAGTTCTAAAAATATAATCTAATTTGTAGGTACCAGACTTCTATATACAGAGTGTTCAAAAAGCATAAAACTGTTGAGTTTTTTCGTCATAAATTAGTGTTTTGAATTCGAATTATGCTAATAATTTATAATTATCGAATGTCGTTAAGGAAGGATAAAATCACCTTGTTCCATTTTTTCCGAGAAAAATCTGTATACGTAACATATTACAGATATTATATATATATATATATATATATCGTTGGTAGACATAATATATGGTGGACTCATTTTATAGTTTTTATTACTAAGAAATGGCATCCAGAAGCCCACTACGAGTTTTTTTAAAAGACGACGGAATGAATATAACATGTATCTACATATTACATATTACAAATATTTAGACACAAATATTGAATATCATGAATGAAATTAATGTTGAATATTAAGACTGATGACGGATAAATAATATCTATATTAGTAATTTTGTATCTACATTTACAATATTTTAATAAAAACATTTCGGTACGCATCACGATTGATTTCAATATGAACGAATATACAATAATATAACAGTTTCAATAATAACCTATTAATTAGTTAAAAACTATGGATAACGGAACTTGCTAACGACAACCGGTTTTTCTTTAAATTGAAATAATTATTGTACTATTGTAAAATATATATATATATATATAGTCCTTACTTTTTTTAAAATCTGTTCTCAATATTCTGATTATAATTTGTGCATAACTGATTTCCAGTGTATTATAATACCAGTTGGCAAACTGGGTTGTTGGCGCTAATTCTACGAAATGGAAACACCCGATTCAAAACCTGAACTTTGAACTAGAAAAACAAGCATGTAACAATTTTTCTGCCATTTTTGTAGTATTATCAACAGCAGAAGATTAGAAAAAAACGATAAATATTAAATAAACGTGGTTGTATAAAAAAATCGAATGTTAAACAATTTCCACGTTTAAAACCTGTACATGTAGCTCAAAGAATGCGGAAATTTTCAACAAATTTATAGGTAATATTATTATATTATACGTACAAAAAATAACTACAACTGAGTTATTTTTCAAATATTAATGTAAGTCATTTGAAATTATTAAATGGAGAAATTAAAATCATAATTAAAATAATATTTTGAGATGATATCTATATACTACAATTTGTGATGTATAGGTTTATTTGAAAAAACAATAATTTTAATTGCATAATAGTTTGAACATAAAAATATTCAAGAAATTATTAAAGTAAATGTTTTCTTTATTAATATGAATAGAGATATTACTAGTTAATTGATATACATTTTTTAACTTTATCAGTAGATATATTAAGTATTTCATCAATTATAATATAGTAGGTACCTACATCCTATATAATATTATAAAATAAATTTTATAAATATATATTAATAATAGTATAGGTACGTAAAAATGTATATTTTAAAAGTTTTTTTAAAATCCATTTACTTTTTAAATATATATATCTATATATAAGTATATAAATTTATATACAAAGCTTTCACAAAATATTTTGACCAATCTTCAATCTTTTACTTTATGTGAAAGTGTTATATTTTTATTTACAGGTTACTGCCATGTTTCTTGCATGTATATATTACTCTATACTTCCGCTTTATAACTAATTTCGTTAAATAAATTCCATTAGTATTATTTTACTGTCGTGTTTTGACTCATCGATGTTACCAAGCAAAAGTTACAAGTGTTAAAAAGTAATATTTTACGAAAGACGAAAATTTTATAAAATATTTAAAACTACTCTTAACTACAAAATAAGAATATAAGATAACCATAGATAACAAAAATGTTTTTTTCTCTCTTATTAAACTTATATATATATATATATATATACATATATTTTATTGATATTATAATATGACTGTAAGGGGATCGGATGTTGTTGCGATTTCAACTTTTTTCTTGCTGTTTTAATGTTCTATATAAATTTCTAAATTAAATCCGTTTCGCACGTTTAAATACGATTTTAAATATTAATATTGAATATTTTAACGTTTTTAATTTCATTAGTTTAAAAAAAAAAATTGTACATCTTGTATTATTTTAATTATTGTTGTCATACAACACAACACAATTTTTAAACACTTCAATTTTTAACTATATAGTTTTATTTTAGGTCATTATACTAAATAATTGACTTAAGAAAAAACAAAATATATGATTTAGTTATGTAGATCAAACCGCATTCTAAAATCTGTTTTGCTTTATATATGATAATCATCTGAGTTTTTATAATTTAGTAATTCGCCATGTTGGATCAAGTTTAACATGTATCATTATTAATATTTCTATACTAGCTATAATATATCATATCTATATTATATATAGGCTTAGTTAACATTCTAACTTTTAAATTTGCATTTATGATTTATTTCGGTTATGGATAACAAGCACATCAAGCCGACAAGGTATACTTTAAATGCCATGTATGAAATTGACATACATAATCTGATTTGCTTAAAGATTTTATGTTACGATATTTTACTATTTATTTTCTATCCATACGATGGTATAGATATAATTAATTAGGTTATAGTTTTCAAACATATTGTAATCAATAGTATATTATCATCTATATAAAACCGAATAATTCGAGTAGAAATATTTAAGTTTTCTAAATGTTCAGTATACGTAAATAAAATTATTATAACGTGGCAATCGTATGTAGATAATTAAATGCTAAAATGATTTGAATTAAATCTTGTTTAAAAATTAGGTTGCTTAATAGTTTTCGATAGGTATATATACAATAAATAAATATAAATTGTATTATTTATTAGTAAAAACTAACTTAAATGAGATTAGTCATTTTTTTCAATTCTAATTATATAATGACATATAATATTATTCTTTTGCAAATTATAACTGATCACCAAGATTGACTTGGTATACCTATTACATTTTGAGTGTTATTATTTATTATATTCTTTCAGACGATAACAACCGTTTATTTATTATAACATCAATTATACAAAATCGATATAATATAAAATATCTAGGAACATGAATTGTGATCATATTATATGTATTACAGTATTTATGTCAGACTACATAATTTAATAGTAATGTATAGCAAACTGGTGTACCTACAATTCGGGCGTACACCCGAATGTTTCATTCTATACGTTCGCTATTATTCAAACACGCACGACCATAATATTGTATAATATGACTAAAAAGTATAACGATAAAAAAAAATGGGTGCGAGTTTATACGCGACAAAGGCATTACATATAAACTATATGTTAAATGTTATATACATTATATGATTACGTGCAATGAAACCGTTTCTGAACGTATATTATCGTCAAGTGGTATATCAAATTATATATATATCATATTATATTATGTTGACGTAAGAGACGACTATTAAATGGCTTTAAGGTCCAAACGTAACATAGAGATGACCATCGTTAAGTATTGAAATTTTTTTTAATAATTATATTTAAACTTTTACATATTTGATACTTACAAAAAAATGTATAAGCAGAGTAGCAAAACACAAATATTTTAGGCATTGCATCAAAAATAAATTGTACCATTAATAATTTAAACTAAATTGTTTTAAAAACAATTGGTTACTGAACTTGATGTTTATAAATCGGTATATATACGGTAACTTTAATTAAACATTTTTATTGTATGAACTGATATTTTAAAATTAATATATATTCATATTACATTATAATATGATCGCTGGCTAAATGAGCTGTTGCTCGAGATATTGAAAATATAAAATAAATACGACTTTTGATATGATATACGACATAGAGAAATAGGAGGTTTTGTGACGGAAACAATAGTTCTCGATGACTGACGTCTGAGGTCTGACAGTCTGGAGAAGAAATTAATAAAACGATTCATACCCATAAAATAAAAATAAAAATAATTTACTATTATATGATAATATTGTTATATACCTACTCGTATTGCAACGTTATTTAGGTAATTAATATATATTTTTTGTTGTAAACTATTATTACAATAATTGTACAATGCATATAATATTTATGTTTTTTAGTTTTAAAGTTAATTGAATTCGTCTAGGACAATGGATTATTGTAACCCTAAACTTTTTAAGCCTATTAGTAGAGTTAAAACATATTTTTTACTTCAACTAATTTTATTGTCGATCCCCGATTGATAATGATAAAAATAACTGACTTACGCCGCCTTTGTAGTTTGTAATGCATTATACGCAGAGTGTTCAAAATTGCTCGTTACAAAAATGGTACAGGAGATTATATACATTATCAATGGTAATGTCGATTCATCAGAATTATCAGTTTTGTAACTATAATTAAATCGGTTAGATTAAATTATTGATCCAAGGGGGATGGATGATTGCCACGTTTTAATAATTCCTACAAGATCACTGTTTTCACTGTTATTTCCGTTGTTCTTGTAACACAATATTCCGATCACCCTGTATACTATAATATAACTAAGTAGAACTAGGTTCATCGTGATAAATACGCTTACAACAAATCCAAATCTGTCCGTCGCATATAATATAATACCTATATATGTAGCTCATCGTGCGCTGACGCAAGATGAAACGACTACAATATATAAACGGATTTTAAGGCCCATAAAACGATATAGAAATGAACTGCACCGTAAACAATATTATTATATTATTATTATTATTATTAATATAAGATAAACGATTGGTATAGTGTAACGGTTAGTAAATATATTACATATTATTTACGAGATGATTAACGAGTTAGGTATAATATAAATATATCATATGATTATGGAGAAAATTAAACGAACGTGTAATTTTTATATATTTTTCCTCCTTCGCTGTACTGATCTTTCTTATATACGACGAAATTGCATAATTCTATACAGTTCGGTAGGTATAATATTATCATGCCGGACATTCCGATACTGAATACGAATACCTACTTTCACGCGGTGTACCCGCGTATATATAATTACAATTTTATCTGTTCGTGGGTATCCGAACAGGATAAATTATTATTATTAAATGCGAATGAGTCCGGTATTTTAATTTAGGATACCGGACTACAGGAGGTATATTTATACAAGAAGATCTGGATTTCGTGTAAAAAAGTAAACTTGTAGGATTTTCATACCCTTATTGAACACGTGCTATATCCATTATTTTATTAACTGCATATAATCTGATCACTGTGTGCGTAAATGTATGCACTTTTACAGTTTCGGATTGAAGAAATCTTTCTGGGGATATGCAAAAAAGTATTTCTTATTTAATGCTTAAAACGTTAACGTTTACCTTCTGTTCAAGACCATTAATTTTTTAATAAATATCATAAAAAAATTGCAATTAGATAACATTTTCAATTAGTTTTAATAAGCATTTCTAATATACTCGTATAAATACTATAAAGGTGTAGCTAAAATTTGTAATTGTTTAATATAATATCGGGTTGCTGGACAGTCTCCTATATTTAATGGTCACCTAACCTAACTTAATCTAATATCTGTAAATCCACCACTACATTTGTTTAGGTACATTATAATTTAATAATAACAGTCGCCAAAAATATATAATACGACTAGATGTTTTAAACGATATATTATAGATGACGTTTCTTTTTATATATTTACGTAAATATTTGTTTAATTTTTATGCTTAATCTGAATATTTTAATATACCATGATAATAATATAATCGTTATATTGTTTTTGCCAACTTTCGCCGTGAAACCCGAAATAATATTATATTATAAATGTTTTATTTTGCGCAAAAAATTGATTATACTTACTATCGGCCAATTATATTGTACACACCTTAAGTATCTAATACCCACACATCTAGACAGACATTACATAAAAAATATTATTCAATCGTATAATATTTCGTTGACAAAACGATTATTATTCTATATTTTAATTATTCAATTATTCAATTATGCTAATTAAATATCATATATTCATAAACAGGGCGACCAGAATACTATGTTACAATAATATAGCAAAGCAACTTGATAAATATAAATCCGATCACCTTGTATAATATGCATAAACGATAGACTTATAAATATACCTTTTGAAATATAAAAATCTTATCATTTTATCTTTCATACAACAAATTAACCGAGTAGGAGGTACATTATTGTCATAAATACTCTAACAAGTAACTGCTAATAATTCCTACATAGGATTTTACAACCGATTAATAAAAGACAATACAACTGTTGGTGTAAAATAATAGTAATTTATAGTATCTTAAACAAAGTAACAAACCACGTGCGATGTCATAGTGTCATCGTACGTATAGATATTAAAATATTATGCACCATCTATTGTCTGAATAACTCTGGTGTAAATAATAATAAATAATACACTAGTTAGTAAAATACGTGAATCTATCGTGCAGAATTATCTTAATGGAATGCACTTTTCGGTATATGTTTTTTAATTTTTTTTTTTTTATTTATGTATATAAAAAACATGTTTTAACAATTTCAAATCCATATAGAATTTAATACAAAAAAAATTTAATTTCTAAGTTAATAAATTTAAATAACCTGTGTTTGGTATTAAATAAATTTACTTGTCTACTTCAATAAGTATGGATTTACTAAATTATGTACTTTCTTAATAACTCAGACAAATTAGGATTTTAGCTCGGAAAAATTCATATTAATCTGAATATTAACATACATATATACGACGTAATAACACTAATATAAATAATGAGTGAAATCCGTATCATGTGCGCTTTTCAAATATTATTTGAGGTCAGGTGTCATAAAAATGACTTTTTTCCAAATATCTCTCTTTCTATTGGTTGTACGATTAGCCCTGTAAGTTTTAAACAAAAATAATGAAAATTGGGGGGGTATAATTATATGATATATGATAATATATTAGTGATTTGTAGGTACGAGTTATTTGTTTTCACTATAAAGCCTATAATGTGTCAACTAATAAAAAATGTGTATTTTACTAAGAACAAATAGCTTTTACGTAAATAATCCTTAACGGTTAAATACCGAAAATGTATCTAAAAAAAAAACCCCTTTATCATTTTTTTTATATTTCTGTCACATATAACACGATCGTTTATATCTGATTTGTATTTTATACCATCGAATTATTATTATTCATTTTAAGTACAGCTTGCACATAGTCTACAGATTAAATACGTATACAAATATAAAGTGTTATATCAATTTGCAAAATGTTAAAAGAGCATTAATATCAATCGATAACTTATTGTCGAAATATATACCTAGTTTTAATATTGCTACAACATAATATTATAATGTATACAGTTACCTATTAAAGTTTTTAAGTTTTAAACGACAGTAACTATATTTATAATTATTTGTCTAATATTTAGATATTAATTAAATAGATACATGATGGCAATATTATCATAATGTATATAATTTGTACTGTAAAATATTCTGATTTCTATTTAAAATACAAACAGTACAACATTGTTTATTTACCAACTATATCTAAGTACAAGTCAGTCGTATAAATTATATGATAATATTATTTATATCTCTTCAGTCTTCAAACAAGATGTTTTTTTTAAATGATAGGTGTATACACAACGGAATATGTACCTGTTTAAACCGAAATAACTAAAGTTGAAGAACAGTGTATGGATTCAAGATTAAAACTTGAACCAATTATAATTGTTTTTAGTAATGATAAAATTTAAGTACGTTAATTACTATATAAGATATAACTGTGTATTGTTATTAAAATATTATAGAACTTTAATAACAAAAATACGTAAGTATATTATATGTGTTATTAAAAAAAAAATCAAATACATAATAAATTATGTTAGTTATTAGCATAATTAGTACAAATACATAATTAAATATTAACAATATTTTGTATTTGTTTATTCATTTTTTTGAAGTAAACCCAGTATTATGTTACGAATGAATTCTTGTAATCTTTGACTTTTGATACTCTTTGATGCCGTACACCTTAAGCGATCGTTTACTTATATAGAAACATAAGCAAATCGAAATAATACGTAGCTGTCGCTTTTAAAAAAATACTATAAAAACATCTATACGTAATATGTTAAATAATAATAATAAATTTTAATTTTAATCACATTTCTTATAATCGTATATACCCGAGAGAAATATGAGTACCCGACAGAAAATTAATCGAATTTTTATCTATAACTGAATAAATGCAATAAACACGCGTATATCTAGCTGTCATTTTAGTCGAAATAAGAGAAAATAGTTTCACCAAAACTTGAATTATACTTAAAGAGTTTATTAATTTATGGATTTGTTATTTATTGCAATAATTTTTTCGTCAAACTCTTATGGCACACTAAACGTTGAAAGTCATAATAACCAATATATATTAAGGACTATATTATGATTGTGTTTATTATTGATATTTAGAGGTGACAGTTAAAATTATAAAAATTAAATTATCAAATAATTTTGAAAACAAAATATATTTTTATCATTTAACATCTTCATAAAAAGTAAAAATAAACTTAGTATTCCGGTATTCTTAATTACTACCTATAGGTATTTACTGTCTATGCATATTACTTAATATTATTAAATAATCATATACGTCATCTCATATAATATAGTTTCTAATATATGAATACACGTATGTTTAATATTATGATTATGATTAGAGTTATGTAATATTATTGATTGTTTTATACATTATTATTCATTTAAGTCAAAGTATCTCTACTGAAATATCAAAGATACCAAAGTATCTCTTTAGTTGTTTTCTATTATGTTTCTTTGCAACATATTTAGTATGTTTTATTTTTTATGTAAAGTACCTATATTTTGTTCAATACGAACTACAATGTAATATATTACACGAATAATAATAATAATTATTTTAATAATAGTTTTTTGCATTCAAGTATAAATGAGATTTAATTTTTAATTTTTTTTTTTTTTATAAGCATAATAACGCTGTTCATTTTGTTAGCATTTGTTAATTAAAATATTTTAATCAATAATGGTAAACGTTAAAACTCAATGTGTGGTGACAACGGACTTCATCCATAAAATGTTATATTTGCAAACATTGATACGAAAAACAAATACAAGAATATCGAAAAATTCAAATAAATATTACCCATAGGTTCTGTGATTTAAAATTGTAATAATAGTAATCATTTCCTGTTAATCATTATAAATTGTGTCTATTAAATATGTATATAATATATAATTATTACACTGCATATAAGTATATTTATGAATATTTAATGCTAAAATATTAGACAATAAATTTGATAAAAAATAATAATAATAGTTGATAAAAATAAATACTTTATTTAATTTTATATTTATTTCCATTGAACTCTTTAATCCTTGTTGTTTATTTATTTACCCAGCAGCCATACATGTTATAATAATATGCAAAGTCTTATTTTACCGTTACATATTTTAAATAGCTTTCAATTATATAATATCTATTTAATAGACATCACGTAACTGTGTATCACTACAATATTACTACGGATTTCATATTCTAAACCCATTTAATACTATACAAGATGACCAAAATTTCATATTACAAAAAATGGTAGGAAATGCGATTTACATGAGTTTTCAATATTATCTCCATTATTTGTGTGACACAAATGTTCTGTTCGTCTTATATAATACTACTCTAAGAAATAAGCTTCCTGCGCTGTATATACAGAGTGATCAGAATTTTGTTTTGCAAAAATGGTAGGAGTTACATACATTCTCAAATATTATTTCAATTGTTTTTGTAAAACTATTTTCTGATCATTGTGTCGGTAATATACGTGTACAATATTATAGGCCTATAATAGTTATTCAATATTCACATATAGAGCATAATATGTAATACTACGTCATAACTAATCTCATAATATTAAAAAAGATTATATTGAAATATTCAAAATGTTTATATTATCTAATATATTTGCCTAAAACTCAAGCACGAGACGATAAAGCTTAATACCTATCACAGTCAGGTTAATCAAACGACCCTTTATAATTATATATTATAATATGTAGGTATAATGTTATGTAGTACCTATTTTCATAACCAACTAAGGCGGGTAATTCGTATTTTTTTATATTATATTTTTTTACATTTCAATTGCGTAATACCGACGTACATGGCTATCCTTCTTATAATACTTTTACACGCGTGCTCAAGAGAATCATGATCGCTTCTAGCTGTACAGGAAGTACTCGGGGTCTTCGAGGATTGGTGAAAAAAAATAACACTTTTATTATTTTTTACTTTAAAAACATAACATCTGCAACGGACGTCGTATCGCAGCAATTACGTAATTTATATTTTTCAAAAACGCCCCCAGTCATTTTCGACGGTTGCGTTTTATAATATGGTACCTATATTGATCGGTGAAATTGTATAACTTGTTTTTCGTATTCTTCGCTAAAGAAAACGAATATATTATATATAAACGTATTTCGAATCCCATTGTATTTTTATATAGTAAACAAATATAACAAGTAACGACTAACAATAATAATATATATATCTATTTAAATTTTGTATATATTATATGATATAACAAAACCATATTATACCAAATACTTACTTATTGTGTTATAATAAACATTATTTAATAGTCTTATAGTTATGAATTATATCATATTAGGATCATATTCACGAACGTCTGATAAAGGCTTTCAAAATCACTAGATATATTACATATAGTGTTAATTTGATGACATATAAGTGAAATTTAAACGAACTTAGTGTGTATTTGTATACTTGCGTGTTTTTACTTGTGTTACTCTGTTTTTATTAAAAAAGTAATTAAGTGGTACGATATCATTATTTTAACCTAATTAATAGATTCAAACGTTGTTTATGTCAACAACGATTATTAATGCTTACTGATTTAATTGCATTTTAACTTTCTCAGTACCAAAATCAAATTTAATCGATACTTTCCTACTTGCTTTGTAAATCGAACCGGTTAGCCATACTAAAAAATGAATCTTATATTACTTATAATAATTTTATAAATAAAGAAAAAGGAATAATACTTCCAGGAACAATTTTTTTTTTTTATCTTAATAAACATCAAAATAATATACCTACTTCATTTAAAAAAAAGTTTACCTAATCATTGGTAAAAAACAAATTTCATAATATTATAATAAGTATAATACTTATAACTATCATTTCATTTTGACAGTATATACCTATATAAAATACAAAAACTGTACAATAAAAAATATGCAATAATTGCACGACAATAATATTACGTATCTTACTATAATTTTCATTTAGAATTAGATATCTGTGTATATTAGTTCTCGTGAGGCTACAACAATATACATAATCTGTTATTGAGATAATAATAGTAACTCTAATTAGAAAAACATGATTTGCACCAAAAAATTACTATTGTACTATTGTCTATTTTCTCGTAATATTTATAGAAAGTTTAACGTATTTTATCTCTAATGCAATCGAGGAGAATCAATATTTACAATGATTCATTTTTTTCTTGTACGAATTTACACGATGAGTAGCATAATTAATGTATATACTGTATATATTTACATTATTGTGTGTTGGCATGAGTTGTCATATATTTTATGTTTATGTAAACAACAATAGTAAATTAACTTCTAAAATACTTTAAAAGAATTCTGATTCTATGGAATATTATATTAGAAACATATAATATGCTAAAACAGGGATGAATTAAAGTAATATTCTTTTTAAATACAACACCTACTACAGAGAATTTGTTAAAATTAAAATATAAATATCTATAACTTATATAAAATTTTGTAGACGAATTCTAAATAAAATTTATAAATGTATATTGTATATAAATATAAAATTATTAAAACATAGAACAAGAACCAGTAATATATAATAATAATTTATAGAAATGTTCTGGCTAAATTTTACAAGATTAATTATGATATTTATAATAGAAAATCTTAAATTTGATTAGTTATTTGATATTAGACACATTATAGTATATTAGTATGCAAAACCATTAGCTATATAATTTTATAGTTTTGCTTTTTCAATACAACGAATTTTTATACAATTTTTGTATTACTTAATATTTTGCTTCTCTAAGCCACATAGTTAAATATTCCTTTTTTATTGCCATTTATTCTCTGCCATATTTTTCTATTACTTCACTTTAGTTTCTAGTAATTTTGTATTTTTATAATAGATAACACACTTTCTTTAAGACACTTAATTATAATATTTACTTATTATATTATGCATACAACTTTAACGTGAGATCTAACCACCAGTTGTAATTATAATGGGTATATTAATAATCGTAAAAAAAAAATGTGTACCTACATAACTGATATAACACAAGTATATTATATACATTTCCTAATGTTTTGTTATACGTAAGATACGTCCTTGGGGTGAAGTTTCATCTCCTTTGGCATTCTTTAAACGACCCATGGTCGAGTAATAGAATGTAGTGCGACCTTGCCAGTGAAAGTTGTCGCAAACCTATCATGGTATACGGTAATTATCTTAATCTACTCTTTATTACACATATCCGTAATATTATCTCTTATTTAATAGCTTTATTTTTGTGACGTTAAATTTATTTATAAACTATTAAATATATATATTTACGTGAGATATAATAATATATTTTTATTTAACAATATTTTCAAGTTTTTTATATTCCACATTAGATACTTTAATACTTTTTTGTTTTTTTATTTTCGTACAATGCATCAAAATTTATAAATAGGTCATTAATTTTATACTAATTAAATTTATACTATTTTCAATTATAAACTAATTGTTGACTACAATATACGTACATTCATTTTATAAATTATATGCAACGTTATTTATAAAAAATAATGATATCTATTTATAGTATTTATCATCATATGAATTATTCAAATTTGTGGGAAACTCGAGTATTTATGTATTTTATAATTTTAAAAAAATTATCATTTTATTATCAATGCATGTCTAATGTTAATTTTACTGGTTAATCGAAGATAACGTTTTATTTTATTAGTTTGTTTTCAATTTAAATATATACATATAATAGTTGTTTAGAAATTTGTAAAAATAATTAACACTCATACAAAATAAAACATTTTTATATTATGGTACATGAAAATATTCAAATAGGAGTGTCTAACCTAACCTAACCCGAGTGTCTCATCAGGTTTGTCCCTAAATCTTGATCTATCAAATATTTTTATATTCTGATTTTTCCAATCTATTTATGTGAAAATATTTTAAAATATAATAATAATACAGTACAGACTGATGGCTAAATGAAAAAATGTAAAAAAGAAAACAATTTTTGGTTAATTAAACCACGAACGACGTATTACCAAACAGTTAGCGAATGTTACATTTCGAGTGTTTTAACCGTTTCGTGGCGATACCATTTTTGTTAATTAACATAAATTATACTCAGTTATATAAATTACATTAGCTATCATAAAATATTTATAATTCGCAAAATTAAAGTTTCCAGGAATTTCCCAGTTTTTCAACCATTTTTTGATTGTATTTCTTAAGCCAAAACTTTCAGTCAAAAACTTGAGGAATTCCAAAAATAAGCTAAGTAAAGTACCAAATAGATGCAATTTACTACTGAAAGTATACCCTATTTATAGTAATTAGACCATCATTTCTATCCGAAAAAGTGTATTCAAACATAAAAAAAAAAAATTTTTTTGAAAAACCAATACATTCCTCGCTCCTCTGCAAATTTCTCTGAAAATCTAAAAAATCTAATAAATCAAAAGTTATTGACGGGGACAAATCTTGTGAGACACTCGGGTACAGTATAGCAAAAGTGGATCGTCCAAATTTCAGAACAAGTCATTTTAAAATAATAATATATAATAGATCAAAAAAATGAATATTGACAAATATGTGTGAATTCTATGAGTCTTTCATTTATTATGTAAATAATAAAATAATTTATAATATATCATATATGTATATTGCATGCTATTAAGATATATTTTCAATAACAATAATTGGCAAGTAAAATTGAGCTACTATAGAATATGTTTTAATTCAACTTGATTAATATTGATAAATATATTCATATCCACTAATTAATCATTAATATAGTCTTTAATTAATTTTTTTTTTAATTAAAACTATTGTACATTTATATGTTAACAATGTTTTCAGTGAAACTAGTGTGAAGTATAGTTATATAACATTTACTGCGTTAATATACATTATGGCATTATACAGAAACAGTTTATAAAAATGTCCATCGTTAGAATAATTAATAATTTTTAGATTTTCTGAAATAACTGTGGACATAAAAAGATATAAAATCTGGAAAGTGTTTATAATTGAAATATAATAAAATAACTGTTTTTAACTGTGTTATGTTTATCGTATTTATATTAGGCATTATAATTTTTATATTTTTCTTAGCTCATAGAAAGTTGTTTTACAAGTTATTAAATCAATAAAAGAAAATAAATAGATTAAAACTAAAATAAAAATATTTATCTGTAATTTTTTATTTTTATCATTTTTTAAATTTATTTTAAACTAATTGTGAATATTTTAATTACAAAGAATACAATCATAATTGATAAAATATTTATTGTGTATTGTGTATTCTAATTTTGACACTATAAATATGATATATTAGTAATATTATGGTGAAACATTCTTAATAACAATCATCATAAATTTCCATTTTTAAATAATATAAACAGTAATATGTTTCTAAAATAATCAAATAAATAACAAACAATTAAGTATTATATATTATATATTAATTTAACATAAAGACATTATTAAAATTTGGTATTATTAAATTTTTTTTTTTAAATTCGCTCGACTATTATAAGGTAATATTTAGTGATTTCGTTTTTTTATCTATCATTATATATATAATAATATATTATATATTATTATACTAAATCCTTGTATTATTTAAAGTTAAACAAAGAATATAGAACGAACAAAAATGCATATAATTTGAAAATACCTTATAAAATTTAGATCAACAATAAAAAGTTTTTATTGGTAAACTTAAAAGACTATCGAAAAACAATACAATATTTTCGACAGCCACTTGAATCAATATTCTTGATAAGTGGTAACTACGGCAACAGGTTCAAAAACAAACTGCACGTCGTATCTTGGACGTAGTATATTATACTTTATAAAAATATACATCATAAAGAATAATAGAAACCTAACAACATTTTATTATTATGCTGGTTGAAAATTTTATTACACAAGTACCTAATAAATTTCAATTATTGAATATTGAATAGCTGAATAACTCGCTAATTACGATTGTTCAATCGAGTTAATTTTGAGTAATATTCTATACTGTATATAAATGTATAATGATATTATTTTATGTTATATTTTGTTATCAATCATAGGTCTTTTTAAATTACATTTAAAACGTGCCTAAATAAATAGATATTGTTTGTACGGTTTTAATGCCAACATACGATTACGTAGTTTCAGACGAGACCGAATTTTTTAGTTTTTTTAGACGATATTATAATATAACATTCGTATGGAAACACAACTTTTCGGAACACCGGAAGTAGGAATACGATTTTTTTATGACATAACAATAACAGTGTCACGTCTTGATGGGCACGTACTTGATTAAATAAACAGCTAGTAGTAACAAGAGTATAAATGTGCTTGGCAAACGTCCTGAGCACAAATCCACCGACTGCGTACCTGTTCGGTCGGTCCCGATTGAGGCCTCTGCAGCAGAGAAAGCGGTCAAACGTAATATGCAACAGAAACGCACTGACGATGGTCGTGAATATCAATTGGCTATTCAAAGGGGAAATAATATATCAATAATACAATCAGTGTCAATTGCCTATACGGTATTTCGTAATGACCGACCGTAATAATATTCTACATGTATATACTAACGACGTAATAATTATTATACTTGCGTAAAGAAATCGAAAGACATGATATGTCCGTCCGATAATATAATAAATAAACAAAACAATGTGCATCGTGCGGAATAAATAGCATTTAAAAAAAAAAAACATTTTTATTAATCTTATTATAAGTTTTAACAGAAAATCGATTCATACATTTTTGTATCATTTTAAACTTAAAATCCAATCCATAATCGGCTGCGAGTACATCACTATATGATATAATTTTTATTAATACAACAGCGAGCGTAAATAAAAATAAGTTAATTATTCTCTCATTTTTGATCGTATAGATTGTATTAAATCATTTATATACTTTATTTATAATTACCAAAAATATTTTCTCGCTGGATAATTTATGATTTTACTGTTTGTCAATCATTTATTTTACCTAAACGTTATAAACATTATTTAATTATCGTATTTACGAACATTATTCATTATTTAGAGAATAATGTTCGTAAATACGAACAAAATAAATGAATTAATACAATCTATACGATCAAAAATGAGAGATAATTAGTATTAAATATGTACCTGCTACCTATTGAAAAAATCTAATGAAAAAAAAAAATAGATGCCACCATGAGCGGTAACATTTTTGGTATACATGAATATTAAAAAAACAGAGAAGCGATTTCGGGCGTTTCTCCTTCATTCCTTCGACCTCAGAGAAATTAGTAGATAATTATGATTAAGATTTAAATAATATTCAAATGCATTCGAAAATACGATTCTGAACGAAACTCAGTGTCAGATATACAATATTATATTATACTAATAATCCGTTCCCATATTTTACTACAAATGTAATCAACCTATGAGAATATTAAAAAAATTTCAAGTCTCTACATTCAAAATTGCATAAGTTATCATAGAATATTTAAAATCAAATTCGTCAAAATCACAATTTCCGTGAATTTCACAGTTTTTCAACCATTTTTGATGGTATTTCTTATCCCAAGGAAAAATTATTGAAAAATTCAAAAAATAAACTAAATTAAGGACCAAGTAGATACAGTTTTCTACTGAAACCATACCCTATTTTTCGTAATCCTACTTTTTTTCTATCCAAAAAAATGTATTCAAACATAAAAAAAAAAAAAATTTTTGTAAAACCAATATATTTCTCAGTATCTAAAATATTGGGGTTTAAAAGTATCAAGTTTTTTTTTTAAGTATAATATTTCATTAGAAGCCAAAAAATAATTAATTCTGATAAAAATTATTGAGTATTTTTTATATAGGTATTACATAAAAACAAATGTAATTTTTTTTTAATTTTCAGAAATTTGTGTAAAATCAATAGCTTTATCACATTATACATATTCTAAATAAACAGTAATTAAATAAGACCTTAAGTATTAAAAAAAAAAATCCTAACATTGTACTGAACATATACTGATATGAAACGGTTTTGAAATTATATGAAATTAAATACCAATAATGAACGTTTTAAGAACATCTAGTTTTTTTTAAAAATTTGTTTAATAATGTATAGTAAAAAAAATTCTGATATTTTTCATAACGTTTAAACTACGATGATCAATAGGTACTATTTATTATCACTGGTTTTTTTACGGTTGATTGACTTGAATAATTGTACTCTATAAGATTATCTACGAACTTTCTCTGAATACAATATTATAATATATAGAATACAGACGTACATTATTAAAGTCCATCATAACACAACCAATTATATTATTATTGTCATGTCTCGTTTATTATTTTATTATGTAGATATGTCTTTATTTTATTGCATTAAAAAAGATAAGTATCATACTATTATGTATTGTATAAAGTATGTTTTAATAAATACTAAAATAATAAAACAATGTAAGTACCTATTATAAGACTACACTCTGTAATTTTATTCTACCGAAAAATAAAATCTTTTCGTTTGGTTTCGATTTCATTTGTTATACGACTACACTTATTCTTATTATATGATATCTAAATGATATCTATAAAATGAACTTGAACAAAATTCAGATAACTAATAAGTCAAACATTTCAATAAAATAAATGTAAATTTTTTAGTAAATTAAAATATAATCAGAGAATACAATAAAGACTGTAAATGCTCGTGAGGCAAACACTGTATATAAAATATTTTCTTGACATGAAAAATTACACACAATGTTCATAATTTCTAAATATTGAATGTTTAATCAATACCTATTATACTACCTTTAAAAAATGTGTTTTAGAATCTTAATAAAATTAAAATATGGCTTATCGTTTATAATAAATGATATAGCAAAAATCAAATCGACAATATTTACAATTTCTTCCTTTAAAAATTCAACTTTTAATTTTTTTCTAAAAACGAATAATTTCTTTATAAGTTTATATCTTAATATTGATCACTATTTTAATATACATCCATTTCGTAATTGAACCATATCGAAATCGTTTAATAACTATCGGTGTATATAATGTGTATACGAGTAATGCGATTGATTTGATAATAAATAACTATATAATATGTATCGTTCTCGACTTCTAGCCATAAAAAAAAAAAACAAAATTCGAATAGACAAAACAATGGAATATACTAGGAGATGATTACTGGACATACCTACTGGTCATTGAGCCCGAACTTTAATGATGATGAAAATTATGATTTTTCTCCCATCAAACATAATATATGACCTTGTGCAGACGGTTATTATATTTATTTATACGTTCGGAATGGAAAGTAAAAGTGATAAAAGTATAAAATGCACACACACCGCCACCGCCGCAAACGAGTAGAATCTCACGTCTCGAGTTTCGGACGACCATCATCGTTCACGTTGTACCGGACTTCCTCGAACCAATTCCACACAGTTCGTCGGCCAGCGATTCCAAACAAAACGTATACGCGGATGCACACACACACGATGACTATTATTATTATTTTATTATTATATAACTACAGCAGCCGCCGCATGTCGCTGTAATATCGTTTTTTTATTTTTATACTTTTTTATAGTGCGATCGTATAACATAACTAATATTATAAACTCTGGTAGGCGGACAACGAGATTAGGAGTGATATAATATCACGCAACTGACTTGCCTACGCTACGGTACAGTGTGATTTCGCTGTCATTGCACTTAAAGTGTTTCGTTGAAAAACAAAACTTCACATGTTTTAGCAGTCCAAATAAAATACAATTTATGTGACTTTGGAAATCAGAAACTGTACGATAATATATAATATCGTCACCAAACAACAATAACACTTAGGATGAAAATATTATTAATCATTATTAGGTATATTATCGTCGCTTAAAGTTTATACTTAATATAATAGTTCTATACTTCAAGAGCTATTTTATCATTTTCTCGTTAAATTTATACACGATTTAAGTTTTAATTTTCATACAAAATATTTTTATGAGAGATATTTTGCTAGACATTTTATTTCACCAATTATTTATTATTCACAAATTAAGAGTATTAATAGTATATATATTTTAGTAAAATATGTAGTAAATACTGGGAAGGACCACAGTTCACAAAAGTACAAAATAAAACACAAGTATACCTCTTTAATTATATACGAATATGTTTATGTGGCCAATTAATGGAAAAAATACAGCACGAGCATAATATAGGAATTATTCAATTATGGAAATTAAAAATTACATAACAAACAATTAATTTTACATAAACTTATTTGAAATTTGAAGACATAATAAATAATAATATTATTAATAAATTCCAATGCATCATGATAAACAAAAACTGATGTGTATGCAAATCATAAAATAATATTTCATTAAATATTACAGTATCGTGTTTTTAATATTTCCTGGTAGATACATGTACGATTAACCCGACTCTTCCTATTTGATTACGGATTACCATATAATTTATATCCACAGAGAATCATAATGGAACGATTGCATAAACCAACGATTTAAACTTGAAAGTTCCTAGAAAACATTGTTGTCGATTCTGAAAATATTAAATAATTAATGACAAACAAAAATAAACCTATATGTTATTATCACTATTTTTTAAGTTTGCACTTATTAAAATATATACAAATGCAAATAACGGGACTAAAAAAACAACTTAAAAATTTGTAGAAAGTTGGCCACAAGAAATGCACAAGGTCACAATCCACCTACGAATATCCGTTCAATATCTACCCAACTCTTTCGTTATGAACATATAAGTTGTTTATATAATAATGTTGTGTTTTATTATTATTATTATTTTTTTTTTTTAAACACATCATTTTACATGCCTACGTGTAATAAATGGTTTTTTAGTATTCATGTCGTAAACAAGTCGAATATTACATACGTGCAAACCAACATGAGACGTATGTCGCAATAATTGTTAGTTCCTTAATTAAATCATTATTTATTTTTTAATTAAATTCGGATGGAAAATATTTTTTGTAATTTATAGTAACTTTTATATATATATCAAAACATTAGTATTATTGTACTGGACATCAATCCAGACAAAAAATGTTAAAATAACGAGTGTAATATATTTAATAAACATCATTATTTTAGATTCTGAGCAAAGCGAGGAATATATTGGTTTTACAAAGATGTTTTTTTTTTATGTATGAAGACAATTTTACGGATAGAAATAATAGTCCGATTACCATGAATAGGGTATATTTTCAGTAGCAAATTACATCTAGTTGGTACTTTATTTAGCTTATTTTTCGAATTTCTTTAAATATTTTCCTCGGTAGAAAAAACTACTAAAAAATTACGGAAAATCGGTAAAATTACGGTTTCTGAAATTAAAATGTTTTTAATTTCGTGATTATTAATTAAGTTTTGATCATAGTGTCTTAAAAAAAATTTTGAGTATTTAATTATGTGTACTTCATTAGAGGAAAATATTTAGAAACAATTGCTTGATTTTCTGACTAAGTATAGAGTTTTGACAATTTTTCTAAAAATTTTTCCTGCAACTTTGGTTTATCAGTTTGAAAATTTAATCGAAGCCTAATTACAAACTAATTAATCTTTTTACAAAATATTTTGATAATCGTGACTGAGTATTTTTTTTATACGCTTTAAAAGTAAAAGTTCTTGAAAATCGGCAAAAATACGGTTTAATTATTTTAAATTATTTTATTTCATCTTAACTAATTAAATTTAAATTATAAGAACTTGAAATTTATTTTAAATATTTACATTCGTAATTTAAATACGTGGTAAAATTTTGAAATGGATTATTAGTATAGTATATTGTAATATATTGAGTTTTGCTCAGAATCGTATTTTCCAATGCAATAGTATTGCATTCAAATCTTAAGTATAATTAAATTTATTATACTTCTACTAATTTCTCCGAAGACCGAAAGGATGAAGAAGGTACGTCCAAAATCGACCTTCCCACTTTTTTTAAAATGTATTTAGGTAATCATTTAATTAAACAGTATTTTTTATATGTTTTCATAATTATCTATTAATCTCTCCAACGTAACGCAGTAATCCATCATAATATTTAAATGACAATTATTTAATTTTTTTAAAATTTAAACAAATATTTTGAGTGAAATTATTATTTAAAATATCGTAAGAATAATTTATAATAAAAAAATAATTATAATAATTCTATGATATAATTCTATAATATTGGAAACTTTAAAATTATATAAAAAACACATTTTATAAAATATAAATCTCGTATTAAACACTCGATATGTATATTATACAATTGTATAACAAAACAAAATAAATAACCTAACGTACTTATAAGTTATATCAATAATCACGGACTATAATAATATTATAGTTAACATTTACATTTTCAATAAAAACCGCGCGTGCAAGAATTTCAAATATTTCGTAGGCCGTTCGCCGTTCGCCGAAACGAAAACGATGTAAAACAATGTAATATCTAATATGTAATAATTATATAATCGTGTTTGTCAATGAATCGTCATCATCGGAAAAAGTAAAATGGAATTTTACATGATATCTTTTATACTAGTATAATACCAATTATTATAGTGACTTGTTAAAGACGGAATAATGTTGCGGTCCCTATCAGAATTCAGGATGTCAATAATTCAGTGGGGATATGCAATTGCACCACCTAAAATTAAGGGTGGGTTCGTGTCGAATAATAAAAATTATAATATATTTTTATCTATATATGTGTGTATTATATTAATATTATTGAAATAAAAATAGTCTAAATAATTTGGAGAGTTTAGGCTTTGAGGCTTAAAATAAAAGATGTGTGAATAGATATTGTAAAATTGCACCACTTATTTTGACTGAACTCAACGCCACTGATTCAGTGTAATCAGTAAAATGTTATATTATGTTTGTTCGGCCGTACATCTTTAACAACTGATATAAATAGTACTAAGTAGTGTGTACTTATAAGTTATAAGTTATATCATAACATATGATATATTATGTAGAAAACATCGAACGCGGATAAAACTTGTAAAACAACTTATTCTCAACAAAATTCCATGTTTTTTATTTTATACAAATTTTTAAATGAATATTTATAGCGATGATTAGACATTAATAATATACTGCAGTCGGGTTATTGGAATATCCTTTCTCGCAATCCATCAAAACGTAATCATTTTAAACAGTTTCTTCCGATCGTTGTATAATGAATTAATAGGTAACAATATTATTATCCATACTGTACTTTTATTTTTATACTTTTAAAAAAAAAAATGTGGAACTACGTTTAGTTACAACGTATAACGAAACATAAACTGAAATCTGAATCGTGCTATTCGCGACCGGTTAAGTTGACTCGTGTGACTACATATAACTACACTGTTATAATATGGTCAGGTAGGTATGTACCGCATAAGACTATCCACAATATGATAAATTACTATTTCATATAGGCTGTACTGCTAAAGTGCTGTAACTGGTCGGCGCCGAATGTATATTTCATTTATGGCCGAGAAAGTTTTATGAAAAAACGTAAACAATAAAATGATACACTCAATAAAAGTCAACCTTTACATTATGTTCTGGTTTCGTGCAAAACATGAAAACCATTAGTTCATTTACATAAATATAGATATTTCTACGCTCAATAAAAATAAGACCAACTGCTGAGTTTTATAAAAAAAAACAAATTTTATATAATTGAAATTATTAGTTTGGTATATGTGTAGGTACTAGTATATAATAAAATCAAATCCAATTTTCTAAACGACCCAATTAGATTGTTCTTAAAATAAATGAAATAATAGTGGTCTAATAAGTTACCGAATATTTTTTTCCGCGGAGATTCAACCTCCTACTATTATGTAAGATTAATATTAAATTTTCACTAGACCATAAGATTACTGTCAATGAATGTAAGTAGTATATCTATGCTGTAATAATAATATAATAAGTTATGAAACTAAAACACCTTTAATTAGTCGTTACATTTTAAAACAAAGAGGATAAGGATTCTCCTTCCGCTGGCAATGTTTATATTACGTAAAGTTTCTTTCCGAAGTTTTAATTTTCATACAACAAGAAAAACTTGAAATCACGAGTTAGATAATTAGAGTTATGTTATTATAATATATAATATATATATATACTTTTTTCTAATTAAACGATTTAAAAATATACCACGTCAAAATTAATGTGATTTAATTGATAATTAATGTATTAACGATGAAAAAATATTATATAACATATATTATACGTACTGTATGGTACAAATGTACAATGTATAAAACTATAAATTGGAACAACCAATTAATAACGTTTAAATTAGAGGGGAGTATTCACACGGAACAATAACAAAACAAAAATTACATAATTAATAAACTACCTAGATATTTTAAAAATAAACCTTACATAATGATACAAGTTTTTAATTTTATATTCATTAATATTATTATAATATATGTATACAGAAATTGTTTGTTTTAATCAAATATTAATTGAAGTATAATATATTATAATTAGTAAAAAAGAAATAAACCCATCTCCGCCACTAAATAAGTGTAAATAATTTGTAAATAGAATATTTTTAACCTTAAAAACCAGTCTGATGTTCAATATTAATATTTACAGTTCAATATTTAATATCAACATTAACAACAGTTAGTATTTTTATATTTTCATTAACATTTCTATGAAATTGAATAAATATTATAATAATTTCATTATCAAATTACTGTTTTTTTAGGATAATAAAAAGAAAAGTTTCGGTACTGATATTAATTGACAAGCAGATAACAACAATAATAATATATAGTACAAAATATTATACAATATCAATACTACTATCGGTCGATAACAAATTAAAAACATTTATAATATTTATGAATCGTCAATTTTTCTAATAATTATGATCAAAAGTCAAACTGCGGTTCTTCGTGATGAGTATAATTAGACCGGAACCTTATTTCCGGTAATGTTAAATCACATAATAACAAATTAGTTGCATACTTGCATGATATGCAGCAGCAACGTGTTACGACGTAATTATTGTTTACCGACTTAGGTATACGTCTAACGATAAACGCAAACATATCGGTTATAGAAATAAAATGAGAAAGAAAGAGAAAAAACTTAGAAATCGCAGAAAAATGTGTTTATTTGATAACGGAATACGTTGGGTCGTTGGAGAGTGGGTTATTAACTAATAATAATTGGCGTGGCTGTACTTAAGGTATAGGTACACAAATAGTGAGTGCGAGGAAACTTAAAAAAAAAAAGATTCTCAAAGAAGAACTTGACACTCACGACTGGTTAGATTAGCAGGAAGTGCAAATAAAATGACCCGATTGACTGCTTTCGCAAAACACCTACGGGATCATATTAAACATCAAATATCCATACAAAAAAAATAATATTTAATAACAATAACAAAAGCAAAAATATAAATACATATTTTTTTTTCTTTCAAATTTTACATAGCTTTTAGTAGAAACTATAATTACATTAAGATAATATAGATTTAGAATTTTATTTTACAATGTATCTAATTTTCTGTATCCATAACACATATTTGAGTTGAAGTACGTATATTTCGAAATATTTTAAAAACAACAGAAAACAAATACAACTTTTATAATTAATAACAAAATCATTTTTGAAGTTTATTTAAATATTGTATAAAGTTATTTTATAAATATGAAATATACCAGTTTTAAATTAATACCTATAAAATCATTTTCAAATCTATTCAAAACATTTTTTTAAAAATACTTAGGCGAATATCAATATGAAAATCAAACCGGGAAGTTGATTCTAGGAGATCTTTCTTCGGTTTTTTCATCTTTGAAAAAATTAGTGGCAGAATGTAATATATATTATAATATTCATCAAAATATTATATTATAATTGGATGATTGGAATGCTATCGTATTGTTTTATTCAAAACAACAATTCTGAGCAAATCTCAGTCCGACACAATATAAACTGGTAATATTTATTTTTATAAATTATCTGTATTTAATCAAATAATGTACAACAGAAAAATTATTTATCATAATATAATGATAAAATTAAAGTTCGTCAAAAATGTAGATTTACATACCAATTTTATTTTCTGCTGTTACTAGTGGTTTTTCCTGTTTTATTAGAAAAAATATTGAGGATTTTAAAAAATAATTTAAATAAAGTACTCATTAGAAAAAATTATCTTTATCGAATACATACCCTACTTATAGTAATTGAAGCACATAATCTACCTAAAAAAATTATTTCACACATAAAATATCACAATTCATCAATTTCAATTAAAAATCCAATTTTAAATGCTTATTAAAAAAATTAACCATGTCAATTTACGAAAGTTTTTAAAACTTAGTCAAAATTTTTCTGGGAATTTTAGAATTAAAGTTTTAAACCGTAAAATCCAAAATTTTAAATCATATTAAACTATATATAAACATATAAATATATATATATTGAAAAAAATTTAATTTTTTAAATAAATTATAATGTTATTTAATTATTTAATCACATAATAAATGTAACAATTCCAATTTTTTTTTTCATATGTAAAACACCTATGTCAATATTCAAAATAATTGTTAAGTCCATACGGTAAAAGCTGTATCATAAAATATTTAAATTCTATTTCGTCTAAATTACAGTTTTCGTAAATTTTGTAATTTTTCGTCAATTTCTCTTATCTCAAAGAAAAACATTTGAGAAAATTCGAAAAATGAGCTAAATAAAGTATCAACTAGCTGAAATTCTCTACCAAAATTATACCCTATTTATAGTAATCACACCTTTTTTTGATTAGCAATCGTGATTCATTCATCGTGAAACATAAAAAAAAACAAATAAAAAGCACACTTCATTATAAAACCAAATTCTTCGCATCACTCAGAATCGAAAAAAACTAACATTTGATAGTATAATTTACTCAAAATTAATTTTACTAATTAAATTAATATTACTTAAATAGTTGAATATTTTGTAGTTGGCAACTATATTGACACTATATAGATATTAAATCAAAGTTAATTTTTTAATAATTTTGTATTATTTTATTTTTACTTAGAGGAAGTAAATAACTTGATCTTTCTCTGAATAATTTATTTTCTCTGCTAAATATTTTTATTAATGATATAATAGTATTCTCTACTTAGGTTTATAGATAGTAAAAACGGCACATAATAATATTAGGATTAATTATATGAACTCAATACTGAATTACTCTCCAAAACAAATTCGTTAATATTAATATTATTGCATTAAAATAGTGCGTATTTTTAAAGAAATACAATTATTTTTTTTTTTTTTTTAAAGGAATAAATCTATCGAATGTAATCGTATTTTTGTAAAAAGTGACAACAAAAACTCGAAAACACGACAACAGAAGTCAAATAGTTGTTGTATAAAAGAGTGAAAGTGAATGCTCTGATAATATAACAAATAAACAATCGAGAGACAAATAGACGATCGAATTTTTTAAACTCACTACACCTATGCTACATATATATTATAAACATGTTATAGATTATATCGAGTGCTACGACATGACTGATGTGCATTTTTTAAGAATCTTTCATATCTTGAACACGTTACATATTTTTAATATATTATAAGGTGCATAATACATAATATATACGTTATTATAATTGAAATTCGAGCTATATTATACCGTGTATACTGTATATACTTACAGAATTTGCTTTACAAATATTATTAACTTATTAGCACAATGACATATCCGTCTTATTGTCACACAAAATAGATAGAATTTTACGGTATGGTAATGAAGGCATTTAGAAATCTAAGACATCCAAATATTGATTTGAATTGTGTATTATGGTCATTACATATATTTAAATTCATGTGATTATGGAACCTAATAGGTTGTATAGGGGTTAAAATAAGAAGAAACAAAATCTGACGATTATGACCGCGGTTAAAAAGCTTCCCTTTGTAAAATATTAAAATATAAAAATTATTTAAGTAGACACATATAACAATTTTATACAGACATCATAGTTTCCTTTACCATTTTGTGTCACTTTAAGCTCTGCGTATACCCAAAAGTTAAAAAACAAGGGAAACAATCAAATTGTTGCATACAGTCGAAACCTAATATTATGCAATCGCATAAGCATTAGGCACGTGCGATTATGTGAACGCGGAGACATTGTAGTTATTAGACAACGTATATTATTATAAGATACGTCATCAATACCTATGCCTTATACATTGAGCGCAACGAACGGACTAGGAATGGCCACTCCGAGCTACCAGATAGATAATTGATGTATAATATTATTAGTTATTACACATTATTATATCATAAATAGCATTAGCACATATTATACAGGTGCCTACGTGAGAAGACTATTAAATCATTGGTTCTTAGAAGATAATATAATCGTTGTCAAACATTTCATTGATAACTGTCAAACGAGCAAACATGAAAATAGTCGGAAGCACTGTTTATTTTTTATGAACACTGTGGTGTATCCTATGTGTTTATAAAAAATTAATTGTTAAAACGATAAAACATAATTTAGTAATATTTTAAAAGCTTTTCACATAAAACAAAATTTCATTAACGTCTTTCCTTAAAAGAACCTTATATCTGTTGTCTTCGTCTATATAACAGGAAATATATGTATAGTAAAAAAACACTCACGTAAATCTTAAATTGTTGCATTCAAGTTAAAATTATAAATTAAATACGTATTACCAAATTTAAATAGTAGAACATTTTCGAGTATTTCTAATGGGCTTTTGTAGAATGTCATCTACCACTCTTTAAATTCGCATTAAATGTGTATTTTGTATTTAAACCAGGCACATACACAAAAGGAGGTTTAGGGGTTCAAACCATACCCCCGAAATTTTTTCGAAAATCGCAATAGGTTAAATTTCATTACGAAATTACGGTATAAGGAATATATTTTTAATATTTTATATCTATTTACTTATAACGCCTATGAGACTTTATTTAGATAAATATAAATATATATGCTTGACTGATTAAATTTTAATTTCATAACAATATCGGACAAGATAGACTACAGGATTAGCTCTGTTAAATATCTATCGAAATTATGAAATTGACGTTGAAGAAGTTATTAATAGATTCGCTAGACTACCCCGAAAGTGGGATTTTGTACTTTAATTTTGTATTTCATCAATATATATATAATTAATTAATTGTATTATAAGACTCCCGGGTAAGAATTACCGCAAACTTAAGATAATAAATGTGTATCAAATATTAACCTTTATTGTAAATTTTGTAAATTAGTCACTTGATGTTGTTTATGAACCCTCTGAATTTTTTTTTGTGTATGTGCCTGATTTAAAATGTAAGTTTAACTTAAATGCCATAATTTAAGTTATACGTGGTGGCCGTTGGATAAACGGAGATAGCTACACAGAATAATATACGCATAATTTAGCATCCTCTAAATAATAACTTGTTATTGTAATACGTATTTTGAATTTTATGTTTAATATATTTTATTTAAGTATATACCTATTATTCGTTTATCTGATTTTCCTTAAAATTTCAACAATTTATTTTAATATTCGTAAACATAAAAACCATACACCTAATAGTGTCAATTAAAAATAACCTAAATGTTATAATAAGTAATGTAATAAATTAATAACGCGTTTGCTATTACTTTTTAATCGCGATTAAAAAGTATTTAAAATTTGATTTATATTATAAAATAACATTATTCTACATTTATTTATTTTTTTGTTTTTACTTTGAAGTAATTACTTATAATCAGCCTACAGGCGGAAATGATACATATAAATTTATCAGACCATAATAATATACACTCTGATTATGTTTATTGTTGTAGCGGTTATGTACGATTTCCATCGGAATATAGGATGAAAGACATATTCATATGCATACCTATGTTGCCGGAAACGTTTACGTTTAAATGTATTTAACCTGCTATGATTTTCATGAACATTAACAATAATATTAAACGTTTCCATTTGCTTAAAATGACTCGTTCTATCCTTGGGCGACAGATGATGGATCTCGTTAAGTTCAGAATAGAGTCAATTATCATGTCTCGCCTATGACATAAATTTCATTATCATCATTATGGATCATGACCCCAACTAGAATTTGGTATCCTGTACATATTACAACCACACTATTAGCTATTAGTCAGGTGTCAACAGTAGTACGACACAATTAGGTCAGAGGGCAAAGGTAATATTTTTTTTTGACGTGCCTAATTGTTCAATAAATATAATTTCGGTATGCTAATTAATTATCTATACATTGTGTTTTTATTTAAATAAGCTTTGACGATTATCATTTCTTAAATCGGATATTGATATTTGGTAATTACTTTCAGGATCGTATGAATTTAACGTTACATACATATTACATATAAATTGTTTTGTGTTGTTATGAATAATAATAATCTTTTAGAAAAAACAAATTGTAATTTTCATTACAATATAAACATTTGATATCAGTTTGATATCTAGACATCAAATTAACATCAGCTGTAAGTTTTGATTTTTTGAAAAAATTATTTCTTAATTTAATTTTATAAACTATAAATGTAAATACTAATTTTTTTATAACGTATATTTTTATATTATTTCTTCAAAAAGAATAAATTCGTTCATAAAACCGGAGTTTCTGTGATACTTTACAAACAGTTTAAACTTGCACTCTTAACAGTGGACTTTGACCAAATTGTACCCCCTCATGTAATGAAATTATAAGATAATATTTCGTATATATTATACTTTATTTTAACAATATCTGAACAACAGTTGTTTATTTATATTGGAAACTATTAAACTACAGCAACGAATAATATAAATGGACGAACGGACGAACACAACAAGGATACTTATAAGACAAAGATTGCAACAAGGATTCTATATATTATACATTTTATTATTAAATTAAATTCTTGCTAGTCTAAAATATTAATTATAATTTGGTTATTATACACATAATATTGATCTTCTTAATATTTCGTATACATCTTAAAAGATTGTACTAAATCTTTAACAGGATTTATATATTTTGGTTCATTATGATTATACAAATATGAACCGCCAGCGGGGTCCTACATATTTTGTTTTTTACCTAGTCTAGTCTACATTACATTATTAGCACAATCAACAATATACAATTCCAGAGACAGCTGTATCCAAATAAATATTTTTAAAATTTTTATTTTTAACCTGTAATATACCAAGTAGTACGCTTATAATACAAACATATATTAAGTAGGTACTTAAAAGTTTAAAGTTATTTTTTTGTTACTGAACGTATAAAATATTTTCTAATTTTTAGTTTTCAACCATACTTGTGTTTAAAAAGTTTTATATTATTATGATTATATATTATGTTAACTGTTAACATAATATACTAAGAAGACAATATTACCATACAGAGTAAAATAAAAATTTCTGCAGATATTAAATATATAAATAAATTGTAATTTTTAAATAAAAATTTGATCTTGAGCTGATTGTTAATGAAAACTGTAATTTTGATAAAGAAAATTTAACATAATTATATTTGTACAAATACGAGTACATAGTAAAATATGACATAAAGTGTACTTTAAAAATTCCACAATTATACACAACTCATATATAATTTATACGTAGGTTTTTTGTTGAAATAAAATTGATAAATATAAATTTCAGACTAAAATCTCCCAATTTAGGAAATATAATATTTAAATTCGTTAACTACCGAAACTTATAACAAATATGCTAAAATTCAAATTATATATATAATTATTTTTTAAACATTATATTTAGTGTCAAAATACATTTTTAAATTAGATATTTTTGTGCAAAATTATCAATTTTAATTTGTGAAAGTACATAATTTATATACATAATATCTACACTAATAACGTGTTAAGTAATAGGTACAATTTCAATAAAAATATTCAATACTTAATATACATTATAATTATATATTCATAATGATGATCTGTTTCACTAAAGATCATTTACATTTTATTTTTAATATTGAAATAACATAGATGTAAATAAATTCAATAACTGGTTTATGAGTATATCTTTTTATTTGAGTATATTGAATATTTAACTTTCCTTTATACAATAATAAAAAAATTAAATTGTCTATAGATAGATCACGTATTCGCATTTAGCGTGTAAATATTAGAATTATATTTTAATTTCAACTGTTTAGACGACGCGCGTAAAGATTGTTTTCAAAATATCTACACAACAAGTTATAATTAAAACCATTCAATAAATATTTTCAAATATTATAGAATAAAACGGTTTCATTATACAAAATAAATGTTAAATATATTACGATATTGCATAATTATTGTGTCACGAAGATACAGTGAATATATAACAAAATATCAATTCAATTCTCGTCACTAATAATTTGCATGGACATGATTTTTCTACCATTAGTTTGCGTAATTGTTAATATAGATGTTCCTCAATATCATAAAATGTTCTTAAACATTATTTTCAAACACAAACAATATATTATAATATTACTTGGATTAGTACAAATAGAACCGACTTTGCTAAGTATTTTTAAACAGACGAAAAAATTATTACAATTTAAAATCTATTTTTATCAGTTGCTACGGACAAACGAAATAATTTTAATTTTAACTTATCAGAACTACTGGATTCAAGTTTTTATTCCCTTATAAAAAATAAAATATTAAATTGTTTAAAATAAATTATAATTATACAAAAAACTAAACGTTATAGAATTTCTTAAAATTATAATTAATAATTTGAATAATTTTATATGATAAATTAGGACTTCAAAAGTCCTTAGAAATAAGTTATATTTAGAACAAATATAATATCCATTTTGAATAAAATTATTTCTAAACATTTCTTGAAATATTAATATATAGTAATAATTATATTATTATATACCCAAACCTGCGAAAGTTAAAATATTAAGTTAAATTTTTAAAATAATATACACAAACAAGATAAGAATACGTTCAAACTCAATTTCTTAAATCAAGATTCATAATATCTAATGCTTATATAAAATGTATATAAATCATACATTCCGAAACACGTAATAAAAATCAAATACTTGAAAAAATATAGTTTCAATATATATTTATAAAAAAAAATCAGTGATTAATTACAAAAGCCTTTAAATTGACATTATTTCGCATATAACTAGTAAATATTTAATATTAATAGTATAGTGAATATAAAGTTCCAAGAATATTTAAAAATATATAAACTATTGATGAGTGATAACTACAATGATGACTAATGAGTATTGAATTGATGGAATTTATAATAAAATGTAATTAAAATCATATATCATCTCGTAAGAAAAAAAAGAAAAAAAATAAAGAATGAAATGAGTGAAACTTGATTACAAAACCTTAGTATTACCTATTACTAAAATATTTTTATGAAAACAACTTTGTTTTTTTATAAAGTTATAAGTGTTTTGATTTTTTTTCGTTTAAAAATAAATTTAAATTCATTGTCAGATGAAATTTTACAAAAAAAACTCACGAGGGAACCTTGAAAATATTCCACTCTTCAAATAAATGTTTAATCTCAAATCCTATAATCTAAGTTCTACGTTACGGTGATTTCAGTATATTTCCTATGGACGGACGGAGAAAACAAATGCGACTCTGGCGTCTACTGAATAATTTAAAATCCTTGTTATTGATTTACCAGTAATAGTGATTAACATCATTGGTGGTAATTTTTGATACATTGATTTTAATAT
Organism: Eriosoma lanigerum; assembly: GCA_013282895.1. Lineage (NCBI taxonomy): Eukaryota > Metazoa > Arthropoda > Insecta > Hemiptera > Aphididae > Eriosoma > Eriosoma lanigerum. Next base: position 27,141,744 of record CM023360.1, read on the forward strand.
TTTATCATTGTATATATGAATGATAACAAATTACCTTTGTGAAATCCGCTATAGTACTCGATGGGTCAATAACAAACATCTTATATTGATAAGATGTTTTTCAATCTAGTAATTACTCAGCATTTTTTTACTAGATATTTCCGTAGAAAATAATAATTTAATCTAACACTACATAATTATAACATATAGGAAGCGAGAATTTAACGTGCGGTTATATTACGTAAAATAACCGTTCATTCTTAAATTCTTTATATTATATACTATAAATAATTAAAACTGAAATTCTCGTGTTTTTAATTATATATTTTGTATAGTTTAATTACAGAGACTAATAGTTAAATGATTCGATATAATAATATTGTATACTATATTACTATCGATTTCATTCGATTACACCGTATAAATCGTATGCGTTTTATTATTATTATTTTTTTTTCTGTTAAAATTTAAGTTATAACGACCAAAAAATAAAATAAAATAAAAAATTATTGTTTTAACTTAGTACATTTGAGAATGTTTACTGTTGTATAAAAATTAATATTATGATAATATATATTTATAATTTATACAGTTATAATATTATTATTGTACAAAAAAAATTTAATTAACGCAACGATATACGATAATATTGATTAAAAAAAAATTATAATAAAAACTTGTGTGTTGTGTCGACAACTTATATTAGCGCTTCGGCACGTGTAAACGATATTGCGAATAAATTCGATTTTGTCTTGTGTTCGAAACTTCGCGAACTGCCACCTGTTGTCACGTGGTGTCGTGCGCCGCCGCCGCCGCCGGTTGCGTTGTCCGACTGTTATAATAGTGATAATAATAACCGTTCTCGGGACGCGCTCGCGGGTCAGATGCGGCGGCGGCCGAATATCTATCGGGACTCGCGTGAAAGTCATATTCACGGCGGCAGGAAGAAAGTACAGTTTTTTATCAGTCTTTCGGGGGAGGAAAAAACGCGGTAGGGACAAACGACCTTGCGCCTTGCGCGAGGCTAACTCCGATATAAAACGCTTTGGAAGACTGCTACTACATGTCAATCGGCGACGGACTTGCAGACATCGCAGTGGATCGCAAGTGAACGCAAACGGAAAATTAATAAAAAAAAAAATCATGGATCGCCACCAAATAGTGGTTAGTAAAAAATAAAATAACATAATATTATTTTTTTATATCAGTTTACAACGACTATTATTACGATAATTTGTTTCGTTTAAATAACAATAATTCGCATGTCTCTATCAAAAAAATATTGCAGTTTTTTTATTTCATTACTATAATATATTCGTATACGTGAAACGTGATGTTGTGTAAAATCAATTAATTATTGTAATATTTTATCATTACGTGTTTTCGGTCAAAAATAATAATACGATTTTTTTTAATTTAATTTTCTATTCTGTAGTGACAAAGTTTTATTATTATCATAATTTTTTATTTTTCATCGGTGCGCAATATTATAATAAATTTATTTGTTTCGAATGTGTCCATTTTGGAAGTATATATTTGTATACTTACGCTTTTATTATATAATATTTTGAGTTTTTTTAACAAAAACAATTTCTGGTATCGTATATTAGATTTTATATTATTTATTACTTAATTAGATAATTATTTCATCTAAAATATATATTATACATATGATATATTGTTTATTTTTAAGTATGTTTTACTAATAAAACGAATTACTACCTATTTTTAAGTATATTTCACCTCATTAATCTTGCAGTGTCTCACAAAATGTTATTTTCTCTAATAATTTATATACATATTATAGGAATATATTGTCTCATTTTGACCAACGTACAATAACGTTTCTCGATTAGGTTTTTTCGAAAATTCGTAGATAAAATAAGTAGGTACCGACTTAACGTGTTCACACGCTTTCCCGTATTTCCGGAGACTTTAACGCTCGTTTCTCCGTACTGTACTTATATTTTTTAGTGTTGAATGCATAATAATTATATATACCCCCACCTATTAAGCTATATTTTGTCGATACCTATTCTGTAAATTTTACATAGAATTCATTCTTTGTTTTAACCAGTGGGCGCAAGTACCATATTAATATATTATTTTTATATAAAAATAAAAATATATATATATTTTTACACAGTTCAATTATTTATATATATATCGGTTTGTTTTCCATCGACATTAATCCGGTTCCGAGCACAAATAAAATATACTATTATTTTCATTAAGTTCGTAAATTATTAGCGTATTCCGTATTCGTTATACCTAAATATAACTAAATAACTACGCACAGAATAAAATCCTTATATCAAGTATATATTATAAATATAGTTAATATATGAAAACAATAAATTATAATATAGGTACAGGTGCGTAGTATAGCTCAAGGGAGTTTAAACACGCATTTTATACGTTTAATATTTATAAACGAGGGCAATTCGGCGAAACTTGATCGACAGCATTATATATTTACAATCCATTTCGTGGTTCGCACAAGTGATTTTAGGTCAGTCTGACTGGTTTCCACTGTATTCTTTTGATAGATCCTACAGTTCCGTGTTTACCGATTAGTAAAAAACTGGGTACCTACATGATTTTTCAATGAAACAAGTTACCAACCCGCATAGTTTTCCTCTTTACCATGCCAAATTAATAACCTTTCCCACTAATCCTTTCTTTTTATATCATCCACATCGGTATATATTATTATTATAATATCGGACACATAACGCGCAGAAAACCGGACTACGGCGCAGCAAATAGTCACTTTGTCAGTTTTATTTATAATAGCCTGTTTTCCAACCCATTAACTGTAAGTTCATTGATACTATATAAAATAATAAATATGATTATTATTATTATTATTATTGTGTATGCACAATAAATAATGCAGTTATTTTGATATATTCAATTAATAAAACGATGACGCGAATATTCGGAAATCGTTATATCGTATTATTATAGGTACTCACGTTTATTTATTACTCTCTGTTAATAAAGAAATTAATAATATTCAATTTTTTTTAATGTTTTATAATTCCATAAATGATAGCTAAATTTAGATATATCATATATATGCACTATTATCATAAAATAATTTTGTTTTGTAATCATTTTTTGTTTTCTTTAATGAAAACGCGAGTCTGCTTTTGTACCCGTCGACAGAGTTACATATTACATTATTATATATAGGTACACGTAAAAAAGAATATTATATAAGAATATTACAAACGCACTGACACGCGTTTATTATATATTATATATAATAATCGGAAGTAATTATAATTATTTTAATTTTCAACGATGTATCGTGCGCGATCGAGATGGATAAATATGAACTTTCACCATTAATCTCAGATCGCATGTTATCGATATTCCGAGAGATAAAAAAAACATACTATTTGTAATTATTACGCAAGATATATAAAAAGAAGACGACTTCGAGGGAAAAAACACACGTAAAAATCGAGCTTCTTTTTACACGATGCTTTCACCGCGGTTACGCCATATATAACGTGTGGTGTACCTATGGACCAGATATAATTTAATATACCGCGACCATAGTTTATGTATTAGATATATTATTTATATTCGATACTCATCGTATATCTTGTCCGTATATTATTATCATCGTCACATTATAATAATAAGTATAAACGGATAGTGATATAAATACGCTGCAAGCAGTGAATGAATACGCATCTCAATAGTTTGTTTATAATTGATAATTAATTTCATTGAAGACTGTTATATTTTATTATATATTTATATATAAATAAAGTGATTTCGTTTCGGCGGGAAAAATAAAACAAACGGTTCACCGCGTGAGTTTTGTAACGCGAGTGAAAGTCAAACTCAACTTTTAGTCGTGATTTCCGGATAACTATATATAAATATCCATTGCAGGTATAGCCTTCTGTATACCCGTGAATAGTGGTCGGTCGTGTATATTGATACACATAAAATATCATATTTCCTCTCATCGCTGTAATAACTATATAGGTACCTACGAATGGTGAAAGTTAAAATTAGTATTAATATAATAAATAATACGCTGTTCTAACGTGTTTTTGACTGTTGTTAAGAAGTATTTTAAAATTTTTGTTTTTGTTTTCTCCCATTCCCACAACAGGTGTTCCTGGCATTATTCGTCAACGTCACCCTTGTTTGGTCAAAGGCGGTTGACTTACCAGGAAAGCAAGTAGCCTTCCCTGGCGATAACGGATCGTCGAATATACGGGAGAAAAAGTCACTGTACGACTATGAGCAAACCGGTCTGCAGTAAGTATACATAATAATAATTTTATTCCGTCGAAAAACTGTAATATTGTATTTCGCGCATATATTACTTGACGTTTATATTAACTTCCGGACAAATTATTTTACCATAATTATTAATTATTATTTATGTAAAATTTACATAAATATATAATTTTTTTTTTTATTTAAATCCTATTCGCGGCATCGAATTACGCGACAAATGTTCTACGCATTTCTGTCTTTAAATTACGAAATTACTTTTTAAAAAAAAATTTTTAAGACAATTTAGATATAAAAGTCAATTAAAATACCCAAATTATTTAAGATTACAGGTTATTCATTCAGTGATGCACGTCTAGTGTTCACACACATATATCGCGTGACCATCATACAGTTTGATAAACACGACTTGAAAATGAAACCCGGTTAAAACTTATAATTTCTAGTAGTTGATTCGCTTCAATAATTATCGTGTATAGTCATATAGTTAAATCCTAACATAATTTTCTACTATACTTCGATTAGATCTATACATATTTTAGTTATAATTTGTATTTGTATAATGGATACATTCCATATTTATAGTTTATATGATTAAATCCGATTACCATAATTATTATGTTCAAATAGGACATACTTATCTGGATTTTAGTTACTTCAAACAATAGTATGTTTTAACTCTTAGTAATTTAATATATCAAACTTGAACGTTTTGTTTATCGACATTTCACTATAATTTATGCGTTTAAAAAAGTTTAAAATTAATATGTACAATTATAAAAATGCAAATTGAAAAATATGGGTTTCGCCGAACGTGAATCGACACATAAACTGCACTAATAGATATTTGCATATTATTTTTCACCGGTTTCAAAATTTACATATAATCCCCAAGGCCCTAGACATTTTCCAATTGTTCTGTATGAAAATCATGATCACCAGAATTCAGAAGACCACATATAAAATGACAACGACAACCTATATATATTTTTAGTCGAGAGAAATTCGTGCGAAACCGATCCTCTTTTTAAATATTTTTATTGTTATTATTATAAGTTATATTGTTTGATGAATAAATTATGAGCTATAGTCATATAGAGAAAAGTGTGAAAAATCGATATAAATATGACTTTCAATGTGAAAACGATAACAATATAAACGGACAACATGTATATTTTATATGGCGCCGAATATATTCTAACAATGATTGGAAATCGAATGCGGAAAATCCATTGTCAAATAAAACAAATAGAAATATTATATAGTGTTGTATAGTAGTTTTTGTTATGATGAATTGGTAAAATACGTAGGTGCTACAATTGTGAATCATATTGACATGTGATGCGTTAAATATTAGAAAATCATAAATACTGTATGATATATTTCATAATTAACAAATATAAAATGTAACATATAATGTTGTTATGCAGGCAACCGGCATCGGCACAAAGTCGTATTGGAGTTCCTGATCACGGTTATGGTGGCAATGAACATCATGATCACCATGAACACCATCACGAAAAATTGAAGGGCTACTGGAAGAAGAAACTCATCTGGAAGCCAGACTGGGTAAAGACGTGGAAGCCAGGTAAGAAACAAATTTGGAAACCATCATGGAAGAAAATATATAAACCAATATGGGTACCTACGAAGAAACAAGGATGGAAAGAAGTGCATGTCCCAGTATGGAAAAAAATATACAAACCCATATGGGTACCTATCTCTGTACCAGCATGGAAAGAAATACAAGTGCCTGATTGGAAAAAGATCTATAAGCCAGTATGGGTGTCTATTGATGTGCCAGCCTGGAAGGAAATAAAGGTACCCGACTGGAAGAAAGTATATAAGCCAGTGTGGAAACATATTGAAGTTCCAGCATGGAAAGAGGAACAAGTGCCAGATTGGCATAAGATATGGGTACCAGAATTAGTAAAATCATACGTACCTGGATCAAAACATCTTGGTAAGGACTATCATGGATGGGAATATGAAGCGCATGACCTATGGAAAAAGAAAGTCGTGTGGAAGGTGCATTGGAAAAAGGTATGGAAAACAGTGAAGAAGCAAATTTGGGTACCGTCTAAGAAACTTGAATGGAAAGAAGACTGGGTACAGATCTGGAAACCTGCGAAGAAACAAATTTGGGTGAAGGACAAGAAATTGGAATGGAAGGAAGATTGGAAACAAGTTTGGCGTACTGAAAAGAAACAAATCTGGGTTCAAGATAAGAAACTTCAATGGAAAGAAGATTGGAAACAAGAATGGAAAACAGAAAAACATGAAATCTGGATCCCGGACAAAAAGTTAGAATGGAAAGAAGATTGGAAACAAATTTGGATACCCGACTGGAAAGAAATTTGGCTTCCAGCGTGGAAGAAAATTTGGAAGCCAGTGTGGATATCAGAATGGTTTCCGATAGAGGAACATCATCATCACCACGAGGAACACCATGATTCTCATGGTCATGACGGATACAAGAAAAAATGAAGACTGAATTGTTTCGAATAACCACATCACCAACTACCTATGTTGTGTATATAAATACATCTCTTGTAAATATTGTTATTATTATATTAAGTTGTTAAAATATTTTTTACTTCTTATTTGTTAGCATTAAATGCCAAACTTCATTTATTTTTATTTTTATACGAATTTATATTATATCATATCACATATATATATATTCTTCATCTAAGCATTACAAACATATTATGTTAAAAAATCATTATTAGTTTTAAGACATTTAAAATCAAAATAAAATAATTATTTTCTAATTAATAATGTGAATCATCATAAATAATGTATGAAATTATCTATTTTGTAGAAAAACAATATATATAAAACCAGTAAATAATATATATTCAATTTTGAGTTCATTCACTTAAACATTTTTATTCCATATATGTATTTATAAGACCGCGGTATAATCTAATTATGCATTAATAAAGATACACACAGTTTCTGGACAAAAATATTATTCATAATGAAGTAATGGGAAAGTGAAATTTATTCTCTTAAAATGGGTATTTAAAAATGTCCGCTATAGAAAGAATGCCATCAATTCGTGAATTTAGAGTTTTCACTGTACATCTACCTATTTAACAGTTTTTTTTATCCTATTATATAAAACTCGATTAGATTCTAATGCAAAAATTTAAAATTAAAAAGAAATGTAGTCGTTATATTTATAAAATATATTCTAATTTTAAAATATTTTGGACAATTACTATCATTATTACATATTTAAAATCAAAGTTTTCAAGCAAATTTAATTATTAAAAAATAATATAGGTAACATAATTTACAGAACTGCACGTGTATAAATATAAGGTGATATATCATCTTATTAAATAAAATTCTAACTTTGAATAAGATTATAATTTATATTTATATTATTTATAATTTAAATAACTTAGATACGATATGAATACATTTTAATAATGTATAATTTATAATTCACATAAATTATGTGACACACCATCAATAAATATGCTTTTACACAACCCTTAATAAATAACCCATAGGCCAAATTACGGGGTATACGGGGATGCATTTGCACCCCCTACTTATGTGAGTTTACGGGGTTGAACGAAATTTTTTCATCATATTATATAATAATTAATAACGATAGGTAATCAGTAATTACATAATAAACACAATAAAATATATCAATATATGTTTTAACAATTATTACTAAATATTGTATTTATTTATGGATTAAATAATAATGTGTTTATCTATTGAATTTATAATATTATCTAATATATTTTAATATTTGGCGTAATATCATATTATTATATCGGAGACGAGTGAGGTGACAGGTGAAAATGATTCTGAAAATGATCAAGTTGAAGATTATTATTGGATAAGTATTTATTTCAGTATGTTAAATATTATAATAAGCATATGCGGATATTGCGGGGAGACTTGGAGATCTTTAGTTTCCAGAGCGTAATAAAATCATACCAGACTTCAAAATAAATTGTTTATTTTAATATCTGATCAATATCCTTACGCGATTTATATCTACTGTATGACTTATAAAATTAATGATAAATCTCATTAAAATAATTGATATGTGTAAACGTATAAAGGTAATGAACATTTTTATACATCTTAGATCTTTATGATTTTACTTATAAGTTATAACCTATATTAATATTAGGAAACAAGGCATGTGTTAAACACTTTAAAATCCCTATTCATACATTTTTCTCATCCATCAAAAAATCAAAAACTAATTTAAATTCAAACCAAACAGGGGATAAAACATATGTCGATTATTAGACTCAGTGACTCTAGATGGAACTGCCGTCATCGAAATATAGTCTGTTATATAGCAAGTTATAAAGTAATTATTGAAGCTTTAGAAGAAGAAAACACTATAATTTTTATCGACTGGTGATTCATATTATTCTTTAAGAGGACGTTATACCCGCATATCTTGCAATAATGCTATGACTGTCTATCTAACGAGGAATATAGAAATATCACAGCAACGCAGAACAATAATTATGAACATTAATTTTGGCGTTTACTTGAACTTGGAGTAAAAACATTTACTAGCAAATTTATAGAGAAGAATATTTTGGAGACAATGTCATATCCGTTTTGTAAAATACCATCTCACAAAGAAGTTAGAAAAATATAATATTTAATACACTATACCTTCTTTGTCAGGTGATATTTAACAAAACAGATATGACATTCCTTCCAAAATATTCTTCTCTATAAATTTGCTAATAGACATTTTTACTCTAAGTTCAAACTAAACGCCATAATTAATGTTCTGCGTTGTTGTGATTTTACTATATTCTCCATTAGATAGAAGATAGACCATGCCTAGGGCACTTTCTATTAAAGCAATGTAATTGTCAAAAATGTAAGCAAACCAAATATCAACCTGACGGCAGAGTAACTTAACGAAAAATAAATTTCTTTTGAAGAAAAATAGAAAATGTGCATCATTGAATTTTTGATTGTTTTTGTTACACTTATGAGTTAAGACGCTGTGATACGCGCGAAATTCTTTGACTGCGATTTTGTAATTTCAAATTTGTGACTTCTCGCTTGTGTCTTGTATACGATTGACTAATGACTTGCGCATTTTTTACATATTTTATTATATTCTTTTGAATTTTAAAATTTTGGTTTACTTTATTTACATTTTGTAATAAATATTTAACACAGATTAAATAAAATATTAGTATACAAAACTTATATGATAATAATAATTTTATGGTAAAATTAGTGTACAATAATTTCATTCTATGAATGTTGTCACTATGACGTGAGGTTGAATTTTGTTGTTTACATTTTGAGCCAATGGCTTAGTGTCCTATCTGGTTTTATTTAATGTGTGGATAGACGAAGACAGTGCATACGGGTATAACTTCCTGTATACATTTTCAGAAAATTATACGTGTATAATTGTACACATTATTATATATATATTATATAATATATATATCACATATTATATAATTGTACCTGTTCAAATACATGTTCGTTTAAAATGTTCAATGAACATTTTTGTTTGGACTATTGACAAACAAACTTGTTTGAAAACACGTCTACTTAAACTAAATGTTCGACAAATGTTTGCTAGATATTTCATATGTTCGGCGAACGTTCGACAAACGTTTTTTAAAATGTGTTAAGTGTGGACATTGCTTAATAATAAAAATGTTATGTATATCGTAATATTCGGCGCTATCTAGTTTCTTATTATTGAAGCACGCGTCACGCTTGGACTATATTCAGATATATTGTATAATGACTCTACCGTGTGACGCTTCTTATTGAACCGCAAGTATATATACTTTTGACATATACACAATGTAACGTGGAGGTCTGATTCCGTGACAGTTGCCAAACTCGCCGTATGGTGAACCGCTGGTGTGAACAACTCCTTTTTTAAGTCGACTTCTTTACATCGGCGAAAATCGGAGATATTTACCAAGGATTTGCCGCCTCCCTCACTTCCGGAATGAGAAAAGACAAAAAATTACCATGTTATATATAAAAATTATAATAACCAATGACCGATGGGCGCTGGTGTTGCGGGGGCGGTCACGCCACATTAATTGACGATTTACAATAAAGGAAGCAATAGAGGAGAGAAAGTTTCTCTTCTCCCTTCCGCTCAAAGCGTTAATTTGTTTGATGGCTGAACTTTCCTCCCCACCCAGTAATGAAGCAGCAATTAATATAAAGAGAGACAGTTGGCGGTAAAAATCTTTACCTACACATCATCTTTACCCCCCGGAGGTTTAGCGTATGGTTGATGATGTCTCTCGTCTTTAAACGTTGCTACGAAGCTAACAAGGTTTTAAATGGTGATTTGTCTTACTTGTGTATGTAAATATCTCCTCCGGTAATTAGAGCAAGATGTACGATTGGAATGGCCAAATGCCACCCGCTACACTTTCCTCGAATACCAACAAAAAAAAAAAAACACAATTGTCACGCGAAATATTCTTTGACCTCCACAAAAAAATTTTTATTACTTCTGATAATTAAAATATATTAATTTCTGTATGTTTGCAATACTCGAAACTTTGAAAAATCGGGGAATAAAACAGTTAATTTTATTATTGACAACAATTAAAACTGTTTTAATTTAATGTTTTTTAAATCATAGTAATATTACCCATCTAATATTAAATCGGATACATACAACTTATTCACGCTGCGCATGTAACGAACCTATAGGAATTTGCATACATACTGTAAAATTTAAATGAACATAATTGACATACATAATAATTATAATTTTAATATTGGCGGTACCGTTTTTATGATAACTAGTGGCAAAAATATATTGAAAATTCTTACGTGAAGTACCACTTTAGTATTAAGGTAGTCGGTAGTGTGACTGTTGAGAAAATGGTGTAACAACACATGTTATGGTCACTGGTGGTATTTTCGTTCTAGTGGTTGCTATATATAAAAACTAGATTTGTAATATATAGAAATCCTCATTTTTTTATTTTCATGTTCCCATACCCATAACATTATTTCGTCAGGGACCGAGCTATTATAAAATACAATAATACTTATAGTCTAATTTTTTTACATTTGTCTATGGTTTGTCCAATGAAATAAATCTTTTACTTAATATTATGTTTAATTTCAATTATATTACATATCATTATCTAATGTTTAGATTATGTCGTCGATCAAAGAACTATGTGTAAAATTAGTGGAAACGGTAAAAACTAGAAATGTATATTATATTATGTTCCACATTTACACCACCGCCACACTACATAGGTGTATGGTCACACAAGTTTCATCCTATTTACTTGTCACAGTATAATAAAAATAATAAAACATGATTAATATTAAAAATTTTAATTTTGAAACAAATTACAAAGACTTGAATAAAACAAAAATAAATACTTATTCGTTATATATAAATCTTAATTATGAACTGACCAAATGAGGGAAAAATAATTTTTAGTCTAGATTTTAGATATTCCTACATCTATAGGCATGCGTAGAATTGAATTTTAGGTAGTGCCTCAAATAATTTTGGGCCCTTTTATTTTATACTATTATCCAGGTTATTATTCGTGGTGATACGAGTAGTTAAAATATCAATATTTTGTAAATGATTTTATTTTTTGTTTTTAGTCATCATATTAAACCCACTCTATAGAGTAACTTATTATATATTAAGTTTGGATAGGTTAGATCTTGGAAATTACCTCTTGCGTATATTATATTTAATATAATGTGCTGCATAGACAATGTATTTTATATAAGATATATTTTGTAAATACAATTTTACTACCATTATAAAAGTATTTTTTTTTAATTATAGTTTTTAATTGAAGGGAAATAAAGCATAAAATATATTTGTTTTGGAGTTATTAAATTTTAAGCCCTTAACTCATTATATGCCTAAGCACACACAGCACACGCCTATGGCTATATCTAGCAATTGATTAAATTAGTGATATGATATTATTTACTCTATAATTTAGTTAACACTGTCACAAGATTTATATCATAAATTTAGAACAAGACTTTAATTTAATTTAAATTTTTTAAATTAATTTACACCCTTAAATGACCTCAATGCAATTATACATACAAGATAAAATTATTATCTTAAAAATGTAATACTTATATAATTATACCTCGCTGCAATAATAGCTTATATTATTAAAAAAAACAAAATATGCTTTATTTACATGTAATAAACTAATAAGCATTCTATAAATTGTAACAAATTCACTATAATTTTATACATATACATATACATTAAAGGTTTTCATTAATCATTGTTTTAAATTTTATCAATACCCATTAAATAAGGAATTGGCCAATATATTTCAGAAGCTTGATATATTGTGAAGTCAGTAATTATTCCAATTGATCAGTAATCTCTGTCAAATTTATATTCATATGTAATATAAATAAAAAATAAGATTTACACAGTATGTTAACAATCTCCATGAGTATAATATATTCTTTATCTTCGTAAATAAAATAAATAATTACCATGACCAACTAAAAAATAAAAATAGCTATATATAACTTAAAAATGATTATATTCAATACCATAAAATGCTCTTTGCTTAAAAAAATATTTTACATCATTAAAAAATAAAATACAAATTATGCAATATTCATTATACCAAGTTAACAATCTTAATATATATATATATAAATGTATTTATTAATAGTAAATAAAAAACAATCTAGACAATTATAACTCAATCCATCAATTTATATTTCTTCGATTCTTTGCAATTATGTTAGTCCTAAATATGTTTAAGTAATATGTATAATCAATATATTTAATATTTACATTATATAATATGAAACAATTGTCGTTTTTCAATTTCACTATCAAGTATAAAGATTTAAGATTTAAAAAACACATTTAATACTTATTAATAATTTAAAAAATATTGTTCTTTTAATACCCATGCAATTCAAAAAAATCTTTGATAATCATATCACCCTGAAAAAACATAAATCAAATTAATAACAATCAATCTATATAAAAACACAATGAATAAAATATAGACATGAATATTTATTATAATATTTGTATGTTTAATTTGTGATTGGGTAAAATATCATATATATTTTTATTTTTTCTATTTTATACAATAATAATATAATATAGTACATTAAAAACATTAGGTTGTTTGGGAAGCTAGTACCTTGCACGGACTATGAAGAATAATTTAAATTGCCAGTAAAATATATATGTTTATATGATTGTGTTGAAAATGTTCACAAATTAATCATTTTGAAATTAAAAGTTAATACTTGCACTATGTAGATTAAAAAGTTAAATCAGTTTTATATGCTTAAAACGTTTAATCAATATACATAAATATTTTACATTTATGACTTGTATTATTTATCAGTTTTTGTTTTTAATTCCATAATAATTTGTGTTTTTTTAAATAGGTATTATAATTTATATTATTATAAAATATTAATATAATAATATTAAATTAAAAGTAAAATATCATCTCATAAATGGAAGAGAATGAATTGGTCAAACCAAGAAATTAAATATTTGTTGGCCATTTACAAGGAAAAAATATTTTATCTACCTCAGATAGCAAATGGTATAGTAATGGATATAATATATAATATATCTCTTGAAACAAAGATTAAAGTCTTAGAATAAAAATATTAATATTAAATAATTGTCATCATATAAATGCAGTATATAACATGTCCAAATAAAACTAGCAGGCTTATTGTATAGTGGGTTCAATATTAAGATTTAATGAATAGACAACTAAATTATGTGTTGAAAATATTCACTATTTTAAAAAATAATAAAATAAAAAAAAAAAAAAAAAACAAAACAATATAAATTAAATGTATGCTTACTAAGTTTATTCGCATTCAGAATTTAAACCACTTCTAAAAGGACGGGTGGAAAATCTTGGGCTATGGGGTACTGTTACAGGTTTAACTGATTTTCTGATCAATACGGGTTTATATTTTTTAATAGGTTCTGGTTTGTGAATAGTTTGTTGTCGCATACTTTTTATCAATTCCATTTCTTTTTTTCTAGTTTCTTCTTGTTTCTAAGATATAATAAATACTTTTTAATAAAAATTAAAGTAATATAAATTAAATATCATTATTTACCATTCTAGAAATTACTTCGTAATGTGAAAATTTTTCTTTAATTTCTTGTTCAAATATCATCCATTCCTGAGCTCGTCTTTCAGTGTTTAAATGTATATTTTTTGGTTCTGTAAATTTTTTTTCATGTTTAGGAACAAATGGTTTTTTTTTAAGTACTGTTGCTGGACGAGCTTTAAACATCCACTGTTGATCTGTGTTTTTCACATTCTATAAATTATACAAGAAATATTATAATTTTCATATTTATAAAATGCATTTGGATTTAAATATTATTTACTTGGTGTTTATTAACAGCATACGATTTACGTGATTCAAAACTGAATGGTTTAGGAATAGTATGAAGTTGCTTTTCAAGAACTCTTATTCCACCATGTGCAATTGCTTTGTTTTCAACTACTTGAATTCCATCTTGAGAGTTAAGAACTTTAATACTTTGAGATCTAGCATGCTATAAATAATAATAAAATAGAATTTTAACACAAAATTGTATATTAAATAAAATGCCTTACCCCTTTCATAGCACTTGTAGGAATATTAGAATTTACATGTTGGTTATTTTGAATATAATTACAACTATTCTCACTCCTAAATTAAAATTATAAAATCATAATTTAAAATTACATAATCATTTAAAATTTAAGTTTAAAATACTCACTTTTGTTTTTCAGTAACATTATTCGTATTATTTGCATTTGGTTCGAAAGCACTAGAGAAAAGGTTTCTAGATTTGAATACCTTTGTTCCTAAAATATAAAATAATTATTTATTCATATACCATAACTTAATCTATACTCTATTCAAAATGAGATCGGTACCCAGAAGCCAAGTTGTGCGCATAGGCGTGGCTTTGCTCTGTTGCTTGGCTTGACGCACCACCACCGACGAGAGCGTCGCATTATTCTAGTATCGTCTGTTGATGTGTACAATTAATTAAAAATGCATTGTGTTACGATGACGCGTATTATTTGCTACAGCACTGTCGTGTTCGCCGAGTGGTATACATGCGCACGTACGCACATTCACCTAACACATCAAACGCACAGATGACCCCACCACCGATAATGTGATCGAATGTGAGGATCCTGTCTGACCGTCGCGAACGAAAATCAGTCGCCGCCCGGTTCCGATCTCATTTTGAATAGAGTATAGTTAATAATTATAATAAATTATTTTCATATCAATATATTTCATACAATAGGTTACAGACAAATATACAAAATTAAATAGTAACTACTATTATATTTATAAAAGTAATTTTGAAATATTATCAAGCAATTTTTGTGTTAATCAAAAAAATGATATTAATTTATTATAATATATTATTAAAATTATATTTAATATAATGCAAGAAGTCAAAAACAAGGACCAGATGAATGTGACTCACCAGCTGGGACAGTGGGCTTAGAACGGAATCTAGGAGGTGTGTTGTTGAAGAAATTTCTGACTTTCTCAGCAATACTCATGAATTTGTTTGAACTTTTATCTAAATTAAGATTATCTTGCGAACCTGATTTAATGTGTTCATACTTGTACTCGGATTTGACAACAGCACGAGTACGTAAGTTAATTTTAGGTGTGTTTTCCAATTCATCTAGTCTGGTAATCATAGCATGATGTTTAACTCGTGGTAATTCCAACTCAATTCCTTCCACAGTTATTGAATGTCTATTAAATAATTTTGATGTTCTTGATTTTTTAGCAGAACGAATCAACTGATGGGCAAGTAAACTGTTCAAATATAAATATAATAACCATAAATAATAAGATATGTACCTAATATATTTTAATGTAAATTTTATATTACACCAACATTGTTTTATAAGACTAACAATATTCCTAGTAATATGTTAAGTCTATCTGAAAAGGTAATCACAAAAACTCAGGAGAACTTTTAAATAAAAATAGCAGAAAACAGATAATTCTGAAGATTACTGTTATGTATAAACTTATAAATTAACATTGATGTTATAAAATATTTACATTGTAACTATATAATATTTAAATAAATAATTTACTTAATATTTTTGTCATCAAATTGATCATCGGGTGCAAAATTTTCTTTGTTTTCATCGAAATCTTCTTTGCTATCATTCATCGATTCTTTTTTAATAATCGTCAAATTTGGTTCAGATTTAGCACCTTCCATTTTTTCAACAATAACATCTAATCAAAACAAATTAATTTAAGTAATAGTTTTAAAAAGTTATCATAATATAAACAAAATAAAAATTTCCATAATAATAGGTTAGGTTCTTAAAAATCTTATAATATACAAAATCTAAAATATACAATATCATTGTAAACAATTAAATTTATCCTGTTAATTAAAATATTAATTATATTTGTATGTAGAGCACATATAGATAAGGCAAATAATATTTAAATATTAACTAAAAGTTATTTTTATACTTTTAATAGTAAGAAATGAGTTTTCATAATGTATATTGTAAATTTGGTAATTCCTATTTTTGTTTAAATATACATAATAATCAAAATATATGCATAATACCAAAATTATAAATATATATTTAAAATAATTATTATAATTTCGTGATAATTTATCAAAAACACAAATAATATTAACTCTAGGTAATAGGAAAACAAAATATTAAACATAATTTACAAGTTTGTATAATTCTGATGAATATTAACAATATTCAGGAAACCAAAAATGATTTGAATATTGGTAGGTACTTTTAATATATCTAAATTTTAAATATTTCAAATTAAATTATAGGTAATAATTACATAAATTACCATATAATCACTATGAAACTTACCGAAATATTTATCGACATCATTGTCATTTGCCGTGGACAGCTCATACAAATTTACAAACGTACTAGGAGCATCAAATTCAAACATGTCGTCCTTATTCATTTTGATTGATGAATTAGTGATTAAATATTAGTTTTTATTTTTTTCAATATATAAAAAAACTAGTAAACAAAATAAATATCCGATGAAAATAAAAAACTAAATAGTAGTACTCATCAAAATTTTTAAAAAAACATTAGAAATGCGCACACTAATACTCTATTATAGTCAGCAGTTACTCGGTTAGACACAAAGTTAAAACTCGAAACATTAATGTTATTAAAGAAAACACCGAGCGTGAACGAATGAATAGGAGAAAAACGAAAAACACTTGACAAATGAAATATTGTAAAATGTTAAATGACCGCCATTACTCCGACTGTTTATCTATTTATTCATTGTTAACTGTTGGCCGTTATTACGAATATTTAAATGAGAAACGTGTACTGATTGGTCGATATAAACGTTGTTGCCAACAAACGTATATGAAAATAACGGTCAGACAACAAGAAGGCACATTTTATTTACATTGTACTTGACAAATTTAAAATATTGACCGGGATTTTTTTGTAGTAATTCAAGTTACAATAAACTATTATTGGTTATTAGTTTATTACCATAGGCGCACATATAGTACACAACTCGGAAGTGCTATAATTATTTATCCCAAAGTGGCTTATTGGAGGCTTCACCCCCACAAAATTTATTATACTATAATATATATATATATATATAGACATATACATATAATTTACTATAATTACTAATTTTTCTTATAATTTAATATTAAATATATTATTTTTTTAAAATACATTTCATTTTTATATTTTATGGTATTGTGATATTTTTTTTGATCAAAAGAGTAAAATAGAGATAAATGTAAAAAGTTAACACAATTTTTAATTCGGTACATGGATGAAAATTATATATAGTCAATAATACATAAATATAAACTGGGATAATTTAATAAACACAAGTATTGTACATTAATAATTTAAAAATTTATTTTAGTTAAAAATTGAATGCACCCTGGCGCCTCTGTAAGTGCACCAATAGATATAACCTATAACCACACGTAGAATGTGCAATTTAAAATTGCCATTTAGTCATGGTTTTACTAATCATTAACAACTATTATTTCACATTGTACTACCAAGATAACATAACCTTTACGTACCTAATAGCATTCAATACCATAATATAATGGTAACCTTCTTCAAATTTTAAAATTTAAACTTAATATCCCCTAATATTATTCTAAATAATCATTAGTCAATGAGTTCGATCAAGATAAATCATATTTATAATAACTTATCAGTGATATTTTAAAATCTAAACCTTTTACTGTTGTAATCTGTTATAAATTCATAGTTATACTCATTCTCATGTCTTTTTAATTTTTTTACATACCTACTATTTTTGATTCTTACTAAAATAGTTATATTTATTAGTAAACATAACAATTTAAAGAAACTTTCTTTAATCATGCTACAATTAAATGGTCTTATTCCACTGAAGAGTCAATTTGACTGTTACACAAATATTTAATTACACCTATAGACCAATAGACTATGTTCATAGATCGATGTACTATTAATTACATCTGTTGAAACGTTTTACTCCATTCTATCTCAAATTGTTCTTTTTCTACCTAATGACAAGTCAAAAATATTATGTTTGGAAAAAGCAAAAGTTTTAAGATGAAATTAAAAAATATATTTTTTTCTTCTAAATTGTGTCTTGTTAGATTAAATAAAATAGTAATAAAATGTAGTTTATTTATTTATACAACTAAACATAAGGTACACAGTAAAAAATAATCGAGTAGTAATAATTATTTAGTAAGTACTTCCACATATAGTTAAAACTTATATTTACAAATGTATTAAGCAAACATATGTGAATTATTTTCTAATTATTACTTTATAAGGATATAATAATTTATTTAATTATAAGTATAAAATATATAATTAATAATAGGTTCAAGGTTTCGCATACATAATTTTTAGCTTTTAAATACAAATACATACCCACAGAAAATTATAAAACTCTTCATACTACTATATGCTAGGGTTACCATATTTTATTTGGCAAAAACCAGTACAAACAAGTTATTAATTTTTTTTTTATTGATATTATTTTATTTATACAATAATTTGTAACATATATTATTAAAAGTTTGAGTTGTTTGATGCTTGGCTGAATTAAGCACTTTTTGAAGCAATGTTTTATTGATAAGTAGTAAGTAGGTACAAGTACCGACTCATAAAATTTATTACAAGACATATTGTCAAAACTTGTTTTAATTAATATAAAGAATATATTTAACAAAAATAATAGTCACATTACACATTAGAGAAAATAATTTAAAAATAGATTTCATTCGTCAATAATTAATCAACTTGTAATTTTTATCAATGCAATATGCGTTTTCAACCAAATATGTTTAAAAAAATAAACATGAATTATTGATATTTTATTCTGGGACAATTGGTCGTCCTGAAACACATTATCAGGACACCAGGACGCCATGCTCAAAACTGGGACGTATGGCAAACCTACTATATACTATACAGCATATTTTTGTTGTATATTATAATTACAATTTTTCTTAAATATTACTTTATATATTCACTATAAAAAATATAATAAGTAGTATTTTGACTAATTTTATATAAATTTATTAATATTAAAAAAATAATATATTTATAATGTTTTTTTGTGACAATTTCAGTTATTTATAAGCTACAATACTTATACAATAATAATTATGTGTTTATACAAAATAAATCATTTTTGATTTATTATTGACAATTGTAGTTTAAATATTTTAGTTAGCTGATAGATATGTATACCAATATAATAAGGTCTTATAACACACAAAAAACTTACACCAAGCCTCGCAAATCATTGCACTTGGAGTTACATTTAACAGGTTATTTGTTCAAAAACATTATTAATTAATAATAAAATATAAACAGAAAAAGTATTTCAAGCCTTAAAGGTATTTTTGAATAAATTGTCCAATTGTTATGATTAGATAACATACTCCAATTAATAAGCAAAATATTGCATACCATTCAAACTATAAAAAAAAAAAAATGTTTTAATATTTGTATACAATCAATCAGTCCTGGTTGATATTTTATGATTTATATTCATTTATAAAAATTAAAAAACAAATTGTTTAAAACTAACATTTTGTTATTATTTAAAATTTAAATTAACATACAAGTATATTATGATAGTAATTTTTCAAAAAGTATAACGTTTTATGGAAAATTATGAAATTGAATAATGAAATGTAAAATCTTATGATTCATACAAAGATTTAATAATATATTGATAAAGATAAAATAAAAATTAAATTCATATTTACCAAATCTTTAGAAGACATTTTCATAAAAATTGTAACTAATGATTGTAAGATTGCAGCTAGAAAATAATTTATACCAAATACAAATCCATGTTTATCCTTCTTGACGTGCATGGCTATTTCTGAGCTATATTAATAATATAAAAAATACTAAAATTATAAAATCTATTTCAATCCAAAAAATAATACTATATTAATAGTTATATTACTCTATGATTGAAACACAAAATCGAATATGTAATTAAATAATCTAACCTGGCAATTGTCATCATTGCTTGATAAATTGTGCTATAAATTATGAAATTTATATATGATAAATAAATTGAATTATACACAACCGATGTGTAAAGAGTAATACATTGAACAATTGATGTAGTAATTATAAGTAAATTACTATATCTCTTCATATTCAGTTTGATTAAACCACATAAAAATATAATAAATGTACCTAAAATTAAATATTTATTTATTTTGAAATTAGCAAATACTAAATAGTAAATACCAATTTATTATTATATAGCTTTTAATATTATTCTTGACATATTTTTCAACATTTTAAACATAAATTATTGATACATTAATTATTAAATAATTATTTATTTAATAAATTTTTGTGTAATCCAAAATAAGCTAGTATATTTTCTGGAAAAAATTTTCGATTAACAGATTATAAAATATTAGCTAGAACTAACAAATTGTATTAATAGTAAATCCTGGTAAAATAATAATAAATGTGGATAATAAGAATATGATGCATAGACATTAAATTAAAGGGTTAATACAATCAAGGTGATTACTAAATCAAGTAAAAAATGTAAATTATAAAATAATACATTTTATTAAATTTTGGATTTTTATATAAATATTTATTATTTTTATAAAAGTAATATATATATATATATATATATATTTACAAATATTTCAGTATATAAAATTATAACAATATAGTATATTTATATTGTAAATATATATAAAATATTAACAATATTAATTTAAATCAGAATTATAATATGTTTCAACTTTTAATGCGTTATATAATATGATCACACTATATTTTACTAGAGTCATTTTATTATTAATATATAATTAAGACTTCTTTAATACCTAATTTAAAATTGTATATAGAGTTATAAAAAAATTATAAATATATAACTTAAATTAACCATATTAAGTTATGCTGAAATATCTTTTTGCCATAACATGTAATAAAAACATTTTGATTATCATTATTTTATAAATCTTACTTACTTATTAGTGTATAAATAACATCAACAGCTCCATTCCATTCTGAAGTAACTGTACAATCATTATGAAGACATTCATCTTTACTCAATGATTGCCACAATGATTGAATATATGATAAAACCTATGAACACTTTAAATAAATATAAACAAAATTAATAGTTTTTAAGAAAATTAATTTTTACTTGATTAAAACAACAAGTTGCAGCTATTAACCAAATTGACCACTTCAAAACATATAAATTCTCATATTCTTTACACATAGACCTAAAATATTCTAACGACAGCTTACTTTCCTTAAAAATTAATTTCTTTACATAATTCTTTATTCAAATTATAAACTTAAAATGTATGAAGTATACTCATGAAAGTTAAATAAAATTTGTTTTTATATATTATTATAAGATTAATTTACTTCAAAAGTGTTTTTAACTGATTCATCTGAATGTCCCAATTTATTTTCTGTTGGTATATCAATTACATTCATTTTTTGAGTTTCTGGTATTGGTTCATTTTTTTTTGTAGATGGTAATACACAAGTCCAAATTGTTGCAGCTATCAGGCCTGAAAATAATAAAAAAATTATAAAATAAACTCATTCATTACAGATTTTTTTAATATTTGTGATTTAAGCACACTAACTTCCTAATGTGAGAAAATTCAATTGATATGTATTTACTAGTTTTGTTGAAATAAACACCTGAGCAAGAAATCCTGAAAAGAAGCGTCCTATCAGATGAGCAACTCTTGTATAGCTTGTAACTTTCTGGTAATATTCTTTATCCACGACAGAATATGTATACGTATAGTATGCAACTTCAGTAGCAGTGAAAATACCATACAAAATTTCAACTACCTAAAAATTGAAAATCATTTTATATAATAGTTCAATAAAAAATGTCATATTAAAATAATATTAATACATATTACTTACAACCACAGATGTAAAACTTGTACATAAAGATAATAAAGCATAAACTCCAACACCACAGAATGCTTGTATAACAATTACAATTTTATACCTAAGCCAGTCAGTCATTAAAGATACAAATATCATAGATATCATTGTTGAGTAAATACCAATAGGAAGTATTTCATTATTAATCTGAAATTAAATTATAAGTTTTAATCATTTTAGGTAATGAGATGTGAACATGAAATGTAGACTAATGGGTATGAACTATGAATTATATTACTATTAAGTTATGTCAAATATAATTAGTAGGGCTCGAAACTTAAAACATTTACAATTTTGCATATTTCTATGAAAAATACATATTTAAATTTAGTTTAATAGAAATGTGTTTTATGACATCTATATCCAAAAATTCTTATTTTGTACATTTTTTAAAGGTACTATACCTACTAAATAAGTTGTATATTTTGGTTTATGTTCATTTTTCCCATATTTTAATACATTCTTTAATGCATATTTAAATTTAATTAAATTAGCCTAGTCATAATAAACAAAGGTTTTTTATCCATTATTTTTATTGTTAGATTCATAATTAATAATACAACATGCTAAATTTTCTTTGAATACAAATTTATTTAAAAAGTTGTCTTACTTGTGTTTCAGTAAAATTCATCCGAAAACTTTGAAAATAAGAAATTACATATGATTCTGATGGACGAAACTCTTTTAAGACACCATAAATACACAAATATAATGAAATTCTTTTCCACGTCATATTTAAATCATATAGGTATCTATTGAACTAAAAAAAAATTAAAAAGAATATATAGATACATAATTATATGTATATGTAGAAGTTTAATAGTAGGTAAGTAGCTTAGATTATATAATGATCTAAGCCCTAATGTAGGTAGTAATAGTAGTATATATTATAGATAAAATTAAGATTACACTATATTATATAGCTGAAAATAAATGTAATTCTTATCACATTTAATTTTTTTCAAATACATGAAAGTATAAAACTATAGTCTATACTTTATAGTATAGATAATTAGTTTAGATATTTATATCAGAACAGAGTATATATTATATATACAACATATTACTAGTATTCTGTAGTATATATATACACTACATGGTATATGCAGGCTATCTAAGCTCTCTATGCTATAGGTTAGTCTATAAATTCAGCCTTCAGGTACTAAGTATTTGATAACCTATTAACATTTTAAATTAGGTAATTAATTATATTATACATTTTAAATACAAATCATTTCAGGGATTTGAAATGCAATAAATACTAAATATACATTAATAATTTGTTAGTAGTGATTGTCTAATTAAATAAATAACTCTAATTTTAATGTATTATACCATATCATAAAGTAATATTTATATAATATATTATATATTACATATTTTTGTTTCATTTTTACATATCATCATTGATTATAGATACTACCTATAATCAATCAATGATATTATCTAACAAAATAATAATTTTTAAATGTTCTATAAACTACAAT
This sequence comes from Eriosoma lanigerum, assembly GCA_013282895.1. Lineage (NCBI taxonomy): Eukaryota > Metazoa > Arthropoda > Insecta > Hemiptera > Aphididae > Eriosoma > Eriosoma lanigerum. The sequence continues at coordinate 27,166,003 of CM023360.1, forward strand.
ATTATTTAACAAAAGCAATATCAATGACAATTTATGAGTTTTTAAGTGTTACATATTGTAATACCTATTTATGATAATTTAATCATTGTTCATTATACAAAGATTATTATCGAATGAAAATAAGTAATTTACATAAATATTTTAAAACCCTATATTAATTAGTTGCTCTTAGCCTCATAAATAATAACATAAGATTAATTATTATTAATTGTTGATATAACAAATACTTATAAATAATAATGTTCCTTTGATAAACAATTTCTTCATTATACTAAAATATATATATTTACCTATTTAGTGATTTACTGGTGTCCAATTAGATCGTAAATGTAAACTATAGTAAATTCAATAGTACCTTGACAGAGCACTCAAACAAATACTAATATCACAGATTATATAAAATACAAAATAAGAAGTAACAAGGTATAATTGTATAATACATATTGTATATGGTCAAGTTATACAATAGTAACAGTAATAGTAGTAATAGTAAAGTACTTTACAGTTCTTAAATTAAATTAAATTCCTTAATTTTTTCCCATTGATTTTATATATATATATAAAATCAATGGGTCCTACTGTTCCACATTTTTAAACTTAAATTTAAAACTTCTTAAAATTTCTAATGTAAAAGCTAATCCGCTAATTTAATTCACAATATAATTCATAGCTCATGCTTTAAGTTATAAAACTGTTTCCTTCCAAAACACAAATTTTAAATTGATTATTGATAAACAATCGGCTTATTGAATATTGACCATTGAATAGATAACCGTGATATTGACACCACAGATTATATGAAATATAACATTTGAGTTGACACAAATCATAGATATTTATAGAATATGAAAATAAATGATTTCATGTAGGGGAACACAGTAGTTCCAAAAAATGATAAAAAATCCTTATCAAAGGATCTTATCTTTGAAAGAACGGCCATTATCTGTGTTATTATGTTGTTAATAACTGGTCACACTGCATTGACTTTTTAAAATCAAAAATACTAACAAACAGGCAACTGACAATGTAATTGTGAATACATGATAATGACAACCTTAGAAATTACTAAATTAGAATTAAGCTTTTTAGTTTTTATAAACATAATTATTTAAATTCAATATGGTTAATTAGGATAATCTAACATATTTTTATTAATGCAGAATGACTAAATTTATATAAAGTATACATAATAAAAATGGAAATAAACGACCCATATCTCAAGTATAAGTATGTTGTGAAGAAATGGGAAAACGAGTTTATTAAGAAAAATAATCGCAATCCTGGAAAGGTAAAATAATATATAATAATAATAACTTGAATTTTATTATAAAAATATAGATGGATTAAAAATATTTTAAATTTAATAATAAATCATTAATTTTATTTTAGGATGATATACGGTTATCTGATAAAAAAGTACGTAATGCATACAAAATGTATTGGAAAATTAAGACTTCTTTACTTGAAAAAACTCTGATTAGTGATTTGGATGATACAAACGATTCGACAATCGATGAACAACTATTTCTCAATAGTATTAATGATCAGATACAAGAAAATAAATCAACTAAGGATTATCCATCCGTTAAAATAAATAACCCATCAGTTTGGGGTGAACATTTAAGTAAAAAACCAATGTCTGATAAAATAACTGTAGTTAAACCAATTGAAAATAGTATATCTGTACAATTGTCAAAAAAATTATTTGATGGTTGTGATTTTAAAAAAAGGAATCCTAGAAAAAGTTTGGTCAAAAAAAAAACTAGTCTACTTGATTGTTCACAAAATGTATCTAATGATATCACCGATATTGTTTCTAATGATTCAAACATACAAGAAGATAGTGCATTTCATGAAGATTCTAATTTATCTGTTACTGCAACAGATTCAGAAGTATCAATTTGTCCAACAATAAAAATTTTGAATAGCTCTACTTGTATACCACAACCTTTAAGTATACTAGAGAAATCATCAAATAGTTTTGAAACATCTCCAAAAATAATTACTGTACATAGAAAATTAAATGAAGGCTGGCTGGAAAGATGTAATGAAAATAATTCTAAAATACCTAATTTTAACATATTACCTATTACAAAAAAAACCAAAGAAATTGAAATTGAAAATGATATAGATATTGTTTATGATAGTGATAATGAAACACAAGATATTCCATTATATTCATCTCAACGGATTAAAGCACAAGAAGTAAACTGTGATATATTTAGTCAAAAAAATAATCAGGATAATAATGACATTTCTAGAAGTTCAAAAAAACGTTACAATTCTGATGATGATTTTGAAGAATGTTTAAAACATTCAAAAGTTTTAAAATCAGATGATCGTGAAAATATTAAATTATCAATTAAAGACAATCGTAAAAAACAAATATTGGAAGCAAAAATGTCTAGTAATAAGGTTAATGAAAACTTTGTAAGATTGGATATGAAAAGAAAAATGTACAGTCGTGGAAAAAGATCTGTTAAAACAACTACTTACAAAAAGAAACAATGGAAAAATAAAAAGAAAGAACTTGGTGAAGAATATATAGCAGCTAATAATCGACCATCCTTATTAAAATGTTTCAAATGTGGTGATATTGGCCATTACTCTAAAAATTGTCTCAAAAGTAAATATTTAAAAGTAATTTTAAATGTATAATATATAGTAATATTTATTATATTATTTTCCATAGGCAATGAATTAATTCCTTTGGAAGATATTGATGAAGATGAAAGCCCATTTCTGACACTTCAAGAAGCTGAAATATTGGCTGCTGAGAAAAAAGAAAAGGCTCATAGTAATAAATGGACCCGAGAATCAGAAGCTGAAGTAATTAAATACTCAAATTTTATGATTTAAATATAATAATATAATCATTATTTTTAGGATAATTCTATTGAATATCCTTCAGTATCAGAAGAGCCAAAATCTCAAAATGTACCTCCTGTATATAATCTACTTGAAGATAAATCTATTATTGGTATTCATTATTCCTACATACTTATTTATATTTATATATATTTTTATATTAAATAATATAATATTAGATACACCAGATGAAGTATATGAAGCCCTAAAATTATTTGGTCATACAAATTTTCGTCCTGGTCAAGAAAAAGCAATAATGAGAATTCTCTCTGGTCTTTCTACTCTTGTTACATTATCAACAGGTTCTGGAAAGTCATTATGTTATCAATTACCAGCCTATTTGTTTAGTAAACGGTCAAAATGTATTACATTAGTTGTTTCCCCTCTCATATCATTGATGGAAGATCAAGTAATTTTATATTTTAACACTTAAATTGATTATGATTAAAAATATAATTATTTGAAGGTGAGTGGAATAAGTGCAGTAAATATAGCATGTTTGCATAACAATCAAACTCCAAAAGAACGAGACATTATTGTTGAAAAATTAGTGAATGGGAAGTTATCAATACTTTTACTTTCACCTGAGGCTGTTGTTTCTGGTTTTAATACAGAATGGCTCTCAAAACTTCCACCTATTGCTTTTGCATGTATGGATGAAGCCCATTGTCTATCTCAATGGTCGCACAATTTTAGACCATCGTATCTTATGATTTGTCAGGTAATATATTCAACAATTATTTTTTAAGTTTATTTAAACATTTATCTTTTAGGTTTTGAGAGAAAAGTTTGGTGTAAAAACGTTTATGGGACTAACTGCTACAGCAACTGTTTCAACTATTTCAAGTATTGCTTGTGAATTGATATTGGATGATGACCCCAACTCAATTATTAAAGATACACCATTACCTGATAATCTTATGCTAAGTGTATCAAGAGATAAATGCCGTGATAAAGCATTAATCAATTTATTGAATGGAAACCGCTTTAAAAATTGTAACTCTATAATTATATATTGTATAAGACGAGAAGAATGTGAACGTATTGCTTCATTCATTAGAACTTCTTTTCAGGTATTTTAATATTTGTTTTTATTATATATCCAATACACATATTGTCAAATTTAGTATTTATTAACTATATAACATAATATGTTATATTAAATTATAGTAATTAGTACTAATTACTAATTTAATAATTGTATCAATATGCAAATGAAAAATCAAAATATTAGGAAAAATAATTTATTTCTTAACATTGATATTAAATACTAATTTCTCATAATGTATTAAATTTCTTAATCAGTTAATAAATATACCATGTTTATGAATTATTAATTTATGAGTACATTTGACATTAAACATGAAGATAACATAAATATTGATTATTAATTACTTTTTGTATATGTTTATATACCAAATAGTCACAACATATTAATGGTAAACGAGGTCAATTGTCACAAATTGCAGAGCCTTATCATGCTGGATTAACTGCAGCAAAAAGGAAACGTACACAAAAATATTTCATGGATGGTATGACTAATAGAATTGCAAAATGATCTAATTATTTATTAGTTTAGTTTTATTAACCTAGTTAGGGTAGGAATTTTTATAATCTGTTTGCTGAGAGAACACGCCAATGATCGATTAAAATTGGTCTGTTCTCACACATTCCCAGCCATAGATCTCTTACCATGATACGGGCAGCAATAAATATAATCATGTTATAGAGAAGAACACGAAAAATTATGACAAATTGATAGTTCAGAATTCCTCACAAGAATACACCACCATTTGTCTGTAGTCCAATTTTAATACATAATCATATGGAAATTTACCCTTAATTTGTATTTAAATGTTCATCATAAACATTCAAAGTATGATGGTTTAATTTATATTAAATAAAAAAATTATTGTTTATTTTCATTATTTAACAAACAAAAAATTATATGCGCTTTTTCTTTGATAGAAAAATGTTTTCGCTTCTTCATTTTTAACTGAAACATTTTAATGAAACACATTCAACGACAATTAACTTAACTAAAATATCAAAATAAATATTTGTGGTAATATGAATCATAATACTAAATTTCTATCATGTTGATAGCTTAGATTCTATTTTAAATACGTACAAAAAGTACATAAATATTACATATTGTACATAATGTGGTTATAAATGGTACCGCCTATATGCAGCGACCCGATTTTCAAGTCATATTAGCTGGTATTGCCGTTATGTCCAATTTCATTATAATCAGTTATTTTGTACTATAAATAAATGGAATTTTGCCACAACCTAATAATTACCATTGTTATACCCAATATGTCATTATGACCAGCATTGTTATAGGTGGTACCCACTGTATATATATATTATATAATATTAAATATAAGTAAATATCCATGTAATGCATGCAGTCCCTAGCCTTATTTATAAATTAGTAATTAATAATTAATTCTTATTTACTTTTTAACAATGTATTATATTATTTTGTAGGTCAGCTTAAAATTGTTGTGGCTACTGTTGCTTTTGGTATGGGAATAAATAAACCTGATCTGCAAGGTGTCATACATTATAATATGGCAAAAAGTTTAGAAAGTTATGTGCAAGAAATTGGACGTGCAGGACGTGATGGAAATATAGCACATTGTCATATGTTTTTAGAATCTGAGGTAAAATTACTTAATAACTTAATAATTAATTAGCTATATTTTTATAAAAAATATTATTTTAGGGAGATGATATGGCAGAGTTAAGTCGTCATATATACTCAAATTCTGTTGAACGTTCTTCCATTCGTAAATTACTTGAAAAAGTGTTTGTTCCATGTAAATGTAAAGAAAAAGAATGCATAAGACATGAAGTTGTTTTTAACATAGAAGATACTGTTTCAAGTTTAGATATGAAACAAGAAAATATTCAGACACTTTTATGTTATCTTGAATTAAACACTAAGAAATTAGTAAAAAATTTACCACTAACTTATACACGATGCAAAATAACATGTTACAAAGGACCATTATTTTTGAAACAATTGTCAAAAAATGTAAGTATTAATTTTAGACTTTACATTATAATTAATTATATTATATTACATAAATTAATACTATATTTAGTGTCCATTACTTGCTGTTGCTTTTGCTTTGGAAAAAAAATCTGAAAAGTCTATTAATACATCAAATCAGTTTGATTTTTCAATATTTCAAATATCTGCTACTATCGGATGGGATAGTGGTATTATTAAAAAAGAATTAAAAAAATTGGAGTGGTCAAATAGTAAGTTAAAAGTATACAATGTTTATTAAAGGTTTTGTGATTATCCAAAAGATATGCAAATATATGTTCAATTTTTGTTTGAAACTATCATACATATTTTATAGTTAAAATATTTGTATACCTATCTCTTATTTAGTATAGAAATATCAACTTTTGATTTTCAAATAACAACATATAATTTTTAGAATATAAATTTAATAATGCTTTTAAAATCAAATGGATATTTTTTTAGTTATATACAATCAAAATTATAGTTTGGTGGAGTAGGGTAACGAATTTAATTGATATTTGATTATTTAATTTATTAATTACTTTTTTCACTTCCACCATTTATGTCCTACTATAAACATATATAATTATTACATTAATTATATCAAAATAGTTATAATATTATTATTTTGGGTTGCACCAAACTTGTCACTTATCTATTGATAAATTATTTAAACTATTATTATACAACTTTTGTTAAAATGTGTTAAATTTATGAATGTTGCTCAGTCGTTATTTACTACTGGTTATCAAATAAATCTGACGTATCTGATGAAATACTTATCTTTTTATGTAATTTGAAAAGATTAAATTAATTAAGTATAGAAAAGAACAAGTAAATCTACACAATACAGTACTAAAATAGTAGAATAATTATATTTAATACACAATTCCATCATCAATTATGCAAATTATTGATAATGAAATTTAACTATACATACATTTTTACAGTGATAAATGGCTCAGTAATTTAACTTGTAATAAAGTACATTTTTAACAACAGATAAAATTTAAATCATAGTTATTTTACAACCAAATTTATTTTAGCTCCAGTTAAACGAGTTTATCTCTGTGTAAATTTTTGTTGCAACCCAGCATAAAAATATCTATTTCTACTCCTATCTAAAATGTTAAATGTCAACTACTCGGTAAATACTAAATATTCATTAGATTTCAAAAACCAGCACATATCCATTTCATAAGAACTTATCATAAAAAATATGTATTATTTTAAATTTAATGTAATTTAATATAATATTATAATTATTATCAAAACTTATTGTGACCTGACCGAATGAGAGTGGATGGTGGAATTATTAATAAGCTATGTAATATTGGAAAAAAGTATGAAATTAGGTTTACTAAAAATTACTTATCAAAGTTATTGAGTTAAAAATACTTTGTAAAATGATGTAACATATAAAGTTTTATATTTATCAGTTTAAACAACCAATTAATATATTACATTTTCTAAAACTTGAGTAATAAATATTAAATTACACATATACTTTTATTTGAAACATTACTAATTTGGGAAGTATGTTATGTCAGGTAGGTATCAATGAACATTTATTGATGTTCCAACAAATATTAATTAAATAAAGTTATGATAAACCTTGTCCTACTGTAAGAGTAAGTGGCATAGCTATTTTGTAAAATATATTTTAAAAAAGAATTATTAGTGATTTTGAATTTATAACTTTTAAATAGATGTAACTTTTTGTTTATTAAATATTTATAAAATAAATATGTCAAATTTTTGTTAGACAGACAGAAGGTAAATTGTGCACTAATATCCTCTTAAGTTATAGCCAATTTATATTAATAGTTTTGTATCATATAATGTTATTTGAATTCTTATACTTAAAGGCTTTAACTTAAAGGCTATTTAAATATTTTCAGCAGTTTCCCCAATTCTGTTTAATGCAAGGTTGTAAGATTGCATTTTAATTTTATCTTCTACTATTATTTTAATAAATGATATAATTTTGGATTTTAAATTTAAAAAGTTAAATATAAAATAACTAAATACTATGCAAAATTATATATATATAAACAACATATCATAAAACGTATTGTTTTTATTTGTTTTTTATCTTATTAAAAATGCATTACAGATTAGTATATGATACTTACTAAGTTACAAGTATAATATATTATATGTTGTGTCATTAAATGCTATATATTATATAAATACTTGTATATTATTTTGTAATTATTACAATTAACTATATTATTATTTTGTTTATCTTTTTATTAATAATTAATAATATTTATATTCAACTTTTAATTAAAAAGTTTTTTTTTAGTTAATGGAAAGTTTAAAAAAAGTGGAGTATTAGTTGAATTCTATTCACTTGGTTTTAGAGTATTATCACCAGGTAACATGAATCCAGAACAATTAGATTTAACTCTTTGCAATTTGTATAGTTTATCACATCAACAAGAAATCAAAGCACTCTCTGAATTATCAAACTGTTTTGAAACATTTATGAGGTAAACTGCAAATAATATATTAAATCTATTGATATTAATTATGTTTATTTTTACACTTATTTATTTATTCATTATGTAGTGCTTCAACATCAACATATAATGAATGTTGTGAAAACATCAATTTAGAATTGTGTGAAAAATTAAAGAAATCTGTGAGAGAATATTTTATTCTTGACAAATTATCACCACTTGTGCAAAAGCCACATGTATGTTATTTTATTATATGTGACAATAAACATAATTATACTCTTATTATTAATTTTTGTTTTTTAGGAAGAAGTATCTTTAAATAAAACCGAAGAAGCTCAAATTATTTCTGATGTTAATCGTATATTAAATAGTTATGTTGATTGTAAATTTACTGCTCGTGTTATTACTAGAATATTTCATGGTATAGAAAGTCCTAATTTCCCAGCATATGTCTGGGGGCGATCACCATTTTGGCGTCTCCATATAAAAAATAATTTTAATGCAATATGTAAAATTGCTCAAAAACAAATCATTTTGAATTTAAAGTAATTTTTGTATTTGAACCCAAAATTTGTTTTATTAAATTAGGGTATTTTTTATATACATATATAAATTCTAAATGTACTTGTTTAAGAGCATATTAATTTAATGGATATTTATAATTAAGTCATTTTGTATAGAAAATAAATTTTTAAGATTTTTACAATTATAATATATAATATACCTACTTATATCAATCAATTTTTATATATTGTGATATATTTATACTTTTGTAGTCTATTTATTAATTGGATGAATATTTCAATAAATGAAATTGAACAAATGACAAATGGACGTTTTTCTGCTATGAGTGAAAACAAAAAAGTCTAGTTTCAAAAATTATGTGAAAAAGAAATTTAAAAAATTAGATTATATTTTTACTATATATCTATCTATGGTATAAAAATAAAAGTTAGCTCACTCAATGTGTTAAATGTTAAAATTTTAAAATTAAAACCTCTAAAAATGTCCCCCTTAATCTTAACTTTATTATTTATAATTAACTTTTTAAAAAATATTCCATATAGTTTGTTTAAAGAGCCTATTATACTCTTTAAACCTGGTCTTCTGGAAAAATTAAAAATTTAATGAATATTAAAATTAAATTCGTCGAAAAGGTGGAAAAAAATGATATTTTATATAATTATAACCTATACACATTCCCAGTGGCGTCATTTCAGTTTTTACTATAGACTAGGGAAGACCCTTAAATTTGGAGACTGTTTTTAAGAACAGGAGTGGGAGGGGTCATTTTTTTAGATGTGTATTTTATTTTATTATAAGCGGTAATCAATTAAAGGGTTGTTATTTTTGAAATCTGTCTTAGGATTGATAATTATAGACTACGCCAAATGTATGAGTGCCCCCCAAAAAAAAATGACGCCACTACACATTCTATATTTATGTATTATGTTAGGAACCAATTAAACTAATTCCCAGTAAAAAATTTTAAACATTCTGTAAAATGCTATAAACTTGGCATCAGTTTGATTCAATTGTTCTGCTGCTATAAACAACCTGCATTTAATATTTTTTTATATATATATATGGATGGGTCCAATATTCCCTTCGTTTCCTACGGTATATCAATACCGTAGTCAATTATATCATCTTTAACAGAACTACTTAAAAAAAAATGCACGTCCTCTCTTAATGTGAATTCGTATAAAAATACAAAATACTTGTGTGCGGAAGAAAGACATAAACCAATTTCACAACAGTCGCCTACGCCATAAAATAAGACTGTGCAACTTTATGATTCTTGTTGCAAAACGGATTACACCGTGTTTATAGAGATATCTCTAATGCGTGTGAAGATAGCACCCTAAAAACTTAGCACCTTACCACTTTACGAAAATGGTTAATACCACAAATAAAAGTAGACTATACATAATAATATAATATAATTAGGCAATTCTAATTTGTAATAGTATATTGGTTATACTAATTTAATTAGTCTAACTAACTTGTTTGTTATTTATTTAATAACAATAATTCATACAAATATATTAGTTATAAAATGAATTATGTACAAATATTTGAATATAGTATATTGCATCTTTATGTTTCTAACAGTTTAATAATATGAGAAATTGAAAAAAATCGCACACATTAAAAATAATATTGGTTTCAGAGGAGTGCTCAGGATTTTTTATGATGAGCGGGGGTTGAACTAATACTTTTTTAATATGTCCACAGAAGTTAAGGTTCATGAAAAAATAAATACAAGTATTTTAGTTAAAAAACATGGATATTTTTGCAAAAAGCAAAAATACATAAACATATTTTTTAGTTTTCATATCATTATATTATATTATATTATAACATATTATTATGACTGTCTTAATAAATTAAACATTTTGAATATAAATTATTATTAAATTAAACGATTTTAAAATATAATTTTTGGTCAATTCATTAAGGACTTTTTCAAATTTTATTGGAATATCATTATGAATGGCCATCATTATCAATCCATCAAGTTGAGTCTCACATACCGCCACCCACCATCAGCTCCCCCTACCATCCGCCACCCTCTCACCCACTCCTCCACCACCCATAACCCGCTCCTCCTACCCTCCACCGCCACCCCATCACACACTCCCCTCATTAGCCGCCGTAGAGTCGGTACTTCACCCACTCTCCTCATCGCCCGCCATACAAAATATAAAATATATAACATTAATTTATTTATTTAATACACATTTTGAGGGATGTCCGCCATGTGTGAACACAGTGACATATATCAGCTACAGCTAGGGTTCATGAGATCCGGATCCCCTCGAAATTTTTTAACTGTCTGTTAACTTTATTAACCGATATTAATTTATAAAAAAACATTAGTTATACTGTACGCATTAGTCGAAATATATTGTGTGACTACATGTTTCCTAAGTGCCCGTCTGGACATCCACCGAATTGAAAAAAATTGATATTTTTAATCTATAATATTATTATTCAGATTCTTAATAACATCTACAGACATATACGAAATAAACTGCTAAGTGTTTATAAAATTTTTTCAAAATGTTTATATGTTATAGTCCATTTAATTATCTCTGATTTAATACTCCTCCAGAAAAAATCGAGAGGGTCGTTCATGGTCAAATTTCACTTCGAACTGTGTTACTACCGACCGCATGTCATACCGGCAAACAGGCATTTATTAAAAACGATATACTTTTTACTTATAACTATACCTAAGTATATAAATTTGTTTCCATTACTGTAAGTAAAAGTTTACATTTTAATAATTATAATAAAAAAACAGTTTTGATTTTCTTTGTTTCTGTTGTTTTGTGTTGATATTGATTTCTTCATTCTATGGTTACAAATGTTATAATTATAAATTATATTTGTATAATATTAATAATATATAGTTACGCCTAATAATTTGATTGTGTATGCAACTTATAGTACGGATTTATGGTAGCCTTATTTTATTCTACTGATAAGAGAGTGCTAACTTCAAGTGGGTATATCTGTAACGTTCATGATTATAATAAATTTCAATCACAGATCTCTCAAAATTCAAAAAATACCGTTTAATTAGGATTACTTAATATTTTATGTCGTTTTATTATTATCAAGTAAATTTTGTAACGTAAATGTTGCGACTTTAATTTTTAAAATCGTAAACTTAAAGTTGAAAAGTTAAAAATTGATTTTCCTGATAGAAGTATGGAATTAAATTCTGAAGAAGTTTTACGTCATCTTAAAGCTTTAGGATACGAAAATATCGAAAATAATTTGCTTCAACAATTTATGAAAGGTATAAAACAAATAAAATAGTTTAAATAATTGTATGCGATAAACTGAAAAGATTTAATTATTTTTATGTATTTTTATTAAATAAATGTGTAAGGATAAATTAAAGGTGTTTTTTGTTTAAATAAAATATATTCACAATAGGTATTATTGTACTATATTACTTAAAATACATTATTATTTTTCTTCTATTATCCCTTACACTTTTATCTAAAAGGGGCTCTGCAATTATATAAGATACATTATATCTATCCTTTATAGATACTTTTATTTTACATTTCAGATTTGAAAAAACTTATAAAATATGAAAAACAAAAATCAAAAGATGATGAAAAAATGTATATTAACATAAATTCTCATAATAATTTTCCATTCAATGAGAAAAAACGTGTCTTATCAAATAATCATTGTAAAAATTCACGTTGTAATAATAATATTAATAATGTGTATGAAAGATTGTCATGCCCGTCTTCAAAAAAAAAATTATGTTCTAAAGCAGTAAAAACAGTTGGTGTTCAAACTAACTTGCAAAGCAAACAAATTAGTAAGATATAAACTGATAATAGAAAAATAATTATTATATTATTTGTAATGCACATGTTTTAGTTTCTAATGTTTTTATATATAATTACATGATAGGGGACTTATGAATAATTATCATAAAAAAAATTATAATACTTATAATACAAATAATACTGCATAAATATTTAACATTTACAATAAAGATAACTATAACAATTTTTATAATTTTGAATCAATAATAAAACATACCTACTGAGATGGTACTTTGTTAATGATACAAAATATATAGATATATATATAATATATAGTTTCTCTAGAAAACAACATTTTTATTAGAAAAATACTCTAAATATGTGGTATGATAGCTCTATAATCTATTGCTAAAAACAAAATAAAAATCAATAAGAAATTGACAATTTTTCAAATAGCTACAAGTTCTGATAAATAAATTAAAGTATATATTGGTGCATGTTTTATATAAAAAATATATATTGTTTTACTAGTAGCTTATTATTTTAGGAAATATCAAACCAGTTTTAAAAAAAAAACAAATGGATCCTGTATCATTACATCATTATTACCAAACAGAATGGCTAAATCATAAAATTCCAGGTGAGAAAAATCATGATCAACTACGATGGAAAATTCGACAGATGATGACCCGAAAATAATTACATATTTTGTTCTATTTTTTTTTTTTTTTTTACATCATACAATTACATTATATTTGTATTATTTATTTATTTTATAACTATAATACATAGTAAGGTATAATAAAAATTTTAACTTTATAAATTATCAGATCAATTATAATAATTTGTTGATAAAGTATGAGAAATTTGTTAATTATGACAGATATTTAAAATAAATTTAATACTAGGTACTTGAAAGTCAAAAAATTTGTTCCTTTATTAATACTCAAAAACATAGTTACAATTACCAACACTATAATATATAGTTCAGACTTATAATAATTTCATTACATATACTCTATCATTAAAAAAAATCAAAATATGATACAGAATACTTAGGAGAACAATAAAATAATAAATTAATATAGAATAAAGATAAAGGTAAGTCCTTCCACTTTGATCCACTAATCGGATTATTATATGAATTGCAGAAACAAAGATTTTAGAATAATTGAAATAAGATCTCCATTACCAAAAATAGTTTCTCTATTTTATAAACAACCATTGAAGAAATTAATTGGCCATATTGTAAAATATATATTATTGTAAATAAATGTAAAAAGTATAGTAACAATAACAAACAAATTTCTATAATAATTTTATTTTGTTTGTAAGTTTTTTTATAATTATAATAATTGATATTTTTATATTTCTGTGTATAATGGAGATTATTGTAAGTAATAACTATTTTTTGTGAACATTGATTTAATATGTAATAAGTAGGGCTAGGTACTTAAAATATAGCTTAGTAATATAAAAATTTGTTTCAAAATACTAGAATTAAGTAATTAGTAGGTCTTGAATTTATATGGATGTGCATATTTTTTTTAAACTCTAATTTGAGTGAATAAATTATTTTCAATATCTATTATTGATATTTAAGTTTTTTTATTACTACCTAATTTTAATAATACTTAATACATAGTAATATATAGTTATAAGGGCTTTAGCAATAATTAGCATAAGAAATTTTTTATTTGCATTCTTTTAATATGTTGGTGCAATATGCAAATATTATACTCCATTTTTAGTGTATTTTGAAATTAATATTAAATTTTTCTATTAATTTATAAGAAAAACATGGTACCCTTTTAAAAAAGAACTTATGAATAATGTTCAGTTGCGGAACCAGAAAATTTTGACGAGGGGTACATTATTTATTTTTTTGTATAATCTATTTTGAAATTAATGTAAAGTATTTTAATACAAAATTATAATGAATTATTTAATATATTTATAAAATTTATATACCTAGTAACTACTTGTCTCTTACCAAAAAACACTTCAAATATAATAAATTATACTTATTTATTTAATTTCTAAATATATAATTATAAAAATCTAATGCTATCCCAAAATTTGTCCAGGGTCTCTCGACAGGGGAGGAACATGCCCCTGTGACCCCCTCCTTGGATCTACCACTGAACATGTTTAATCAATTACAATGTTTTGCCTTGTTAATGTATATTTTTAGGGAATTTGTCATAAATGCATGCTTATTTTAAGATTTTTTATTGCTTAAAGTTCCTAGCACTAGTTATAATTTGTAATTTAAATTATTAATACTAACACATTTTGTAATAGATTTTAAAATGTATTTATTTATATCTTCTTACGAGACATATGCAATCAGTAGTATCATTTTACACAGAAAGACAAAAGGAGTTAATAAGTATAATAAACAGCAATCCAAATAGTACTTGGCTGGTAAGTAAAATTAATAAAATTTGTATTAATAATAAATAAAAAAAAGTGGGAAGGTTGATTGTGGACGTTCCTGCTTCGTCCCTTAAAGAAATTAGTGGTTTATTATACTTAAGATTTGAATGCAATGATATTGTATTAGAAAATACGATTCTGGGCGAAACTCAATATATTATAATATACTATACTGATAATCCATTCCAAAATTTTACCACGCGAGTAAATTACAAATGTAAATATTTTAATAATATTTTGAAGTTCCTACAATTTAAACTTAATTAGTTATCAAGAAATAAAATAATTTAAAATAAGTAAATAATAAAGAAAAATAATTATCTTAGTTAAGATCATTAAACTATTATGTGATGTAAATAATTAATGTGAATTCCAAATTCACTCACAAGCGATTTCACAAATTAAATGTTGGGGAATGGGAGGTTTTAAATGTTCCGAATAGAAGTTTCAGTGAATAAGGATCCCGATTAGAATTAAAATTAAAAAGCGAAGACTTCTCATCACTGATTCTTGACGTTCCTCATTTGTCTCTAGTGACCCCTCGGGGAAGTTAGTAGTGGAATATTGTTGTGTTATATAAATATATAATAATTAAGTTTTGAATTCAATAATATAGCATTCGTAAAAACGATATAAAGAGAAACTCAGTCAGATATACAGTATAAATTGTTATTTATTTTTTATAAATGTTCATTATTTATCAAATATCTAATATGCAACAGAAAAATTATTTATTGTAAAATAATGAAATTAAAGTTAGGCAAAAATGTAAGTAGATTACGCAAATTTTGCTGTTTTCTCTCGTTATTAGTGGTTTTAAAATTGGGTTAAGTAATATATCTATATGGTTATGTTTCTATTAAATTTTTAAACCGTAAAACAAAATTTCAAATTAAATTGAACATTTGTGACAAGGTCAAGCAATGTCTGTTTGTGGCTTAGATTTGGGCACACGAACAATTATATGTGGCATGTTTTCGCGTTGGTAAACCATCCAGTTTGTTTGTGTTGGATAACGATGGACTCACTAAAAATATCGTATACTCCATTGCACTAAAAGACTGCTAATGTTTTTTTTTCTAATTGTCATAATTTGTGATTTAAAATTGATTTGTTTAAGATAATAAAAGTACAATGAATTAAAAAAATGAATGTTTGGTATTTTGTTATTTTTATAGGTCGTCATCGTTCACAGCGCTCCATTCCTCTTTCAATCATGTATCACATCCCCATACACTTACAATAAGTTAGTTATTTTTTTATAACTACCAAAATACTGACTAAAAATAATTTATATGCCAAAATAACGTTTACCGGGCCAGCTAGTATATACATATTCATAAAATAAAATAAATAATACAAAATTGTATATTCTACAAATATTTTTTAAATCAATTTTAATTACTATATACATAAATATTCTTATAAAATTCCGTTACAATTTATATTATAGGCAGGTTATAATAACCACATATCCAATAAATTGGAATTAAACACTACACCAATACCATTTCAAAATAATAGAAGAATGAAAATACCACCTAGATATTTCAATTTATTAGCAGCTAATGATTTACCTACATCTTTTGATGCAAGAAGAAAATGGAGTCCGCGTCATGATGAAAAATGTCCTACAATAAGAAAAGTGTTAAATAATGGAAAATGCAAATGTGGATGGGTATATTGTATTATAATATGTTATATTCAGAATTAAATAGCAGGAATTAATTTAAATATAATTTATACTTTTAGGCAACTTCTTTAGCGAATGTTGTGTCTGACCGTTTGTGTATATCATCTAACTTCCGTATTAAACAACCATTATCTGCACAACAATTAATAAGTTGTTGTAAGAATTGCTGTAGTTGCAATGGTGGAAACATTCAACTAGGCTGGGAATATGTAAAAAAGAAAGGATTAGTTACTGGAGGACCATACAATTCAAATATAGTAAGAATAATTGTTATAATTATTACATGAACTCAGTGATGTTTTGCTAAATTACTTCTAAAAAAATATGCCACTCCTTAAAAAACTAAAGATGGAGGGGTAAACACCTCTAAAATTATTTATAAATATTATAACAAATAATATTAGAATATATTTTATACTTTTAATACATAGGTATATGGGAATTACATGCTAAATAATTAAATTGTTGAATGGTATATGTTTAGTGTTTACTCTCATATACCCTCCAAAATACCACTACATGAACTAACTAATTTACAGTGTGTAGAAAAATAATACAATTTAACATTTGTTATAGTTATAGGTACTTGACATTTTCAAATATAGTTACAATATTAAATAAATGTTAAAATCTGTGTGAAAATTATATTTGTTTTAATACCTGGGATTTTTTGTAACCATATTTACAAGTTAAACAATTAGTTATTTTTTAGGGTTGTCAACCATATTTAATGCGACCATGTCATAAAACATACGAATGTTCAACACAAACTTTAAAGGTACCTCAATGTTGGGAACAAACATGCAAATCAAATGAAATTAATTTAAATAAAACAGGATCAAATGATTATGGAACCTATGTGAAAACATTTAGTATGTTATTATAAATATTTAAAATAATTATCTTTCCTTAATAGATAAATTTAATTATTTTTTTCTTTTTTATCATCATCTTCTTCTTCTTCTTTTGCTACTTCTTCTCAAACCATATGAGGTTGGCCATCCTAGTCCTACACCTCCATAAATTTGAATCATCTACATCTCGTCCATTCAAACTAGCTATTTTCATATCACTCAATTCCATCTATGCATCTTTTCATTGGTTTTTCTCTCTCTCTCTCCAACTATCTATAAATTAATTTCCATAATAACTCTCAGAATCTTCTCTCCTCATAACATGCCCAGTGGCGCCAGAGCTGGGGGAGCAGAGGGGGCATTTGACCCCCGTTAAATATGTCGGGGAGCAAATCATAATTTTGTCCATAGTACTTAATACTTAACATTTTAGAGTTATAGTTTATATTTAAATTACATTTTTATTATTTTTAATATTTATATAATATAATATGCAATAAAATGAATTTTGAAAAGTTGTATAACAAATAAAATTAAAAAATGTAAAACATTAAAATTGTTTTTAATTTTATATTCAAAATTAAATTAGGTAAATAAGACTATTAGTTTAATCTACAAAATAGTAGTTAAACCTATTTTACAAAAATCAATAAGTATTTTTATTTTATTTTAATATACTATATATCATGATTTTCCTTAAATTTTTGCCCGCCCACAAGAAAAATAGTTCCTGCGCCTCTGAACATGCCCAAATCATCTTACCTTATAACCTATTCTCTCTTATTTTCCCTGCAATTGATACAATTCCTGCACTTTTCCTTATATATTCATTTCTTATTCTATCCGCTCTAGTTACTCCACACAACGATCAAGGCATTCTCATTTCCACTACACTTTTCCACTATTCCATTTTTTTATTCATTGCACAATACTCTGATCCATGCTACATTTATAGCATCACTACTGTCTTATAATACCTTACTTTCAATCTTATTGGCATCCTCTTGTCACACAAAACACCCGATGGCTCCCTTCACTTCATCCATCCACACATTAACCTATATTTCATGTCCTCTACAGAACTACCATTATTTGCACTACTAATCCTAACTCTCTCCTACTAGTAGTTACATCATCTGCAAACATCATGGTACCTTATCCTGTATATCTTTTGTTATCTCATTCATAACCAAAGAGAATAATTTAAAGCTGAACCTTAGTGCACACCAACTTTTACACTAAAACCTTTTGTTTCTTCACACATACTCTTTACTTTTATCATTGCCCCCTCATACATATTTTCCGTTACTTTAATATATTTTCTCAGTACCTAATCCTTTTTCCCTTTATGTCCACTCTAAAACCTCTCTTTAAACTCTATCATATGCCTTTTCTAAATCTATAAATATCATACACTGTTTCCTTTTTATATCCCTATATTTCTCCAGTATTTTCCTTATACAGAATATCGGTTCCATTGCTTTTCCTGGCATAAACCGAAACTGATTCCTCAATACTGTAGTCTTACTCTATTCTATTTTTTATAACCTTTTCCCAAACCTTTAAACTGTGACTGTTTTATACTTCTATAATTTCCACATTCTTGTATATCTAACCACAACCCTTATCCGCTTACCCTTAAAATGGGTACCAACAAATTTTTTGTCCATTCATCCATCATTTTTCCTTCCACCAAAATCTTATTAAAGAAACCTGTCAACCACCCAATGCCAAAGATTCCCCACACGTTCCATTCCTCATTTCCACTACTAGTACTCCATCAGGTCCAATCGTTTTCTTCTTTCTTATTTTTCTTATTGCAAATTCCTCTTCTCTAATTAAGCCTATAAAACATAAGTTGAACTCCACTTATTTTATTTCATCTTTTCGAAATCCTTAATTCAATATACTTTTCATTTCATTCTCGCAGTCTTATAACTCGTCAGCACTTCTATATCTTTTCCATACACACCACACATTATGAAAATCTCTGGATGTATTTTCTTGAATCTTGGCCAACTTATACATTTCCTTTTCCCCTCTCTTGTTCACAGTCACTCATATAAGTCTACACACTTCTTTAATTTTGCTTCCCTAACTACACTTTTCACTTCTTTATTCAATCTTGTACTCCATCCAATCCTCTTTCGATTTATTTATTTATCATTTTTTAAACTATATTTTTTTCCTTGTTATTATTTCTAGTATACCTTCGTCCCACCACCATGTTTCCTTATTCAGTAGAATACAATATCGACTGCTACACTCGTTAATTTGTTTTGCTACCTTATTCCAAACTTCATTTATTTTTCCCTTTATGTTCAACACTTTTTCATTTAATTTTGTTACATACAGCTACTCATTTTCATCTGTAAGCTTCCACCACCACCAGCTTCCATTATTAGCACTCTATTTGCTCTTTGTCCTTGTTTACTCTTTATTTTATACCAGAAGTCGAAGATCATTAATCTATGCAGTGTTACACTTTCACCAGGAATTACTTTATAATCTTTACAACTTTATTCTCTCCCTCCTCCACATTAAATTATCTATTTGTGATCTATTTATTTCACTTATAAAAGGTATATAATCTTTTTCTCTCTTCTTATAAAAAGTATTCATAATTGCCAACTCATACACTTGTGCAAAATCAAGAACTCTTTCTTCCATCACATTCCTTTCTCCAAAACCATAACCTCCATGTACTCTCTCGTACTCTGTCCTATCACTTCATAAATGTCAATTCATATCACCATCAATCACAATATCCTCGTTTCTTAATATTCCTAGCACTATTTCATCCATCTCTCTCCAGAATTACTCTTTAAAACTCTCCTCACATCCTATTTATAGATCATATGCACTTACCAACTACATTCACATATTATCTTCTAAAATCAATTTTATCATTATTACTTTATACATTTTCCTCACTACATTTACAATATTTCATTTTATCTTTTCATCAATTAGCACGACTACTCCATTCCTCATTTGTCTTACCTGATCAGTGGCGGTCAAACGAGGGGTGATTAGGGGGATATATCCCCCTCATGACCTTTTTGTTATTAGGTATTATTTTTAACAATATACCGTTTATTACCTATATATTTATAATTAAAAAAAAAATGGGAAGGTCGATTATGGACGTTCCTCCTTCGTCCCTTCGGTCCTCGGAGAAATTAGTGGTTTATTATAGTTATTAAGATTTGAATGCAATGATATTACATTAGAAAATACGATTCTGAGTGAATCTCAATATATTATACTGATAAGTGATAATCCATTCCAAAATTTACCACGAATGTAAATTACATATGTAAATATGCAAAATAAATTTCAAATTCCTACAATCATTCAAGGAGTTATCATTTCATGATAAAAATTGTCAGTCATGATTTTCAAAATATTTTGTAAATAGATTAAATAGTGTATGATTAGGTTTCTACGAAAATTTCAAACCGTTAAATTACAAATTACAGGTAATATTAAACATTTTTAGAAAAAATTTAAAGTTCTATATTTAACCAAAAAATCAACCAATCCATTCCAAAATGTTACTAAACGTAAATATTACCTATATGAGTACTCAAAAAAAGGCTCTACGATCAAAACTCAATTAGTTATCACGAAATAAAAAATACAAATTACGGAAATCGTAATTTTGCCGATTTTTTGGTAGTTTTTCTTCTTCTAGGGAAAAACTTTGGAGAAATTCGAAAAATGAGCTTAATAAAGTACCAAGATGATACGATTTGCAACCGAAAGCATACACATTTTGTAGTAATTGGACAATTATTTCTACCCAAAAAAATGTTTTCATACACAATTTTATTTCCTTTGGATTCCTTGCTCCGCTCAGAATTTAAAATAGATTTAATAATTTGATTACAATGTTATTAATATATTATGATTGACATTTACAATTGTCAAAATTTATGTTGAAAAATCAGAATTATCCCCCCCATGACAAAATCATTTGACCGCCACTGTACTTGAGTACATTATTTTATACCCTTCCATGATTTCTTTAGCTTTCTCCTCTTTTTACTATATTTCCTGCACACAACAAATATTTACCTTTTCTTTTTAACTCATCAACTAACTTTCTACTTCTACCTGTTAAATTATCTACTCTCATTTTGTACCTCTCATCAGTGGGATCATTAATTTAATTTATTTTAGTTTCTGATTACTATTCGATATCTCGAAAACATCATACTAAAATAATGAAAGATCTATTCGAACAAGGTCCACTTCAAGTATCTATGCATATGTATGAAGATTTTAGAGTTTACACTAAAGGTATTAATATAAATATGTTTTGTATTATCTTAATAAAATACACATTTATATTGTAAATATAAATAAAATTATTTTAATATGAAATAATAAACATAATACTTTTTTTCCTAGGTATTTATAGTCATATAACTGGAGATTTCATATGTGATCATGGAGTTAAACTAATTGGATGGGGAATAGAAAATGGATACAAATATTGGTTATTAATGAATTCATTTGGTCCACTTTGGGGTGAAAGCGGATTATTTAAAATTTCTATGGATGGAACCGATAACACAGATTTTGGATATGCTATCATTGGTCCAATATTTTGAAGAACATTTTAATTCATTTTAATTTTAATTTATGTGATACAAATAATCAGAAATCTCATTTAAAATATTCTATTTGATTTAATTTATGAGTTTAAACTTTTCAGAAATTAATTAAAAATTGAAATTAAGGAACCATATGATATAGTGCTCTTGTGGCATTATGAAAGAGCCAACAATCAGAATTATGATATTGAATATCTTATTTATGTTATTTTAATTTAATCTTATAATATTATAAATTGTAATACTTAGTTTTAGATCCTGAGTAAGGTATGTATTGGTTTTACAATAATATATATTTTTTTGTTTGAAAACATTATTTCGAGGATAAATAATATTCCGATTACAATGACTGGGTATACTTTAGGTAGCAAATTGCATCTAATTAATTCAATTTTTTTCTTATGAGAAGAAAAACTACCAAAAAATGGCGAAAGTTGGCAAAATTATGATTACCGTTATTTTAATTTTTATTAATTCGTGATAACTAGAGCTCGGATTTAAATGCCTTAAAAAAATAAAAAAATGCCCTAAAAATAAAAAAAGGCCTTTTTATTTTTATGAAATAAATAAATATTAAAATTAAAAAAAAAATGTTTTAGATTCTGAGCGGAGCGAGGAATGTATTGATTCCACAAAGATGTTTTTTTTTTTTTATGTATGAAAACATTTTTTCGGGTAGAAATAATGGTCCGATTATAACGCATAGCATATGCTTCGCTTGCAAATTTTGTCTACTTGGTACTTTATTAAGCTCATTTTTCGAAGTTCCCAAAAGTTTTTCCTTTAGAAGCGGAAAATTGGCAATTTTTTATAGGTTTTTTATTATATTATTTTTCTGATATATGAAAACCATTTTTCGGGTAGAAATAATGCTCCGATTACCACAAATAAGGTACCCTTTCTATACCAAATTTCATCTAGTTGGTACTTTATTTAGCTTATTTTTCGAATTTCCCAAAAGTTTTTCCTTGAAAAACGGAAAATCGGCAATTTTAATAGGCTTTTTTCTGATATATGAAAATATTTTTTCGGGTAGAAATAATTGTCCGATTACCACAAATAGGGTACCCTCTCTATAGTAAATTTAATCTAGTTGGTACTTTATTTAGCTCAATTTTTGAATTTCCCATAAGTTTTTCCTTGAAAAGGAATGATAACTCCTTGAATATTGATTGTAGAGATTTGAAATTTATTTTGCATATTTACATATGTAATTTATATTTGTGGTAAAACGTTGGACGGATTATCAGTATAATATATTGTATATCTAACCGAGTTTCACTCAGAATCATATTTTCTAATGCAATATCATTGCATTCAAATCTTAATTATAACTACTAATTTCTCCAAGGACCAAAAGGACGAACGAAGAACGTCCAAAATCGACCTTCTCACTTTTTAATATTGATAAATTATATACATTTTCCATTAATGTTCCACATTAAATGCTTATTAGAATTTTAGTCTTTAGACATTAGATTGCATTTATTTAATTAATTTATGTCATTAACTTTGAATATAAAAATATTTTGTTTAGAGAATTTTACTCATTTAAACACATGGCAAATGCCAGATATACATCATAAATTAAAATAATTACTATTCTTTTTTTACTTTGTGTAAATAAAATTAAAACAATTTAGTTTTTTTTCAAAAAGTACATATTACAATAATATTATTATGTTTTGTATATACTTTATGATTACCATGGAACTACCATTCTTCATTTTCATCAATTGTATTTGATTTCTGTAAACACAAATTAATAAATACATTTTTTGTGATAATATAATTATTAAATATATTATGTTGTTATTATTATCTCCTCATCATATATTATGTTTTACTTTATTACATAGCCGTGCATGTAGGTATTTCTAGGTATTATACTTCAGCAACATCTGCAAGATGCAATTGTTTTAGTTTTAAAATCAGAAAAAAATGTTTTATTAATCATATAATTATAATGATGAATGACATACTTTAAAAATATACTCATATATTCAGTATTTGTTTATATGTTCGTATAATTGTTCTTCTATGCGATTAATATGAATTCATATTTATATACATTTTTTACATTTATTTTGGATTCTGAGTGAATGTATTATTATGAGGAATGTATTGGTTTTACGAGTTGAAACAAGTAGGAAGAACGTCCAAAATCAACCTTCTTGCTTATTTATAATTTAAGTAAATACAGATTTAAAACATGACGGAAAAACAAAATAAACGTTATTTTATTTAATATTATTTATGAACTTTTCAGTTATTATATAATTTACATCAGCCTACAGTTTATAATACCTACAATGAAATCCTATGCACGCCTATGCTTTATTATTTAATAGTATATAATATATTTTTTAAAATGGTTCTTATAGGTACTACTATAATCACTGGAATAATTATTTCTTGTTATATTATAATTTGAATATTATCATAATAGCAAATATGAGGCATAGTTTCTGGAATAATTATTATTTAAAGATATAGTTATTTTACATAATATTTTTGATATAAAATATTGTAAATTTCCTAAGACTAGAATAATTCAAATACAATCAGAAATAATACATTAAATCTGAAA
Organism: Eriosoma lanigerum; assembly: GCA_013282895.1. NCBI lineage: Eukaryota > Metazoa > Arthropoda > Insecta > Hemiptera > Aphididae > Eriosoma > Eriosoma lanigerum. The sequence continues at coordinate 27,190,881 of CM023360.1, forward strand.
TTAATAACTGATATACTTAAAATTGACAAGACAATCATACCGAAAAATTATAATAGATTATTAATCAAGAAAAACAACAACAACATGAGTGATAGTATAAAAGTTTTCAACTGTTTAGATCATATAATTAATTAATTTTAAAGTAATTTCCCTTCTCTACATATATTCTAAATATATACCTAAAAAATGTAAGTTATTTTAAATAATTTGTTTTATAAAATATAAATCATTGAAATATAAAATATTTTTTATAGAATAGAACCAAATTTAAGTTAATGATTTTAACTATGTCATAAAAGATATGATTTTTTAAATAAATTAATATTTTTTTATTCAACATTAGATTTAGAAAATAAAATAATAAATTATTACTATTCTTATATCTGTATCTCCAAATTCATCAACACTTTCTTCATTATATTTAACTTCTCGTCCAAGTTTAAGCAGCCAATAAGGTATTTCTTGATTTGCCTAATATTATTGATATGCAACATATGGCTTATAAACAATGTTAAATAAAATTAATGATTTTAATTAAATACCGATGAAAGAGTTTTTATAATTGGTTCTATCAAAAAGTAATCACGATCTGGATCAAAGAAAGAAGTAGAAAATCCTTGATTACCAAGACGTCCGGTACGTCCAATTCTTTGCACATACTCTTCAATTTCTCGAGGCATGTCATAATTAATAACATGGTTCACACATTGTATATCTAAAGTTTGAAAGTTAAAAATCAAGTAATTTTTGTCAGATAATATAAAAACATCTAACAATTATAACTAAAAAATCAGACTGCCACAATTCACTATTAAATTTATGCATTAATCAAAAATAACTAAATAATATTAATTATTTTCCTTATAAAAATTATATATGCATAAATTATTCAAAACTTATTTAACAATTTAATTAAGATATAATAAGACATATTTACAATTTACCTAAACCTCTTGATGCTACAGCAGTTGCTACTAGTACATTCATTTTTCCATTAATAAAATCATCTAAAGCTTTTTCTCTTTGATCTTGTAAACGATCACCATGTATACTTGTTGATGGAATATACTTTTCACATAAATATGTAGCAAGAAAGTCAGCTGTCCATTTTTTTTCAACAAATATTATTGTTCCTTTTGAGTCTAAAAAACAACCAATTATATTAAATTATTTAAAGATGTATGTAAGAATGTCAAAATTATGAATAAAATAAATATAAATTTTAAACCTTTTGTTAAAATATCAAGTAAAATTTTTCGCTTTTTGAATTTATTAACCAGATGAAAATTTTGTTTTATATCTCTTGAAGCACTACTCACAATGCCAACTACTAAAAATAAATAATTTGTATTTAAATAAAATGTTGCTAATTGTTGGATGGAATTTGGTAAAGTTGCTGATACCATAATTGTTTGTCTATTTGTCTAGAATAACAAAAAATAAATATTTTACTTCAATTTGTGTTATTTCAGTTTTTTTATATTTACTAATAACAACTTACAACTGATGGCATTGAATAATGATCTAAAATTTTGTCAATCTCTGATTTGGATTCAATGTCTAACATTCTATCAACTTCATCCAAAACGAAAAATCTTACAGATGCAAATGTGATAAAGCCATGTTGAACAAATTCATTTAATCTACCAGGAGTAGCAACAAGTATGTGAACACCTTTCTAATATAAGATTAATATATTTATAAAATATGCATTTTCATTTATTTATTTTTTTAAATAATATAACATAATTAGTAAAAAATTATACTATTTATATATTATTAAATTATTATTTGTCTTTATAAAATGCAAAACATACTCAATTAAAGAACAAATTTAACTTACAAGAATGTTATTTTTTTGATGACTAACTAAAGTACCACCATAACAAACCAATGATAAAATTCCAGTACCTCTGCTTAGTTTCATCACAACAGTTTTAATTTGAACAGCTAATTCACGAGTAGGTGCCATAATAACTACTTGAGGTTCGCTATGATTATTATCTTTTACCAATGTACGGGGTTCCAAGAGTAGCTTTTGTATTATAGGTAAAACATAAGCAACCTAAAACAAAATGTATATTAAACAAATGCTATTTTTAACGTGTATTATTTTGAAGCCTATTAAATTAAATTTGTATAGATTATGTATAAATTTAATTTATATTTTAAAAGATGAAATGAGTATTAAAATATAATATTAACACACATAAATTTATAATTAGTAATATAACTACATAATATTTAAACTAATGGCATTAAGAGTTTCTATTATTTCTGTGCATTTAATTACTTAATTAATTACACATCGTCAAATATTATTTATTTATTTATTTTAAACAACAGTTTTAATTAAATTAAAAAGATAAATTATATAAAACGACTTTAATTGCTGTATAATATAAATAATTTAATATCCATGAGTTCCAAGGAGGAGAAAAGATGGGTGATTACTCCCTTGGATTTTAATATTTCATTTATACAAATTTATCCACCACACTAATTAACAAATTTTAAAATAATTTGTTACACACAAAAGCTTATCATATTGTATGTTGATTTGTTGTTTTGGGAATTAAAAATAAAAAGGTTTTTTTTCAAGTTTTCTAGTTTGCCCTTTCCTGTAAAAACGGCTGCAGACACCAATGTTAATATTTAAATATATGTTAATAAATTAATTATCTATCTATTATATAAGGAATATGCATAAACTAACACTATCTCTTTCCAGCATGATATGCATATGCAAAATGATGAATCAATTTATAATATTTAAAAAATGACAGAAAATTAAATTTATACAATAGGAACTTACTGTTTTTCCTGAACCAGTTTGTGCAGCAGCCATTAGATCTTTGCCTGATAAAATAATTGGTATAGTATATTTTTGTATAGGAGTTGGCTGTATAAATTTACACTTCTTAATATTTTCCATTAACATTTTAGATATACTATTGCATGTTTCGAAACTTTCAATTTTTTCAGGTATATTCTGACCCGTGACCTTAACCTCAATTTTATTAAATTTTTCAAAATTTATACCAGAGTTTATTCCAGTTTCATAAATTGATTCATCATTTTCATTAGGTTCTTTTGGAATATAAGTTGATCTTAATAGTGCTTTACCATAATGGTTAAAATCTCTTGATATTTCTCGAGTCGAACAACATCTTTGTTTCATCTTATTTTCATTTACCATAGAATTTTGATCAGTTTCCTAAAGAAATAATTAAATGAATAAAAAACATTTTATAATTAAAATGATTAAAGCTTTTAAATGGTAATCCATTTGAAACCCATAAATAAATAACACAACTTAACATCCGTATTAGATGGCATTTGCATCATACTATAACCTCTTATTAAAATATATAATTAATCAATGGTAATACACTTAGTATAAAATTTAGCTTTTTTGCACTAATATGGAATTTTTTCTGTTTCTTATTTTATTAGCCTAAACAAGGGTGTTTGCAGGAATTTGTTAAGGGGGGCAAAATATTTTCATTATTCAATTTTTAATTTCACTGTCTGGTTAGTGCTAAATTATGGATTGTAAAATATTTTCTTTTATAAGTATAGGTAATTTAGTATTATTAAAATGACTAAAAAATAAATGTTTTTATTTTGTGAATTTTTATAGTACATAATGATTATGATAATTGACAGAAAAAAAGTCAAGGGGTAAACTACTTGCTGCCTCATGAAGATGTCCTTGAGCCTAAACAACCATTATAAATTTATATACTATTATTATATATAAATATTTATTTGCTACATATATAATATAATATATAAAGTTAGGCTTATTTTAACTTAATTAAACTCTATTGTTAGGTAAACTAGTTTTCATATGAGAGTAAACATCATTTTTTCTAAAATTAATATTGACTATTCAAATAAATAACCTAAAAAATTTAATATTGAAAATATAAGTAACAGGTATACTAACATTTATATTATAAAAAAAATTTAATAATATATTAAATTAAAAAGTAATGTGAGAATGTTTTGTATATATATGATGAATAACTGTTTATATTTAAGGTACCTTACCATTTTATTCTAATATTGTCAACACAGTTTTACTAAATATTTTTGAAATCTAGTATTTTAAATTATTGTTATACTACAAAATAATTACTTATTTATATGGTAAACTCCATATAAAAATATTTAAATTATTATTTTTGTTATTTTTGAAAGAACCATTTCATAGTCTTAATTTTTCTAAAAATTATATTGTATACATAGGCGCAACTAGGAAGGGGGGCTTGGGAGGGCTTAGCCACCCACAATGATTAGCAGCCCCTTTAATTTTTTACGAAATGTACTTTAATTGTTAAAAATTAAACATACTGTACTGATAATTGTTTTATATGCATATGTAAATTGTAAATATTATATTTTAATTTTACACATAAAGCAAATCTTTGAAATTGAATATTACATGTAAAAAAATTAGCCCCCTAGATTTTTTATCCGAGTTGCGCCTATGAATTTTTAAAACGTTTAAAAATTCAAAAATAACAAATTACATGTTTATAATTTACTTGATATCAATTACTAACATATTTTTTAAAAACAAAATATTATACATTTATACCATAACAAATTATACAAATTAAAAATGTATATAATTATACATAGTTATACACAGTTATATCACTATAATTGTATACAATATATTACTTTTGCTTAATGTTATGATACATGAAGAGTCATGAACTAAAATATAACCAATATAACTAAATATTTTAATAATATATACAAGGTTGGGCAGTAATTAGTTACATGTAACAAAGTTATGAATCGAGTTACAATTGTAACTTGTAATGATCAGTTACATAATTTTTAAGCAACATTGAAAAGGAATTTGTTACAATTTTAAACATAATTTTTTATAAAAGTTACAAGTATCTTAAGTTACATTTAAATTAATAATTTATATTATTAAAAATTGTAGATAGTAAGAAAGCTAATTAAGCTATTTCAAAATAGCTAATAAGACATTTATTATTTATAGATTGTGAGAATTTAATTATAATTTATGTGTTTATTATTGTATTTGTATATTATTGTGTTATTTATTATATTTTTTAATATTATTATATATTTATACATATATATATATTGTATATAGTAATAGTATATTTATATTTTCTAAAGCTGTAATGAATATTTTAATATAGGTGATTTAAAATTACATCATGATATTGATTAATAAATAAGTAGATCTTTAGTAGACTTAATATAAGTATTGAACTTTGTAATTTATATGATTTGTGATTTCCTAATTTGAAATTTTGTAACTAAGAATAATTATGTAAAATTTATAATATTAAAATTAAAATTGTACACTTAATTTATAAGGCTTGTTTTTAATAAATTGAAAATTGGGTAAGTTTTGCCAAAATTTTAAGATTAATCTTAGATCAGAATTAGAAATAACTCTATACTCAGTTCTTTTACTTAGTTACTCAGCACCCCCACAATAAAAAAAAAAAAATATTAAAGTACGCCCCTGATATAATTCATATGTGTAACAATTTCACCGAGTTATAGTAATTAGGAAATAAATATACTATCTATTTAAAATAGATATGAAGTTATACTACAAGACAATGGTACAATACAAGTAGTGTAAGTGTAATAAATTCATTTTTCATAAGTCGAAAAAAACTGAAAATTATATAATTTAATTTAAATTCCCATTTACCTTAGACATAATTAAAATTGGAGTTAACAACATTAACTAATACTTTTAAATTTACAATAAATAATTATTATTCATAACATTTATTAAATAATCATATAGTTACGACTAAAGATAAAATAGTTTATACAAATACAAGAAACAAATAACTTGATAACTACTTTTGTTTAATGCATTTATTTATTTAAATTCATAAATTATAAATTATTATTAAAGAACGTTAGAAATGGTTAAAATTTAAAAAGCTAAAAGTTAAAACTGTTTATCTATTTTATTTAATATTTACAATTTTTTAATTGAATGATAGTACAGATTAATAAATATTACATTATGATAGTATCACAGTATAACCACGGATTATATGAAAATTACTCATATATTCTGTGCCATCTTAGTCCATGATATTATATATATATCTTATTATACATAATAAAACGTATTATATGCATAAAAACAATAATAATGTAAATATATTAATTTGTATATTAGTTTTAATTGGATTATCATGTATATTTATTATTTGAGATTGTAATGTTTCATAAGTAGAACACTAAATCCATAGATCTTATAAGCCAGAGGCCTTATAAAGTCAATGAGTAAATTATAGGCTCTATTTAATGATTTTTATTTAGTGATCGTAGATATTCAATATTTTATTCTGAATCCATATTTTATAATGGAAAAAGAGAAATTAATTTTCTGATTTCATGTCAACATTGATGTTACTTCAGTTTAATTTCCCTCCAAATTGAGAGTGTCTATTCTATTCTATTTAAATTTAACCTATTCTGTGGCATACTGGGATCACAATCATATGAGTATATGACACATATAGGTCAGAACCACGTCCCACGTGCTTAAATCACAACTTTTAGTTCATAGATAATAGCAGATTATATCATAATCTTATAGATACTAAGATATCCTATAATAATATAATATCATCACAGATCATATTAAACATCATGGTTAAAGCATAGAATATAATAAAATATATAACAATTACAGTTGTATTAAAAGTTTCTTCCGAAGGTACTATACTATTTAGAAAAAAAATTGTATACATGCTATTAGATTATCACCTATAGCGTGTTTTATTTTTTATACTCATATACTTATAATATGTTTAAACTAAAGATTTATGTCACAAATTTGCCAAAATATCACTTGTTTTATCATGATTTGTTATTTTCTGTGGTTACTTGTTAGAGGTTAGGTTTTTAATAAATAATATTTAATATCTTCTTATGCGTGATCCACAAAAACGGTTATCTACACAGGTTTACGTTCGTTACTATGTCCTATTATAGCCGATTTCACCACGCTGGAGTTAAAGTTAGTTATGACAAAACAAATTATTATAATAATATTATAACTATTATAAAAAAAAACTATTTTGTCATGAAGTTAGTTAACTCCAAGTTTACCAGTAACCCAGAGTTACCATTATTTCAGTTTCATCACCAGTTTATGAGTGGGAATAAGTAAATCTAATACATTGATTGGTACAGAGTGCCGTATGTAACTTGTAGTGTACTAAAGCGCTAATAGTAGTTGAACTGATTTTAACACGTTGACATAAATAATACGTAAAAATAGTTTTTAATTTATTGAGTATTAACAATTGAAATAACAAAAAATATTAATTGAATCTTAATTATAAAGCGAAAAAATAATCATTAAACGGAATTTTTTTCATATTTCTATGAGTTATATTTTTCTTTATGCGTGCTTTTTTCTTTAAAAATTGATAATGTTTAGGCGCCAAAATTCAAAATGAATTATAATTTACTGATAAGCAATAAATAAAATGTCATTGTTTTTACTTATTTTCTTCAATATCTTTATTTTTTTGTTCTGTGTAATGTAATATTGTTATACAAAGTAATACTTACAGCTTTAATAAGCTAATGCTGTTAAATGATGATAGAAAAAAAAACATATGGGAGGGGGTTATAATTCCTAACCACCCCCACCCCCCCACCACACACAGCAATGGACACAAATAGGTTTGTTTTGTCATGATTCCAACATGGTCCTTGCCTATCAATATAATATAATATTATTTTTATACCTAGGTATGACATATTGTTGTATTTTTAAATAATATCTTCGAGACTCCAATCACAGATTATGAAACCATATAAACTAATCAGGTTATACCATTAACCACAGAATTATACTTTTATCTTCTGCAATTTTCTACTATTATATTATCGTGTCATATATATCTCTTGGTCTATTTGATTTAAACTTTTAATTTTTATTATCTGTTCATGTGCATTAACTAATTATTTTTTTAAAAAATGACAAAACAAGAATTTACTCAATGGATTTGTGAAAAACTTACAGCAATACTACAATTTGAAGTACAAAATGATATGGCTGAGTATGTACAACAATTAAATAAATATTGAGTTTTGTTTTTGCTTACACATTTTCTACTTTTTAGGTACATAATTTCTATGCGATCTGAGCAAGACTTGGATGATTACTGTCGCTCGTTATTAGATATTAAATCACCTGTTCATAAACAATTTTTAGTTGACTTAAAGAAACGACATAAGTTTTGTAAGTTCATCTTTAAATTCATCATTGATTTTATAGGTATTCCATAACCTGTTAAAGTGTTAAACCAGTTAAAAAAGTCAAGAAAAAAAACATTTATAATTTATTTTATCAATATTATTATTTTTATACATTGGGAATTCAAGATAATACAGTTATCACTTTGTATGGTTAATACAATATAATATGTATTATATTATTCAATATACAATGGTTAAAATGGATAAAAATAATTAGAGGGATGCCCAAAATGGAGCTTAATATTTTTATACATTACAGAGATATAGATCCATTAGGAGCTCATAGTTTCCATCCATAAGTACTTATATAATTTTCATTTATATAGTTTATTGTAAATCCTTAAAATTAATAATTGTAATTATACAAAGATTTCTCATTATTTCGTAGTTTCTATAATAATCATTACAACCTTTAATAAAATATTAATTTTAATATAAATTTCACGAAAGATGCACTATTTTGTGTTTTAAGTATAAGTGGAAAGAAATGGATAGATTTAATTAAAAAATGTAGAATGAAAACTTCTTATTTATAATGCAATTGTAATTTTTGGATATTTTTTCTGTGTACTTTTTCCATGATTTAAAGTATATTATTTTTTTGTAATTTAGTTAACCAAATACCATCTTCAAGCATTCCGAATACACAACTACATAAAGACATTTCTAAAAACCAAAACAAAGAAGAAAAGGCTGATAAAAAGTCAAAAGTAAAGTATAATTCTTGAACATTAACAAAAGTTGAAATTTAATTATTTTTGATTAATTTTTTATGAATAAAGAAACATGAATCAAAATCAAAAAACAAAAAATATGTCAATATATTTTCAGATGAAGGTATTAATTGTCAAGAAGTGTTTTTAAAAGGTAATTATTTTTTAATTCTTCATGACTATTATATTTGATGATATTTTGTTTGTTAAGGTCGTCATAAATGTAATTGTCAAGCTTCTAGACATGGTTTAATAAACAACTGTTTGAAGTGTGGCCGAGTAGTGTGTAAACAAGAAGGATCTGGCCCATGTGTTGTATGTGGTGAATTGGTATGAAAAAATGTCTGTTAACAATTGTATATTTTTGTTATGAAATAAAATATTTTGTTTTCTATAGGTATGTTCCAATGATGAAAAACTATTATTAAATTCCAATAATAATAAATCTAAAGAATTATATCATAGATTAACTGAGCAAACAGTTATATCAGGAGCAGATAATAAAGCGCTTGAACATCGTAATAAACTACTAGAGTTTGACCGCACTAGGTTAGGATCATATCAAAATAAAATAACTCAAATAATAGTGTTGAAAACATACGACAATTATTTACTTTAATAGGGCCTGATTGAGTAAATTTGGCCAACCTAGATTTTAAAATTTTACAGATCCATCTTGAAAGTTTTGAAATATAATTAGCTCATAACATTGATATTTTTATTTTCAATTACTTTAAACACTTCCTCTAAATTTACTTATCGGCCCTCCAAGATTTTCTTGGTTACTCACCTGTACATTGATCAATGTGAAATTATTTTATAATATAGTGCTAAACGTACTACTGTGATAGATGATCAGATGGATTATTATTCAGTTAATAGTGGGTGGTTGTCTTCAAAGCAAAGAAAAGAGCTACAAAAAAAAGAGGAAAAGCGACAAGAGAAAAAACACGGATCAAGAAAAACTAAGAAAATCATTATTGATTTTGCTGGTAATTTTTTTTATTTTTATTTGTTAGAATAATAATACAAACATATAATTATATTATTTGTATATAGGTAGACAGGTTTATGAAGATGAAGATAAAGAATCAGTTACTGATCCAGAATATTATAATGAAGAAAGTCAGTCCATTGAGATTGATGAGCATAATTTATACAATCCTTTGATTAAAATGTATTTAAAGGTAAGATTTTGTTTTGTTGATTTTTAAATATATCTTACTTAATTATTATTTTATAATTAATTATTAATTAATATAATTTATAAATATTTAATTACATGTTTATTGCTATTTAAGTTCAATGATGATGCAATAAAAAAATTTCAAAGACATAGTTCAAACCTTACTAAACCACATGAGCAATTAAAACAAGGATTCAATAGAGTGCAAGATGCTGAACTAATGTTAATGGGTGATCCAGGTCTTTGTTTGAGTATGCACCAACCATATGCGTCCCTCTTATTACTAAACATCAAAAGGTTATTTAAAATTTGTTTTCTTTTGAAACCAAAATAATGCTTTAGGCATATAAAAGAAATAATACAATTTCTTTAATTTTAGTCATGAAGGCCGTACATGGTATACACCTCACCGGGGAAGACTTTGGATTGCATCAACTACTAAAATTCCAAGTCAAAAAGACATTGATCGTGTTGAGACATTTTATAAACATTTAAAAGGAGGTAAGGGGAAGTAATATTAGGTTGTATATCTACTTTATGAATTTTATAATGTTATGATTAGATGTTCAATTTCCAAAACAATACCCAACTGGATGTTTAATGGGCTGTGTAAATGTTGTGGATTGTTTATCACAAGAGGAATATATTGTACAATATCCTCAAGGGGAAAATGAAAGTCCATTTATGTTTATATGCAAAGATCCAATAATGATGAGTAATTATTTTCCAATTAAGGGGCAACACAAAATATGTAAGTGGTCATTGTGTATAAAATAATATATTTTAAGTAAAAATAACCATTTCCACACATTTTTTTTATAGTTAAATTAGAAGAAAAGGTTCATAATGCTGCTCAAAAATGTTTAATAAATAAAGAAATAAGTTGATTAAAGTTTAGTTTCTTTTCCATAGATAAGTTATGATGCTTTTATTGATATTGAATATGTAAGTGATAAATACAACTTGATCATAAAGTATATTAAATAATAAATTATATTTAATTCCTTTGTGTTTAAAAAATTAAAAAGTTATAATTAGATGGATGACTCAGTCCAACGATGTATGCAATGTGGATTAGTGCATACATAATACAATCGCATTTCCTCCTAAAAATTAAAAAATAATTTATGTATTTATATTATATATTCACAGGTGCAATTTGGGTAAAAAAGTTGGTACATTATTTCTATTAAATATTGAATAATGGCCTCCATTTCTATTTATGGACTTAAAGTTTATATAATGCTATAATAATAGTACAATATATTCCTTTATATATACAGTCGAGTCACAATAACTCGAAATACTTGACAACAACTCGATTTTATTTTTATTCCTCTAGAAATTCTCATAACATGCAATGCATTATAAGTTTTGTTAACTCGAATATAAAATTGTGATAAATAGCTTAATCAAAGTTTATTAATATTTGTTATCTGGTATTTTATTATGCATATAACGTTGTACCTATTAACTGATTATTAGTGCATACATATTAACAGTATGTACTGGTTAGTATGTATCTACCTGTTCTGTCCCTGGCACAGATACTTATATATAACAAGCCATAGGCAAAATAGAATTAAATTAGAATAGATTTTGTCAATAAACAGCCGAAAAATCAAAAATTAATAACAAATTATTTTTCTACTGTATGTAATAAAAAATACATATGTACATAGTTAAAATACTTATACTACTATTTTATCTATTTTTTTTTTTATAACATTTATGTAAATATATTTATCATAATGTTTTTTTTATAGTAAAATTTTAAAATTATATTTCATTACAAATTCGAGTTACATATCTCAAAGTGAAATTTATCCACCTTCAATTTTATGTTATCACGACTTGACTGCACTTAAATAAATATATGCAGGGTGTCCCAGATCTATTTACTAATTCCAATATCTGCGAAATATTTTAATTATTGAATTGGGTTTTTTTTAAATTATTAGTTAAGTAACAGCTTAAAAAATTAACTACTCCTTTTAAATAAAAAAATTATAAATTAACTTTATATTTTAAGTAATGTGAAGTATTTGAAAATAACTATTTTAAAGAGCATATTTGAATGATTATATTGATGATGTACACAATTTGTTGTTTGTCATTTATCAAAATATAAAATATTAGATTTAGAGCAAAGCGAGAAATGTATCGGTTTTAACAAAATTTTTTTTTTTATGTCTGAAAACATTAAAAGGTAAAAATAATGGTCAGATTATCACAAATAGGGTGTTGTCTTTTCCATACTAAATTGTGTCTACTTTATTTAGCTCATTTTTCAATTTTCTCAAAAGTTTTTCCTTGGGAGAAGAAACAAACCCAAAAAAACAAAAATTAAATAATTACACAGAATGATGTCAGAAATATAATTTTTAAAATTAAAAAAAATTTTAATATAACCACCTTGTTTAAATTTAAAAAAAGTGGGAAGGCCGATTGTGGATGTTCCTCCTTCGTCCCTTCGGTCCTCGGAGAAATTAGTGGTTTATTATAATTATTAAGATTTGAATGCAATGATATTGCATTAGTAAATACGATTCTGAGCGTATCTAAATATATTGCAATATACTGATAATTCAAAATTTATCACGAATGTAAATTACATATGTAAATATGCAAAATAAATTTCAAATCCCTACAATCAATATGCAAATATGCAATTATCATTCCTTTTTAAGGAAAAACTTTTGGGAAATTTGAAAAATGAGCTTAATAAAGTACCAAGAGGACACAATTTGCTATCAAAAGCATACCCTACTGTGATAATCAGACTATTATTTCTACCCAAAAAATGGTTTTGATATATCAAAAAAAAGATAATAATAGTAAACCAATAAGTATTGCGATTTTTTGCTTTTCAAGGAATAACTTTTGGGAAATTCAAAAAACGAGTTAAATAAAGTACCAACTAGATGAAATTTGGTATAGAAAGGGTACCTTAATTGTGGTAATAGAACCATTATTTCTACCCAAAAAATGGTTTTCATAAAACAGAAAAAAAAAATATAATAAAAAACCTATAAAAAATTGTCAATTTCTCGCTTCTTAAGGAAAAACTTTTGGGAAATTCTAAAAATGAGCTCAATAAAGTACCAAGTAGACAACATTTGCAAGCTAAGCATATGCTATACGCGAAAATCGGACTATTATTTCTACCCGAAAAAATGTTTTCATAAATAAAATAAAAAATTGTAGAAACAATACATTCCTCGCTCCGCTCAGAATCTAAAATTTGACCCATTAAATTTAATGTTTACTAAATATTAAATAAAAAAAATAGAGGTAATATATATTATATACCAGGGTCGACCAAACAATTAATTACAAACAATTTCAAAGTCGATCGTGTTAGAATTTATTTTTAGGCTACGCATACGAAATTGGTAAACAAAATGCAATGTCACTTTAACAATGCCCAGATCAACAAAATTATATGTTAATTAGACTAAAGTAACTTTATGAATGTTAATAAACATTTTACACAAGTATGTTTCTTAATAATAAAAAAAAACTTTATGGAACTCGATCCTTAAAGGTAATGTATATTTTTAGTAGATCACGGGCAAAAAATGTTTGGTCACCCCTGTTATATACCCTAAATAATAGTTTAAAAAAAAACTGTATTAAAGTCTTCATTTTTCATCAAGATATTACAATTAGTAAATAAATATGTAACAGTATATATTTCATTATAAAGGTTCTCATAGTTCATTACTTATATAGATGTATAACATGTAATTTTAACATTCAATATAACACTTATATTTTATTATTAAAATAAATATTTATAATGAAAATATTTTAGAAGGTATTAATATAAAAGTTGGGGCTGCATTTCCCTATAACCTAACCACCTACCAAATTGCACCTACGTAAATATTAAGTAATACATTTATTTAGCTAAATTATACCTCGGCACGTCTTGTTTGAGCTTGGAAAAATACTGATTCTCGATGTTTACACTTTGGACATGGATGATCTTCAGACCTGGGTAAAGTGGGATCGGATGTTACATCGGAAACAATATGTGTCAATTCACTAAACAAATAAAACTAAGGTTAGGTTTGGTAAAAAGTGTAATTGTGTCAAAAATTACTTTATTTCGTGCATAATTTTGTTCACATAAATACAGTTACTATCCGCCATTTGTCTATGATCACAATTACGACACTGCAATATAAATAATATATCAAATTTAGATTTAGATTAATAATATTAATGAGTAAGAATTGTATACAAAATATAATGTTTTTTTATACCATATAAAATGTCTAATTGTTTTTACTTCTATGATCTTATACTAAATACATATTATTTCAAATTATATAATTAAATAATAAAAATATATTTTACTTACAGCATATAAAAGAACTTTGTGCTCTTTGTCTTCTTTTGGATATAACATATTATTACTGGAACATAAGTAATAAATAATTATTTTAATGTTTACCTTTATTGATAATTAAAAATAAATATAATATGCCATAATAACTTTATTTAATAGAAATGTTATATTGTGTATGTTCCATAAAAAAAGCGCAAACTGTACAAGCTTCTATCTTGAACTTATAGTTCACTCGTTTATATACTCACACAATTTAATTAATATATTAAGTAAATTAAATTAATATGATCACGTCGCATATAAATAGTAGAACTTTTTTTGATAGTGTGTTCTATCACACATTTAAATTAAATTGATTATATCTGAAGATTTTATTATGCAAGTTGCTACTGGAGGTTTATGTAACCCACTATGTATTAATTATTTCCAGTCATACAAATGATATATATTTTTTTTAATAATAAAGAATACATTATTTTATTTATTAGTTATATTTACCATTCTTGGCAGAATCGAATACCAACGAAACCTGGTCCGTCACTGCGAGAATCGTAACCAGACATAGTAGAAAAAATATTCCAATATCCTCTTTACTATAATACTACTAGAGATTAAAACTATTAACTTGATTCTTATTTAAATAACGATGTTAATTTATTACTATTAAATTATAAACATAACAAATTAATTATTATAAATCTAGTTGACAGTTGTTCTTCAGTTTTCTATGAAATGTCGTCCGAATTATAGAAAAATAATATAAATTTTGATCAATGTTTTATAAAATAATCATTTGGTTTGTGTTATTATCATCAAATACCATAAACGATCATAGTATTTGTTATCATATAATAACAATTATTAAAAATAAGAATACCAATAATTATTGCTATAGTTGATATTTGATAATGCACCTAAATCAGTTTCATATGATCTGTGATAGAAGTATAAAATCATAACAAAATAGATTTTAGTACGAAATAGAATTTAGTTTGTCGTGTATAAAATAAACTACAAAGTAAATCACTGATAGCGTTTTCAATCTACCTAAATTTACGACAAAATAGTTTGTATTGTCACGTTGTGTATATGCGTTTATGGTTATTATTTATTAATAATTTGTTAAGGATTAATCCTTATACCATTAATTATCTAAAAAAGATTGATTTACAATCATAGAGTACTATGTTACTCTATGTTTACAACATAGCTAAAAATGTCGTTTATATTAAACAACAATTAATGTTTTACAATAAAAAAAAAAAAACATTTGTATTAAAATTAGTAATTACATAATCCATTTTATTCAACTCAGTACTCTGTAACACTGAGAAACACCGGTATTAAAATCACATTTGTATTTATAATTTAATTGAAATCTGTTGGTTCTACTGGCTACTACACTGTGTAGTATCTTGATTCGTGGTTGGTATTTAGTATTTATCTAAGATAGATTATTATTGTATTTACTCCCGATATGCTTATCAATTTTCTGGAGAACTGCAAACGGGTTTTAGACAAAAAGTTGTATACTTGTATTATTTTATATTTTCCAATGTTTGTGATCTATGTATAATTGATCACGATTAAAGATAATCATGAACTTTTGAATAATCTCATTTATTTTATTATATTAATTTTGATTCGCTAGCGTTATTGTCTCCCACTATCTTATTTCCTAAATGACTAATAATAAACTTTATGATTTATTAAAAATTTTTACTGCAATACCTACTACTGTTGAAGTATAATACTATTTATATAAACAAGAGTTCAGCATTCAAACCACACGCGTTTTTCAGAGTTCGTAAATTTACTTTTCAGAATATTTCACTAGATATACGTAATAATATCTGTTTCATAAAATGAAATTATTAACTCATAATTTGCTGTCATCTAAGTGTATTAAAGGAGTTAAAGTAGGATATCCGCTTCGTATTGTTGTAAGAAATTTTTTTTATTTCATAATTTGTATGAGTAAGAAATTAAGACTACTAAATACTCACTACAATTTTGTTGTTAGGCAAAAGATATAAAAATATCCGAATTAGAATTCAACATGGAGTTTGTTATAAAAATGATCCCAAAGTTAGATTGGAAAGTTCTCGTTAATGCTGCTGTTCAAGTATAGCTTTCATTTGTGCATTCACTCAAAAGTTTGTTTTTTAAATAATATAATTGATAAGATCTTTGGTTTTTTTAGATTGGTCACGGTAATGATTTACCAGAAGAATTAATTGAAAATTATGAAGAAAATGAAGAATTTCTCAAAAAAATACATCATGTACTTATGGAAGTAAGTGAACAATCATTTAATCACTGTTTAGAATGAACAAAATTAATACATAGTTATCAGCTACTATATACTTGTTTTATAAACAAGTTATTTGTACCAAGAGATATTTCTGTAATATATGGAAAGTAACTTTTAATGTTTTTAATAAATACTTCTATATAATAAAATCATGACATAAATGTCACTTAATAACTTTTGAAAATATATCATTTTAATCAACACACAGTTTTTAATAAAATTGTATAAATTTTATCATATTGATAAATTATCCTTATAGTACTGTAGGTGAAAATATATAATTGTAATTTTACATTATAAATCTAAATTTACTATCATTTTATTTTTTAGGTAGAAGTTATAAACGGTGAACTTATATGTCCAGAAACAGAAAGAATATTCCCAATTTTAGCTGGTATACCAAACCTACTTTTAAATGAAAATGAAGTTTCTTAGACATGTATAATTTTTAATAAATAATGTATTAATAAAAATATATATTAATATTTTGTCCTTTTTAAAATATATTTTTCACCTATATTTCGTTTCTGTGAATAACTAAAAAAAAAACAATAAAAATTATGGTTATGCTACTATATACATTTTACTAACATAATATATTGGGGTTTGAAAAAATAAAGTTATCGGGGTATCCTTTATTCACTTATCGTCAGCGCACGATACGGTTAACCATAGCTTACTATTATGTCTAGTATATCAGCTGTCCCGAGATTATACATTTACACAAATCGTTCAATCGTTACTGAGTAACAGAAGGTTCTTTAGAACATTAGCTGGAAAAAGTAGCAGATGGAGAAATATAAGAATGGGCTACCCACAAGGAAGTGTTTTAGCTCCCTTTTTAAAATCTATACAAAACGATCAACCTATATCTTCTGACAATAGCATAAAACACTGTATGTAGATGATTCAGAAATTGTTGTACAAGAAAATATTTTTGAAGCGGCGGAAGCAAAACTTTCTACAATTTTGGACACTATGGGAAAATATTACAGGGCCAATCATTTCAAGCCGAATCCCACCCTTTGTGCTTTCCACCTATGAAACAAGAAATTAATGGTGAAGTGGGAAGGTATAGAACTAGCATATTGATGGACACTTACATATTTAGAAGTAATGTTGGACAGAGCACTAACCCACAAAACTCATTGTGAAAAGACCAGCAAGAAAATCTATACTCAAAACGGTCTGATACGGAAACTAACAGGATCAGCTTGTGGCACACAAGCGGGTATCAACAATGGCTTTATACTACTCACTAGGGGAGTATGCATGTGCCGTATGGGGAAATTTCTCCCATGTAAAAAAGGTGGATATTGCATTAAATACTGCATGCCGGCTAATTATAGGGTGCTTTAAAAACACTCCAATAGACAAAGTCTAACAACTAGCAGGAATGCCACTACCATCGGTCCGACATTTGATGTCTACTAAAATAGAACGCAGTGCACAAATAAGAGACATAAGACACCCTATGTATGGCCAAAATGCTCCCATTTCCCGATTGAAATCAAGGAAGTCTTTCTTGAAGATATCTGAGGAGCTATTAGAAACACCCTCACAAAGTAGGATATCAAAGTGGAAAACCCAAATTACGAACATGGCCAGTGAAGGGTGGATAGTACCATCAGAAAAATTACCTCCAGACCAATACGGAGGACATTGAATAGATTACCTGCTGTAGTAGGTTGATCAAAAGAAAATATGCAAAAATGGATATTGGAGACCATGATATAACTTGCAAATGTGGAGAAGAGTAGACAATGTCACATCTACTTGTATGTCCAGCAGGACCACGCCCATGCATGCAAGATGATCTGATGGAAAGCAACCAGAAGGCGGTAAACATGGTTCAATTCTGGGCTAAAGAAAATATAAAACCAATATACGTTACCATTGTATAATTATATAATTACTACTTATTATTTATGTTATTTACTTTATTATTCTAGTTTGTTGTACATAATATACGTTATTAAATGTTTAATTATAAATATATGGTGCTTGACACGAGAAAAAGAAAAACATAATATGTACTCTGTTTACATAGAAGGAACCTTGACAGTCAATTCCTGCACTTAAATGCTTATTATTAACAAGTTAGTTATGCTACACACAAACCCGTACAACACAACCGAAAAGAGGGAACATTAGTTTCAACAGAGTATAGATTGTTATGACATAAATTTTGGTTAATTTTCTATTTATTATTATTCAAAATATTATGTTTGTTGAAATTGATATGTAATAAGACAACAGAGAAATAACACATTTTAACTTGAATGACAGAATATTTTTAATTGATAAAATGTATTTATAATATGAAATAATCTTACAAATATAATTTAATTTAACTAGTTCGAGCTTAATAACAAATACGATAAAATAAAACTTGGTTTTAATGTAATAAATTTAAAAATGCAAGTATCTCATAATTTAATTTTTAGGAAATTTTAAACTTTAGGATATTAGAAAAGTAAAAAAAAAAAATGTTCATTTTAATCAAAAAGAAACAATAGAATTAAATGAACAACTAAATATTTCATTGAAACCAAATCTACATTATTCAAAAAACTTCATTTGGGTTCAGATTCTACAGATTTTTCATTATCTGAGTCTTCTTTATTTTGATCAATCATTATAACATTTTCTAATGAAGTCCAATCAAAACTATTTTTCTTTTCTTTGTCACATTGAGTATTTAAATTTGAATCATCACCATTGTCTGAAACCTCATTTTTATCTTCGTTTTCAATATCCTAAAAATATAATTTTAAATACACATGAGCAATTATATACATATATGGTGTTTAAAATTATACTTTGTTAGAAGAGTCGCTGTCTGATTTTGTTTCTTTTGTACTCTGCATATTTATCACTTCTTCAGCTGTTTTTTCTTGAGATTTGATTTTTTCACAATGTTGTACATATCGTTGTAAATGTACACGGTTACGGCAATGTAAACTCAATTGCTGTTCAATATCATCATGTGGAGGCAAATTAAACTTACACAGTTCACAATAATATACTTCTACTTTTTTACAAAATTCTTTACCTACACAGAGAAATAATCTTAATAAAGAAACTGCAAAATTGAATTAATAATAAAATAAAGATAATTAAACTAATTTTCTAATTTATTAAAATAATAAAATCATAATTATAATCAGTTGTGAAACAAATGAAAATTAATTTCTTAGTGTGGCCAAAGTCCTTATAAACAACTAATAATTAATTTTAGACAATTTAGTTTTAATTGTAGCAGTAGAAAATACTAAAAAGTTATAAATACATGGTATGTCCGATAAGTAATGTCAGTGATTTTATTGTGAATTAACTATTCACTGTAGCATAATTGAATCAGTTGGAATGGATGGAGGGTTAAATCAGCATATGACTGTACTGTTGTTGGTTGTGTCTGATTCTCAGGAAGTGATAATGTGCTATTCCATCAAACTTATTTTTATCCCCTGTGCAAGCCTCTTTAACATTGCCATTTATTCCAAAGTTATGTTCTTTCATGAGTTTTCAAGCATGGTAACCAAAAGAAGTTTTAGGACCATGTCTAAGTAGGTGGTGGTTACTTTCACATGAATTCCAAAGTTCCAGGCATATTTTAAGTCTGCACTATTTTTGGTTTAACATTTTTCATTAACACTGAGTGTCACTTTTCAGATCTACAAAATTTTTCATCACAATCTTGTGAATGGTACTTTTTGGAATTTTTAATGTCTGTGACATTAAATTGATGGTCTGTGTTTAAAAAAAGTTCTCACGTAAGCGACACTTTTACATAGGTAGTAGTCATTAATGGCCATCCAACGCAGACTTCATTGCTGACCTCTTTACAGCCTTTTAAAAACCGTTTAATGTATAAAATCTTCATCAAAGTTATCATTACGGATAACTTAGCATAAAATGGCAACTCATGTTCTACTGAGCACTTTATTGTGGCTTGCACGAGAGATGAAAACAAATTTAATAAAAATAAATATTCTTGCTCTACAAATAGTCAATCAGCAACAGTGTGATCTTATAGATGACGTCACCCTCCATAAATTCCAACCAGTCTGATAGCACTATAATGAATAGTCATTTACAATAAAATCCAGACATTACTTTTCGAACAGAATATGTATATTTTAAAATGTGTAATTTATCATAACAAATATAACTACTTAATGAACAAATTTTTGTATTTATAATAATGGTACCAAATTAAGTAACAGTTCTAATAAAAAAAAGAAATGCATGTATATTAAATCTTACCTAGACTTATTTCTTTTTTAGATTTAACTTTTTTCTTCTTTTCGCTATCTTTAGTATCTTCTGCATTTTCTCCTTCCTCCGATACATCATCTAAATTACATTAATTACTTATCATTATTTAAGTAATAAAAATAAATAAATTTTATAACTAACCATCACCAGAACCAACAGAGTCTAGAACCATAAAATTGTCCATATCTACATCTCCATCAGCTTCATCTGCACTCGGAACAGCAGCCATTCGTTTGGTACGACGATCATAAACATCAACTTTCTGCAGCAAACAAAATTATTTAAAATATAATAATGTTTAGTAAATTATGTATCTAATATTCAAGTAATTACCAATTATTTACCTTTAAATGGTTAGTACTGCATAAATGGTGTTCATAACGCATCGGTGATGCAAACATCAAATGACAAATATTACAAGCTGGTTGTAAAAATTGTTTGATTTTCTAAAATAGTTTTAATATTATTAATTAATAATTAAACATATGTGTTTATTAACTGCTAACAATATTAATGAAAAATAATTTGTAGACTTTTGATACCTAAATAATGCAATATTGTCGGAATTATTTGATTAAAATTATCTTTAATGACAATAATTTTAAATTAATTAATAATATTATTGCTACAAAATACGTGTATTTTTTAATTATTTCTTTCATTAAGCATAAATTAGTATTATTTTTTTCTCCCAAAATATCCTTAAAATAAATTTTCATTTTATTTTGTTACTTAATATTTTATTACATTCTTTAAAAACTAACCATAAAATTTAATGTAATTATAAGACATTTGTTTAAAGTAGTATTGTGCTTTATTTTATTACTAAATTTATATTGATATTTAAAAAATATAACTGCTAATGTAGTTATAAATACATTTATTTTATAAATTTACCTTGTGTAAAGTACTACTAAAGTGTTCACTTTTTGGTTGTTTGAAATTTAATTGGCACAGTTTACAATAGTTTATCTCAGTTTTTGGATCATCATCAGTAGCTTTATCATCAATTTCTTTTTGTTCCTTTCGCTGATCTTGACGAACCATAAATAGATCATGCTTTTTTTTACGAGCTAACTGTGACATTGCTGTGCGGTGACGTATTTTCAATAAATGTATTTCATACTCCTAAGTTTAAAAAACACAATATAATAATACACTATAATGTATAAAAAATAATATTAATCTCAAAGTTAAACTAACCCTAAATGTTTTACAAGTAACTTCACAGTGTGGACACAATAGTTTTATAAATGGTTCTCCTCTAGCATCCAATAAACTTTTTTCATTTTTTCGAGGCTGCAAAATAAAAATAAAATCGTATTTTTAGACCAAAAAAATATAAGTATTAGTTTACAAGTTTATTACTCACTGAAGATTTATCTCCAGACCCTGATTTGGATATGTCCCCATTCAATTTTGGTTTTTTAACTTTTTTTTTTACCATTTTCTTAACTTTTTTCATAACTTTCTTTTTTTTTTTAGGCAAGTTATCTTTTTTCCCCTCATCATCCTTAGCAATTTCTCCATCATCATCATTTACAGATTCTTCTTCTTCTACTTCCTCTTCAACTTCCTCTTCAACTTCTTCTTCATCTACTGAGGAAGACCTTACACGTTCACGAAGTTGCTAATATAATATAAAACCATAATTTATCAGATTTATATAATAAATTATCATCATAATTTATATACATTATATATACATACCCGTGTTTTTTCTCTGAATTCTGCTATTTTTCTTGCACGATAGATAGAACCTAGATCCCGCATAGTAGTTCTGTTGAAACATTAATAATTATTACCGTAATTAAAAACAATTGTCTTATCTAATATTTTAAAAACCCAATACAACTTATTCATATTTGATTAACTTCTTGATCTATAGTAATAAACAATTTTATGTTACTTAATATTTAAATTGATCTGTTATATTATATTTGAAATAAGAACACATTTTACCAATCTATAAATAAATATAAGTCACTAATTAGATAATACATCATTTATGTGCATTACCAATAAAAACTAAAATTAAGTAATTAGTGCTATAGGAATAGATATTTTTAAAATTAAATTCAGTAGAGTTAAATGTGTTTTTATTTCATATAAAGTAATATGTATTACATATTTTATGATGAAGCAACTCACTTCTATAATAAAATTGAATGTGATATTATAAAACTATAATTAAATAATTTACTTAAAATATATAATTGAATATGAGTAATGAGTAAAAACGTTGGTTTATTTTTTTAATGGTATGTAATTGAAATGACTATATTATGCACTTTTTGTAATATAAATGAAATAGTTTTTTTATTAGTAGTAATATAAAAAATATATTTATTTGACAAATTATATTTAAAGAAAAATTTTGAATTCCCTTGTTATTATATAGGCATTAAATAAAACCGGATGCACACCAAAGTAAAAACTAGTACCAAAACACAAAATGAATTCAATAAGCATTTAATAATTTATTATATCAGTTAAATAATATTATAACATACAAATTGCAATTATACACCAGTTTACAAAACAAAAGAATTTGATTAAATACAGATTTCAGTTTAATGATAGAAGACATGTAGTTTTTTAATCGAAGTATCAGCTAATGAGTGTGGAGAAATAGAAATTTCAAAATAATCTTGTATAAATAATAGTTGGTATATCTTAGTTAAATCATTTTAGTGTGAATCCGGTGTATTTTTTTCGTCGTATTATATATTAATAATTTATATAGGGTCATTTCAAAATTTGTGTTTATTGTAATTTGTCGATATACCAGTATTTTGGTATTATGTTTCAACATTAATACTATCTCATCTGTATTTCATTCATAAATTACATCTTCAATTGTGTTGGTTTCATTAAATCAATATAAACACATTTATGTGAAACGTCATATCAACAAATTCATTAAGACTTAATATTTGTATCTGAATGAGTAATTTACTCTATAATAATTGTTATAATCCAAATTTAATTCAATGTGTAATAAATATTTTCTCATAAAATATTATCCATTGTATATGCACAATTAAACATAAAAAATGTTCATATTTAATATTTTCTGAAGATCAATAACCACTTGATCAGTAGATTATTCAATAATATTTGTTTAATATATTTTCATTCTGCCCAATGGCATGATAGCCTATAAATTTGTTTCATGTTGTTGTTTTTTTTTTTAAATTATAATTTTGTTAAATATGTATATATATATAAATATTTATACATATATGTATATACTATTAGTTAGATATTATACTGTTTTCATCATCTGTTGTTTCATTTAAACATGACAGTCGCCATTTAATTACCTTTTGACTGCATGTATCCTTCTATTAGCCATATCATATCCTTTATGAATCGAACTTGTGCGCCAATTAGATGTGGGTTCAAGTCGTTTGCGTTTGATAAGTCCTGCACTGCCTCCATATGATCCTCTATAAGACACACTAGCAGAAGATCTACCTCTTAAACCAGGTCTATCAGCGACACGGAATCCTCTAGTACCCCTGCCTCTAGTTGATGGGCCAGAATACCCGGGTGGTGAGGAACGATCATCATCAGGAGGCAATGGCTTACGGAAATCTGAATTATAATCACGTGAACTCTCACGGCCTCTGTAACTGCTACTTCCACCATAATTATTATCAGAAACATAGGATGATCTGCTACCACGGTCTTCAACATAACTGCTGCCACCACCACTATAACGGCCAAAATCCTCACCGGAACTTGAATATCCACCCATATCTGAGTCTCTGAGACTTCTTCCACCCTGCGTGCAATTTTCAATCAATGTGTCAATCTAATCTTTTTATTTTACATATTTATTTATAGAATATATATGTATGTATGTATTTATTTATATATTTATAGATGTCTGTAACATGTTAAATGTAATTTCAAAATGCATCAACAATAATAACAATAATTGCAATAAACATAATATTATATATATGATCATTTAATTAATTTATCATCATCTTCTAAGATAATTTAATACTTTGAGACATTGGACAGTCTTCAATGTTTATATATTTTTGATAAAATGTTATATAGTATTTATAAAATTTCAATCCAACAACCAATATCATATAGCCTTAGTAATATTACAAATAATTCAAAATTGATTTTACACTTAAGTATTTTGATTTTTTAAAAGTTTTAAAGAGTATTAGTATTAATTAGCCAGTAAGGTAGTTGATAATTTTTAAATATTCTCAAATAAAAAAAATCAATTGCAATAAGTAGTAATAATGACTACTTTTTACTATCATTCACACTCATTATATAATTAATATTCATTAGTAGGTCATAATAAAGTGTATTTAAATATTGTTAAATAATATTTTAAGTAAAATTTGAAAAGTCAGTAAGAAAGTTATAATTAGTTATTTCTGAGTTAACCCTATATTTAGTATAAATAAACTATTAATTAAAATTCACTATTATAAAATAGTTCAGATTTTAAAATTGTATGGTTAGAGTCCTCCTACTTTTTTTTTGCCACTTCAAGCACTGGATATATTATATAATTAAATAATTAAAACCAAAATTATTTTTTAAATCTTATTTAAAAATAGCATGCATTAAACAAGACTATAACGTTTTACATTAACATATCACACTAACAGTGCGTCTTAGGCATGGTTATCTACTAACCATACTAGTAGATAACAGTGATTTTAGGAGAACATGATTTAGCGAGCGAGCATGATTAACATTAAAATGGGTTTATAACGGAATGTCCTATTTATATAGTAAACAGACAAGTGAGCGGTAAATAATATTATCACTTGTGTCAAACAAAATTATTTGTTTTTAATGCGAATGACGACTGGCATATTTCCCTTAATATAACCTAACCTAACCATACTCAAACTTTAAACAACCATCAACTAATTGAAAGAAACAGTTGCACACACTAATCAGCCACTAAAAGCTAGGATACTAACTAGGCTTGCTCGTGTGATATATTGAGTTGCCCACCAGCTCGCAAAATGTTTTCTTGCTAGGACGTACTGTAAGAGTTAAAAGGTTAAATAGATGGTAGGAGAAGTTTGTATCTAAAAACTTCCCTTGGCTATGATATTATCTTAACTAAAATTTTTATTTTATATATTTTTTTTATTTTTTATTATTATTTATATTTTCAGTGTTTTCTAAAATACTAAATAATTAAACTTATATTAAGACAATGCAAAAAAAAAAATATTTAAGCAAAATATTTAGGTGACATCTCTGGTAATGTGAAATAAAAGCATAACTATTTATTAATTTACATACCTCTTTGTATCGCCTATAGTCATCATTATGACTACTTGAATATCGATCATTATTACCTAAAAGTATTAATAGTAATAAGTAAAAAATATGATAATTTAATAAAATAAATTTTAATGTAAAATAAGTATTAAATTTAAATATATTCGGTTAGATAATTTTAATCATAATTATATTTATAAAGTGAATTTTATTTAATTAATCAAATCAATATTTATAGAATGAACATGTTAAATTGTTGCAAAACTTACTGAAATATTCTAAATTGCATTAAGATCAAAATCACATTAATATACACATTTACTATAAGTTAATACCAATAGTGTAATAAGAAGGGTTTTGGACATTAAAATAAAGACAGTATATAGAATAAATATACTGTAGTCAAAAGTTAAATATTATAAAAATACAAAAATTACATCAACCACGAACTTTAACGAGTATTAGAATACTACACTTAAGTTATTTTAAAAAATCTTTACGATATTAATTAAAAATTGATATGTACATTAGATTACTCACTTATAGTACAACACAGTATTAAGTTATACTACAATAATTTGAAATACTTATTAGTAATCTTACCAGAATATCGATTTCTTGTATCATAATTCGATTCTCCTTGTGATGACCAGTTAGTTCCACTATTACGATTCATACTGTTGTAACCACTAGTTGTTTGAGAATTATTTGACCAAGATCCACCATTTCCTCTGCTGTTTCCTCGAGAACCACGATAGGAGCTACCACCTCGGCTTCTATAACTATTGTTGTTGTAGCTACTGCTACCACGACTACCTCTTGAATTGCCATAATTTGAATTAAAAGAATTTCCACGGCTTCCTCCTCTAGAGTTTCCAAAACTACCACGGCTACATATAAATACATCAAACAATGATAATTAAAGTAAATGTTATGTTGAATTTAATAAATGAAATAAACGTTCATCGACGTTATTCTGTATGCCCAAGTTCAAAACGATCAGATTACACACACAAAAAAAAGAATAACAATATTTCAATCATAGTAAACAACTCCATAGTTACCTAGATCTGTAGGCCATTTTGTAGCTGTAGGTCTTTGGCGTTAGTAATTAATGTGGGTTTATTTATAAATACGAGCATAAGACATAAAATAAATTGAATAGAATGTAAAAATACTAAATAAATACAATTGTTAATTAAACTTAAATAATCGCGTTTGAAATTCGAAGAGCAAAGCCACATATAGATTAGATTTTAATTTTTAATAATCCTCGTACACAATCTCGAATACAAAATGGCTATCCAAATTCTAACACCTCCCCCCCTACGCACAACCGAGAAAGAACATATTATAGTGATAAGAATATTGTGTTATATTGATATGAGGTCATGAGGAGCATCTAAATACAGGAATACACCACAATTCTTGCGCATGCCTAGTCATAAAAAAGTAATAGTAAAATAGGTATTTACTATTTATATTATGTTAATATGATTCGTATGAATATCGTTACATAATTTGTTAATAATTTGTATTATTAAAGGTTCGTTATACAGGGGGTTTAGGGGTTCAACCCCCCACCCAACAGTAATTTTAAAGTAGGTAAATGTATACATTATATAATTTATAATATTATAACAAATATTATAAACTTTATATATGAATTGTACTACTAAAGTTTATTTTATTATTATTATTATTATAATTAAAGTTTGTATATACATATATATATATATTTTGAACTGCATAGAAAATTGTCATTAAATAAATAATATAATTATATAACTTTTATACGTGTATTAGAAATATTTTAACCTCCCTCCCTACGAAAATTGATCATGAATAGATACGTACCTGTTTATTAATTTATTATTGTAATATAACATGTCATAGTAAAATAATACTATTTTTATATAGATTTATACTATTTCATAGTAAAATAAATCAAATATGCAGCAATATATAGGTAAGAAAATTTAGAGTATAATATAGGGTTACCATACAGTAGCGCACAAACTCTACATGAAAGGTACAGCAATAAACATTTTTTAAGACCAACCCCCATCTAATTTTTAGTATACTCAAGAAGTCAAGACAATATCTAAGTTTTTTTAAAGATCATGATATTTTAATAGAGAAAAAATTGAATATTATATTTGCATTTTAATATATAATAAGTCTATCTGGGAAACCGTTCATTAGTACCATTCATATTTCATTATACATACAATATATCTCATCTAGGATTAACTTTTACAATTTAAATTAAATACAACTAGGTAATTTAAAAATTTATTTATATTGCATAAATAGTAAATAATAATTCTTTAAATTTATAAATTATAACATTATGATTTTTTAAACAGTAAAATTTTTAATTAGAGTTGGACATTTATAACTAAAGTTTCTAATAATAATCATGTGGTCTATATCAATGTCTCGTTTACAAGAAATTCTGATTTATGGTTCTAATCTGCCATCATTCATTGTTAAACGATAACGGTTTTTTATAATTTATAATTTAGAAAATGTTCTTTCTGTTTCAACACTACCAATTGGTAATGTATACAATTATAATTGATACTTTGAGTAATGTAAATATACTATAATGTTCGTAGCAGTAGTAGTAACCCAAAATTATTCAAAATATAACTTTAAAACACAATTATCAACCCAAAAATTTTAATTTGTGTTATATTATTCAGTATGTTCAATGTTGAATATTTGTTACTTGTTAGTAGTTAGAAATTAAAACATATCTAACATTTTATGCCTTAATAGCTTAATTATCGTATAATATTAAAATAAACGGCATATTATTATATTGGTAAATACTAAATACATAAGTAGGTAATATTTATTTGATAGATCGTAGAAGGTATATTTATAATCAACATAGTACTTCCTGGCTCATACGTCCTACATAATAATAACCAATTGCAACAATATTTTCATCATTACTTAATAGAAAACTTTTTACTTAAGTAAATAATAATTGTATATTTATAATCTTTCATAATTATTACCCACCCACCCATTTTAAAAAATCAAACGATGTAGTGATCACTACACCCAGATATAGGGATGGGTGCCCATTATATAATTTATCAATATCCGGGACATAAATTTTTTTTTTTTAGATACATTATTAGAATAGGTACTGCTTAAATTTTCAAATAAGTAATATAATAAATAATAATTAATTAAATTATTATTACACACGATATTATATACACGATGAATAATACGAATATCAAATATTAACAGAACTAGTTGACACATACAGTAACTACAGTCGTACAACAGTCAATAATGCTATTACCATTGAAATATAGTCTATTTTATAATCAATGCTGTTACCTATAGACAGGCTATACTAAATACTAATGCGGGTATTCTAAAATATAGTGTTCAAATCAAAAACGTATAAAAATCATTACAATTAACACAATGATAAATTTAAAATTTCACTTTTGAAAATATAAACATAAAACGTGACAGTTCCACTAATAGATAAACAATAATTTATTAACTGATGTTAACATTTATGAAAATAATTTTTTCCAAAATTGAAAATCGGTACTTAACAACTAAAAATTAAAATCCGGGACTTTTGACTGTCCCGAGACATTTCTTCGGGACACCGGGACACTTCCTTGAAAATCGGTAGTATCCCGGCGAAACTGGAACATATGGCAACCCTAGTATAATACTTATAAAAGCCCCTATACTCTTCAGTCTTCAATCTTCGCACGACCAACAAGTCTTATAGTGAAGTCTTAGAAGCGCGTTTTATCATATTAAAATATATGTCGTTTTTAATAAGCTTTTAATTTTATAAACATTTTTAATTAGTTGTTACTTTCTTTAAGACTGATCCAACGGCCATGGCGTCATGTATAACATTTGCCTAGTACTAACCCAGGGTCGGCTGTAACTAATTTAGTACTCTGTGCGAAGAAATATTCAGCGTCTCTCAAGCTCAATTCTTTAACGAATGCATATTTTTACTATAATACGAGGTGCCCCTCTAAAATTGGCGATCCATGTAACTCCACAGGTCGTTCGTATCTATTTAAAGTCAGCTTTGTACTAACATTATGTAAAAGGTATAACATATAAGTATAATGTATAAATATATATGTATTTAAAATGTTTTATGTTAACAATAAGTGTTTCAACTTCAATCACTACAAATAATATTAGTAAAATAATAAATTAATAAACAACAAACGCTTGAACTGCCCTGTATTATAGTATTACAGATATTACATAAATAGCGTAATAAAAAAAAACATTTTTGCCCCCCTTTGAATTTATACTTATGAGCGCCCCTGAGCAACGCTACTTTTTGTTTATAGCTCATAAGTCATAGGCAACCACTACAATCAGGCCTGGTTTGGTCTGCTGAGTTAGCGAGTGGTTAGGTTAAATCTCCGTGGGCTGGTAGAAAAATACATCGAAAAAGTATTAAAAATAATCAAAAAATAAGATATTAATGAATTATATCAGTATACCCCAATTATATTGTATTTCAAAAAAAATTGTTTGAAATATTATGAACAAGTTAGGTATATACTATACATACGTTTAAAAGATAAAATTATAAAAGATGGACCTGTAAAATATTGATATTTTGGTGGGCCAAATTTACCAAATCTACCATGACCACAACCGTTAGAAACATTGGCGTCCCCAGGGGGGATGATAAGACGGGGCACTTGTCCCCCCGGAATAATGTTATTTCCTCAGCAATTGGTAAAATTCCCAATGAGAAATTATCTTCTAATAATAATATCTAATTGTAATATTTTAATTGTAATAATGACGAAACATAATAATGTACTATAAATAAAATGTATATAAATTTTCATTTATTTTTTAAATTAATTTTGCCCCTCCTCTAGAAAAATCTCTGGGGACGCCCATGGTCAGAAGCCTTTCCATTTGTGGCGAAACAATTTCAAATTCGATATATCGATTTTTCGATGTATTAAAACTATTATATATTATCATTATATCAATATTTTTTAGAGAAATAATATACATCTGGCAACACACGAGAGTTATTTTTGTCGTAAAATTACCACGTGTTTTGTTCATAGATATTAAAGTAATTTAAATTTAATTTAATTTATAATATAAGTTACTTTAATATCTATGGGTTTGTTATAATGCATTATATTGAATGGAGAAAAAATACAATATTTAAATATTACCGCGTGCACCTTAAAAATATCGCACCATAAGCAATACCCGTTGAGGCGTTGCTATGCATTGAAATAATATATTAATATGAGTGATCGAAATCGCGCGAAAGTATATTTTTCCCTCATTACAATTTGAAGAATTTCCGTTTAAATCGTCAACTCAAGAAATATCGAGCAGTACAATAACGCTCGTGTGTTGCTAGCCTACTGTCTACCTACATTATTATGGTTTGTCTAACATGCATTTTTATAATTTTTTTTTTTCATTAATTAATAATAAAAAAAAATAAAAGATAAATATTACTGTAATACGATATATCAAGAATCAAGAGTAAATATCGATTAGTATAAATGTATAATATATCAAATATTACATTCAAATTTTAATTATCATATAATACAATACACTATAACATTTCGCCAGTAATTCAATTTCCGAGGAACGAAGGAACGAAGAAGAAACTCCCAGAATCGACTATCTGGCTTTTTTATTAATAAGCTTTTAAAGTTGGAATTTTTAGTGAAATTTAATAATATTTTATATTTATATCGATTTTGTTGTAAATTATAACACATAAATATTTAATTTTAAACACGCTGAAAATTTGATATTTATGACACTCCTACTCTTGAATAGGTATTTTTGAAAATTGAAAGGTTTTTCATGTGTTTTAGTCTTAGACATTAAATTAAAATGTTTGAGAAATTCGATTTCAAGTAAACTTCATAAAGAATTCAAATGTTTTTAGATGTTTTATCCGATCAATAGGTCGGCACAATTGGCAAAAAATACGTATGTTTTGTTAGAAAACATGACCCGAATCTTCTTTGATAATAAATATATGTACGCATGCGCACAATTATCGGTGCTTTCCTACATATAAACGCTCCTATGACGTGTTGGTCTTGTACCGTGGAAGAAAAATCAATGACAATAACGATCGTACAAAAACACGTAGATATATATTATTCGGTTGTTTTAAACTTTTAAATCAATTGGACAAATTTGTGACTAAAGAGAATCTCATATTTGTTTTGTAAAATATTGTCCGGAAAGAAGTTATTTTATTACTGTAATGCGTTTTTTTTATTACTCTTAAACATTTTGCCAGATGCTTTTTTACAAATCATAAATGGTATTATTTCGTAAATGGGTTGGTAATAGATTTTTAAAATATTTACACTCTAAGTTAGGATTACTATATTTTATTAGTCAAAAACTGGTACAAACAAGTTATTAATTTTTTTTTTTTGATATAATATATATACATATATTATTAAAAGTCTGAATTATTTGATACTTGGCTGAATTAAGCATTTTTTGAAGCAATGTTTGTTAGTAAGTAGTAAATATAAGTACTGACTCATAAAATTTACTACAAGACATATTGTTAAAACTTGTTTTAATTAATACGAAGAATATATTCAACTAAAATTATAGTCATATTACACATTTGGGAAAATAATTTGAAATCAATTTCATTAGTCAATAATCAACTTGTTATTTTATCAATGTGCGTTTTCAACCAAATGTGTTTAGAAAAAATAAAAATAAATTATTGATATTTCATTCTGGGACAATTGGCCGTCTCGAAACACATCGGGACACCGGGACGTCATAGTCAAAACCGGTAGTGTCCCGGCCAAACCGGGACTTATGACAACCCTACTCTAAATTCAACCTAAACGTCACTATTTGAGTTTTTCGTTGCTGTGATATTCTCCGTTGGATAGACGAAGACGGTATTATTGAAAAATATGCGGGTAAACGTCCTCATAATATTTGTATGATAATAATTAATAGTATATGACTACGGTATATTTGGATTTCTGAAACTCTAAATTATGTCTCGTGAGACTGAGACCATTGACTAGTGAGAACCAATTGGCCGACTATCGGGTAGGTACTCAGACCATTTACTTATTCTGTACTCAGACGACAGAATTGGAGTTCTGGATGTTTTGGACATCAAAGTGGTAGGCTACCACTGGTAGCAAATGCCAAATTGTATAAACACTAAAACGACAACACGGGACACTACAAATTATGTATCGAACGGTTGTTGTAAGTTTCCCCCCGCATTATACTGGGATTGCCTATTTTCCTTATTTTCGTATTTGTTAAATAATCTGTGTCTGTGATATTATATTGATACCATATAAATTTATTATGATTGCTTTAATTTTTTGTCGAATTTTTATAAAATTAAATATATAAATATAACATAATATACATATGTTATTTAATATATTCAAATATTAACTTAAATCTACCGGTCGCTTGTTTGTTTATATAAAAAACTTGTATACCTACAGGTTAACTTGGTTAAGTATTTGGGGAATTTATAAAACAATTTTTAATTTAAACCATATAAACAGATATTAATAGTTATAGCACATATTTTTTTAGAAACCACGTTCAGATAAAATATGTTTTTAGAATATTGTGTAATTTTGTAAATAACCAATTTTAAAATTGTGTTGAATATTAAATATAGTAACAGTTGGAGATTAATATACTCATTTTCAAGTATTTAAAATTTTTAAGGTATATAATGAAAAACACATTTTATTATAATTATGATACACATTTATGTCTTTATGTACAAAGTATAAAAATTAAATTCTATTCATAGGCGTAGCACGAGGGTGGCTTAAAGTGATAAAGCCTCCTTAGAAATACTTTATATTCACTAATTTTTTTTTCGATTTTTTCGGTTTTTTCGGGCTTTAGCCTCTCCACAGATATTCATCATGCTACGTTATGATTTTAAAATATGAATATGATTATAAATTAAAATTTATTTATCTAAGAATAACATAATATTAATTTTAATATAATAATATTATATTATTGATATATATTATTTTAATTTAATTGTTAATATTATTATTATTATTATAACCAAATCAAATTACGACGGGAACACCTCAATAAACAAATAAGGGGTAAATAGGCAATCCCAATACGATCTCTGAGGGAAATTGATAACAGTTCTCCACTTTTTGATCAGTATCCATTATTCAGTGTCCGCCGCATAGAATGAGACTGGTCCGCCGTTTGGTGTTGTTTATATTGTTCGTAGCGTTTGGTGGTGGGTAACTGTAATAGGTACTCTTAAGTCTTTATAACGATACACATTCAAAATTAAATAATATATATTATTTCATGTTTGTACAAACTACAATTACCTACAGGTGCAATTATTTCACATACGTCTCATTGAAAAGCCACTAACAAATTTACAATACAATACATAGCCCTGGTACAATACACTGTCTTCACTGGCGGTTTCTACGTCATTGTGACACTGTTTATTACTCTATTCAATATGCATTTTAATTTGAGATCCTATTATAAATCATTAATTGATAAATATTAATATAATAATTCATATACCACCAAAGATGAAATAATCAAAATTAAAAAAATCAAACATAATTTTTGTTGGAAAGCTTTAAATTTGTATTAAATAATAATATTCTAAATTAAATGACAAGTAATTAATGTAGGCCTGGGCAATAAGGTTTTAAAATTAAATATCAACAATTCCTTTTTGAAAAAAATAATACGTCCTTATTTTTCACCATGTACAAATTATATATAAATATGATATGTTACAGAAAACAGAATTATTACGTAGGTAGAGCTATCCTCTCTACTCTAGAATAAGATACTCTATCGGTATCCTTATTATAAACAAAGTATAATACATAAATATAATTTTTTCAATATTTTATATTTTAATTTTCTTCGCTTTTAAATAAAAAATTAAAAAGTAGACTTGTATAGTTTTAGTAATTCGCTGCAATGCAAATTAGTAATGTTTCTATAATATATTACATATTCATAATATTTTGCTGCTGTTCTTTGTTTGTTTAATCTGTTTAATTTGTTTTATATAATCTGTGGTTTAATCAAAGTACCTTCTTTATTAAGAAAATCTAATCTAATAAAAAGTACTAAAGTCTAGGTACTAAAAAGTATTATAAGTGTATAAATTATAATATCCCAACAAAAACAGTAAATACGGGTGAACGTATTAAATAAAATTAATATTTTAAAACATTGTACCTTCACCTTGATCTGACACAAATAGCTAAAAATAATAATAATATACTATGTACCACCGTTTCGCGCATGTAGACTGACAGAAACTGACGACGGCCGTCCGCGTAATTACATCTTTATAGGGCATAAAGGGGAACTAGTTAGGATGCGGTGTGGAGATGGGCAAAACCGACCAATTTTTGTCAGACAGCGGTATCTTTCATAAATGGATTAGAGGTATAGGTTATAAGACGGTCTTATACATATAAGTGTACTATGTACATATAAGACCGTGGGATATATTAATATAATTTATAAAACTTATTATTTCTTTACACAATTTTAATTTTATAAAATTATAATAGCTTATTTAAACTTAGACGTAGGTATTGTATATTATACCTACCTATATTTGAATGACATTGTTTATATAGTCGAAAAAAAAAAAATATATATATATATACATTACGTTTCCTTTTAAATGTAACATAAAATATTTTTGTTCAGTGATTTCGAGAGTAGTTCTGTAGATTCTGAGATCAATTCTGAAATAGGTACACAATTATAATTTTCAAATTTTTAGCCATTTTATTGTGCGAATATGCAATACAACTTGCAAATTTTTTAAAATGGTAACATTTGTTTTAAACACCAGTTTTGGATTGACCGAATTTTTTAAGTTATTATGTATTTTAACCTTTTTCAGTTTTAACCATAACTCTAAAACCAAAATTGACTGAATAACAAGTTAAATTTTCAATTTAAATTGATTAATTTATTATAAGATATTAAGATTACTTTTCCAATTGACAAATTGACATAATTTTTGTATGTTATTTAAATTGAAAGTTTAAGTCATTGTCATATAGTCAATTCTGTTTTTAGGATCAAGTCAAAAATCAAAATGATTTAAAAAATTTGATTTATCTAAATCTGGTATTTAAAATACATACCTATTGTCATTTAAAAAAAATACAAATTGTATTGTGCATACATACAATAAAAACTTTAAAAATTTGAAAATCGTCAAAAGATATGTATTGTATGAAAATCTAGTTTCTCCTGATAACCCCACTTCAATCCGAAGTCACTAGAAAGAAATATTTTTTGTTACCTTTAAAAGGAAATATATACCTATATACTTATAGCCAAGGTGCAATTATAATAAATACTTAATATATTATAATTTATAACCATCTTGTATATATTCATGTATTATAGTGTATTACATTTTCAGATCAACATATAATAAAAATAAAAAAAATAATTAAAAATTAACTAGCAGGCAAATAATTTAAAATATTGAAAATTGTATAAGTTACATTTCTGTAAGTATAACATATTTGATATTAGGTAATTTTATTAGGTATTATTAGTCACTATATTATATAGTAAATTATATACGTTGGCTTCCAAGTTTTTATTATAATTTCTTTTTAATAAATATATAATTGACATAATTTATAATGAATATCAGTTTTAATCAAAATGTAAATTTTAGTCCATTAGAAGATATTAAAAAATTGTGAATTTTGAGATATTTTGTATGTATCTAGAGACTAGAATTTTTGAATGAAATAGAAACAGAGTACCCAGATATTCGATAGCTTAGCCGTGGAAAAGTACTCTTTTTGAGTTAAGAAATTAAATCGAAATATTTTTAATTGAAAAGAATCGAATATTGTCTTTACTTACAGATTGTAAGTGAGTTTGGAAATTAGCATTTTTAGTGGATATCACAAAACATATGAATCACTTCAATCTCAAATTATAAGGTAAAGATGTTCTCATTTGTGATATTTACACTTTTGTAAAAGTGTTTAGGCAAAAACTTATATTATTTGAAACACAAATTTTAAAGAATTGTTTTACTCATTTTTTTACTTGAACTTAAAATTTTTTAAAATCCGTTTAGTTGTAATATTGAGAAGTTACATCCTACCCAACAAATGGAAACGATTGATTTGCAATGTAACAATGCATTAAAAATCAAATATCGTGAAGAGACGTTAGTTGATTTTTATAAATATTTTCCAGATACACAATATCCAAATTAAGAAAAATTTGCAATTGAATATATATCTGTGTATGCTACAAAATATTTGTGCGAACGAATTATTTCTAAAATGAAATACATCAAAACAAAATATAGATGGGTCATGTCTGATAAAAATTTAGAGTCAACTTTGAAAATTGGAACCAGTAACATAGAACCTCAATTGAATAAAATATTAGCAGAAAAACATCAATGTCATACTTCTCATTAATTAAAAAAATATAATTAAAATTAATACTAAGTATATTTAAATATTTATAAGCACCTTTGTATATTTCTAAAAAATTAAAAATGATATTTTTTCATACATTTTAGCCCACTAAGAGCTTTTGATATTTTATGTAGCCCTTGAATAAAAAAGTTTGGAGACCCTTGATCTAGTCGAATAAGTATAATATTATAGAACTTGTTAGTTGTTTTAAATTTTGCATATATTTTAAAACAAAACATTTCTTATTCCGATAATTAACTTATATCAGTCCAATGTATTCACTATATATAGTAAATAGCATAGAGTTATATATTACTTATAAGTTATAAGTTATAACTATAACAATTACAAAATATTGTTCATACTCATATAAAAGTTTATTAGTCAAAACACAAAGTAAGTATTATACAATACCCCTTGGTTATGTTTGTTATATTTACAAAATGTCAACATATGTAATAAGTAATTAAATAAATTAAATATTCTAAGAAAAAAAAACAAGATTGATTTTCTATAATTTTGTGAACTTTGGCAGTAAAGTATGTTTCAATTTTTTTACAATTCTGTCAATTATACTTAATGTAAAAAAAAGAAACATGAATATAATACATAATTTAACTAGTTAACTTCAACATGTAGATATGTTTAAAAAAATTAATAATATGTGTAGTAATTAGTATTATATATAAATAAATAAATAAATAATTCACAATATTGAATATATATAATATAATATAATAGCTTAAATATTATTGACTTAAGTTCAATGTCAGAAAAGGTAACATTATAAATAATACATATTATGTTCAATGCTGACAATATATAAAACAGGGTATTATTATTAAAAAGACTTAAATGAGGATTTCAATTTTAACAGGTTGGCTTTTAGTTGCCTTTTTCTAATTGTCAGTCGTAAATAAGTCGTAGGCACTTAATAAAAAAAAAAAATTAATTTTGTATATATTTATTATACATTGTATTATTATAAAAACTGTTAGAAGTTACCATTAAGACAAAGGTTTTTTTAAACTTTGCAAGACACATTGAAATTTTAAAAAAAGATTCAAACAAAAATATATAAATATCATATCAGACTTCCCATGAAAATTAATTACTATAAGTTCTAATTGTTCTGTTTTTGTTTTATATATACAGTAGGTATAATTTTACAGTTTTAGTAAAAAATTAAAAATATAATAAATGTGGTCGATTGTGAATTTGGAAGATTTCTAAGGAATTAAGTTCTTCAAGTCTCAATTTTTAATATTCATATAAATTACAATTAATTATAAAACAATTTTTTTTTTATTATTGATATAATTTTTTCTTTCAGTTTGAAGTTAATCATTTAAAGAAAGTAATTTAACATTAATATAACAATTTAATTCAGGAATAAAATGTTATAGGTATTTACAATGTAATAATCACCTATACTCTAGTCTTTGATATATGTTTGAATCAACAGTCAAAAAATAATTTAAATTTCTGGATTATTCTAAATTAATAGTATAATGTATTGTATATTATACATAAACATTATATTCAACCAAATATCAAAGCGACTAACCCGAAAAATATTTTTTCTTATTTAAGTATACCTACTACTTAATTATTTTTTTTAATCCTTTTATTACTTATCCTTTTATTCACCTTTTATTCACCTTTGAATTACCAAACCGACGGTTACCTATGTTTTAAATAAATGGTTTAAGTCTTTGGTATCTATTTAACCGAGGAATAATGTAAGCATAATATGGTAGATAAATGCGACGTGTTCATAAACATAAAATTAAGGTCTTAGAATCTTTAAAATAAATTATAACTAATATAACTAATGCATTTTATCTAGAATCCTAACTCGTGATTTGCTTAAAGCAACATCGAAATCCTCATTTATACCTATCTTTAAAATGTTATTCAATATCTGTTGGTTGGTCTACTCTGATGGTGATGGTGATGATGGTGTCTCTTCTTGTCTTGTGACCGTGGATGATACACGTCGTTAACGACCAATTCAGCTCCATCACGCATGCTCTCCACTCGTGGTGATGAATCTATCATCGTTTCCTTACGTCTACCACCACCGTGATGATGATGGTGATGGTGGTGTTGGCGCGAATGTTTCGGTGACGCGGCAGATTGATGTAAATTCTCCCAAGCTTGTCGGTAGTACCGGTTCAGACCACCCCTGCTCTCGGATCCGGATGAATCTAACGAGGCTACCGTGTTTGTATCCGGCGACGCCCGGTGACGGTAATGTTTGGCACTGCGATTCCTGTAAAAAATGAAAGCAGTTGGTGTTAGATGATATAGTTTTACACGCGTTCCAAGAAAACGTGGTGAGCCAAAAAATTATAGACTCGTTATGCACGTCAACCGATCACTACAAAATAAATCGTGCTTAAGCGTGTGAAAAATAAAAGCATATAAATAATAAAACGTGTGATTGACAAAACTGTGCGTTACTCCGATAAGATAAGTGCGATTTAGATAAATATGTCGTGGTGAATGCTGTGTGATACATATCAGTCGTACCTTAGACTTATAGATTTTGGGTATATGGTTTTGATTTGATATAGTACACGTTAAAATTATATGTTTATTGGTGCGCGGTTATTTGTCATAACGGATTAGAGAAATAGCCAGCTCGGCTTCTATACGCCCTAGAGAACTGACGCCGTCCGACTTGCTGGTCGGGGAACGGCATTGCCAGAAGTGTATACCATCGCGACGGCATGTTATGCGAGCTGGACGGAAGTTTGTGGTTTCTATTGCTGCAATCAAAAACAAAAACAGCCCACATATAGCAGCCGAAAAGCGATATTGTAATATATTGTTAGTCGCACAGACACACAAGAATTTTGAACGCGCAAAATTAAAATAATTATATTATAATCACCGTTTAATAATAAAATTACGTTACCTTTTCACTAGGATTACGATTGTAGTTACAACTGCTGCTAAGAAAACGAATGCTCCGAACACTCCCAATGCGATGATTGACCCTGTTTTGTATAAACATGATTAAACTATTATTTGTCCGTAGTTGTTATTAGTATTTAAAATTTAAAATTAGTAAATTACCTAAATTTAGTTTAGGATTTATTCGGTGATCGGTTTCCACCTGAGATGGTATGTTGGCCGCGTTCGGATTTGTTTGGACATGAACGCTATCTGGAATTTCATTGTCATGCGGATGCGCTGAGGCAATTACCACGTTGGATGACGTTTGGCCGCTATCGTCCTAATAAAGTGAAAGTAACATTCAATTAGTTTCCGGTTGATAAAATACTGCGAGTTTTCAAATTATAATTAATCTTGGTCTGCAGATGTAAACTTTACTTTATAACACAAATTTAATTGCGCATCTAAGAGTGTTCGCAAGAATTTATCAAGGGAGGGGAGCAAAATTTTCATTTTTCAATTTTTAGTTTTACTATCCGAGTAGTATTAAATTATGGTTTCTTTCATAGGTATAGGTACATACATAATTGTATAAATAATCAATGATATAGGTTTTTAATAACGTAAAAATGATTAAAAACTGTTTATTTTATGACTTTTTGTATTACATAGCAATTATGATCCAAAGGGAAGAAAATGTCCTTAATTCCCCTTTTATAAGGACGCTCTTGTGCGAATCTACATTTTTATTCTTATCTCATACATCTTTAATATTCTTTATATTATACTATGTTAAATTAATTTATACCTGATCATGGACAGGTTTCGTTACTATTGATGGCTTGATTGTGAATGGTCGTGATTTTTCGCGACTAGGATTTGGCGCACGGCTATTAGGAACTGTGCTAGTAGATATAGTTTTAGTTACTATTATAGACGGAGTTATAGTAGGTGGTGTTTTAATTTCTTCTAAATAATAAACATTTAAATATTTAATTAGTGTTGTTATTTGCTAGTGTAATTTAATTAACATAATTTAATTGCAATACTAACCTTTGCAATAAGGTGGTTTACTATCATATTGACCACTTGGTAAACATATTAATTGTTTAGGTCCAACCAACCGAAATTGTCTAGATATACAAGAGTATTCCACTAATGTTCCAACAATACTTTCATTATTTGACATTTGATATTCACCATTTGGAATTATTGGCGGGTTGTCACATTTTTGGACTTTATGGAACAAAGTAGTTTAAAATCATATTTTATATTATATTGAAAGTATTCTTTTTATTACCTATACACTTAGGAGGCGGTCCATCCCATCTTTCATCTAAATCACAAATCAATCTATCTCGGCCATTCATTGCATATCCTTCTACACAACTATATTGTACTTGGCTTAAATAATCGATGGTTCCATTTATTAGTTTATAACTGCCATTGGGAATTTCTGCAGGAAATCCACATTGAATTCCTATAAAATATTAATAATAATATAACGTTTAGACGATATATATATTTTTAATAATATTAATATTAAATATACTTTTTTTAATAACTTACGTTTACACACAGGTGGAAATTCGTTGTAAAAACCTGTTCCAAGACATGTACGAGTTGAAGGTCCTATTAATAAATGGCCCTCATCGCAAGAATATTGAACCACAGTACCAACATTGA
Organism: Eriosoma lanigerum; assembly: GCA_013282895.1. Classification (NCBI taxonomy): domain Eukaryota; kingdom Metazoa; phylum Arthropoda; class Insecta; order Hemiptera; family Aphididae; genus Eriosoma; species Eriosoma lanigerum. The sequence continues at coordinate 27,233,437 of CM023360.1, forward strand.
AATTTTCAGCAATCATGGTAGAATTTGGTGGTTGTTCTGGTTTACCACAAGTATTGGGCTCTATAAATAAAACAAAATACTTTTAAAATGAAAAATATAATTTATAAATAGTGTTCTAATAAGGTTTAACAAAAAAATAAATAGTTTATAAAAATATTATGGCAAAATACAATTAATAACTAAAAAAAAAAGATAAAAAATAATAACAATTAGCATTAAAAAAAATTTAATTTGGAAACCAGAATTAAGGATGAAGAAGATTATAGAATGAATGATGGGAAGAGATCTAGAGTTGAAAATAAGTTGTATTAAGAGAATGGTAACCTAAGAATGAGAAATACGAAATACGGAATTTATTTCTTTGAACAGTAAGGAAAGGACAAGAGAAGAATAAACGATTGATATCATAAATATTTTCGTTTACATAGAAGGTGCAAAGAGGAAACATTTTCTAATACTATGCATATAACTTTTTTATGATAAGTTCTAAAATTGTTTTTATACCTGAATCTAATAATAGAATTTTTATATTATACAACTTTTGATTAAAAATAAAATAAACCATATTATATTTCATGTTGGTGGATTAATTAATCATATTATTAATACGAACGGTGTTGGCAAATGAAGTTTATTTGAGCATTGCAGTTAGTTTCTGACCATAACCATCCTTTGGCTCCATCAAATCGAGCACAATCGTCACCATTTATAACTGCTGCATCTGATGTACTTGTTGAAACACTCCAGAATGTTAGTGTTAAGTCATCTCCATTTAGCCATTTCCAATTAGTTTTATCGTGAGCATCCCTTACAGCACCCATCCAATATTGACTCTGTGAATCACTTCTATAAAAGACATTAATTTGTTTACATAACTATCTTAGATAATAAAGATATAGTTGTATATTTTTGATAATTCAAAATTTTAATTTGTACCTACTCAAGTAAAAATTATATAAAATACAATAGAAATATAATTAAAATTAAAATTTAGAATTATTAAGTTTACCTATGTCTTCTCCAAAGTTCCCAACTGACAAATCCTTGTAATGCAGGATTACTTTCGTCAACCAAAGTTCCACCTCTCGATTTACAAAAACTTAACGCGTCTCTTAAATTCATCGGTTGCCGGTTATAAAATATATAACATTTCCCGTTATATGTGGCAGTACTTCCTGGGGGTTGATCCCTAAATTGTGGACATCTTTCAATTGGTAATGCCTGAAAATAATTTAAACAATAATTAATTATATAGTTTGATTCAAGAATTATAAACAAATAATAAATAGTCTAATTTAAGTATTATAAACAAACTTGATCGGTATAAACGAAAGCTTCACATATTGATAACTGAATAGCTCCATTAGAAGATTCCATGTGAACACTAACAAATGCACCTGGCATTGGTGGATTACATGGAAGGAACAACGGTTTTCCTTCATCAATAAACCCAGTGAATCGGTTACATATGGGATTCGTGCCTAGGTCGGGTCTGTTGTTTCCCACTCGCACGACTATCGTAGCTGGTTTATTTTTACCTGTAAGCAATACCATACTTATGAAACGGACACTATTATTTATTTATATTGTTAAACATAAACAATCATGAAATATATCTCGTGTCATTATGACTTGGGAAATGTTTAGTCTATGTGAAAAGTTATTTCTTGAAAATGAAATATTTTCATTGTTTTATTATACTGATGCGACAATATATGATTTTATATAGGTATAGTTAAATCTGTGGAAACCACTTTCTTTGACCGGCTTCTTGTGCACGTTTTTAGCACGTGCTAATAGAATATTGAGTGATAATATAAATGGGTTTAATTCATTGTAAATAATTTATTAAAAAGTATACGTAGCACTATGAATACAAATAAACGCGAAAGTATTATATAGTGGTATTGTGTATACTATAATATACTTTACGAAATTGTTTTTAAGTGAAAACATGCTACAATATTGTATAATTAATAATTATTAGGTTTTAGGTATATTTAAATTATTTAATTTTAATTTTATTTATTTCTATATAAATTTAAAATTTGATAGTATCTCTCATACAAACAATTTCTTTTTTTACAATTTTCGAAAATAATAAACATTTAATAATATTAAAGTTATTAGATTAAAGTTAGAATTAATATAGAATTAAAGTTATCAGAAAACAATAAAACATATTTAAAAACAATAGTAATTGATACATGATATACGGTAAATAAAATATGTATTGATTGTATAAATATTGAGTTATAATTAAATGTTCTTGATCAGTAATTATATAAAATATAGACAAAAATATTTCGATATTTTTTAAAATATAAAATATGATATATTTTTCTTTTAATGTGAAGAAAAGTAGGTATAAAATTACTCACAATAAAGGATCTATTTAATTTGATATATTAAAATTAAATTATTTTATATTTAACTATTTATATTTATTTATAATTATCTAATTATCAATTTTTTAATTTTAAAGAGTTGTTATTTTAAGTTATAATTACCGGCATATTTTTAATTAACGATGAATAATTAGATTTAATTTAATTTGTATTTTTACTTTACTTTAATAAATAAAAAAGAAATTACAGAAATAGTTTTCTTGTAAATAACAAAATATTTAGTTAAGTATCTCGTTAATTTATTTTATTCTATTTACTTGTTATCGATAAATTATATTCAAATATATTTACATGTTAATAAAATCATTATTTTATCATATAAATTATATTTCACTAATTAAAATTACTGTCTCATTGCAGTATTTATTAATATATTTTTTTGTAGGTAGTGTTTTATTTAGATTTATCACTTCTCCATGATGTATTTTTTTTTTTTAATGTTCATTCATTATATGCAATTACTGTTTATTTTCTTTTTACGTCTATCCTAATTTATTTAATATAATATAATTTTTTTTTTTAATATACATACCACAGCAGGGTTTACCGAAATCCAGTCTAACCAATTGTACCATGTATGGTTCCAATAGATTGACATACCACCATGGGGTACGTTCTGGTTTGGTAAGTGTACATGTATCAGATTTGAAAAATGAGCTAGTGCTACCATCGATGGCTTTTTGTGGTAAACCACTGGGTTCTGAACTGATTTGCATAGGTGCCTTGCCCGCAGCAACATTTAACACTATAAAAAAATGTAAAACAACATTATAGATATATGTATGTAAAAGCAAAAGTCTGCATGTTGTCCGCTTCAGTGAAATTTTGCAAAAATGGTGTAATTATAAACTAAAATAAGTTCTACATATATAAGTATATGAATTATAAATAAAACGAAAGTAATATTTCATATTGATAAATACTTGATAATTTGAAGAAATCAATATTATACTTGCAATTTACTAGACACTCGCATATGTTTTTAAAATACGAGTACTTTATAATATAATGTTCTACTTTCTTTCGTATAATTAATACAATACCTACGTTAACATAACACCTATTGGAATTTACCATATTATTTATTAATATTTTTTATATTAAATAAAATGATTGAATAAGGAGTATATGGGGGGACGAAGTACCAAATATTTTTTTAAAAATTGTTTAGCGTATCCCTTCCAATTTTTTGAAGCGACCATGGATTTGGTTGAATTCAATTATTGCAAGAGAAGCTACTTTTATTAAGTCTCATAGTCCGCTTTCTTTTATTTTTTAAATTTAAGCATTGATTATATAGATTTAAATATTAATATTTAATATAAAGTTAAATAGGTACTTGTAAAGTCGTAATACAAAGTTCTTACATAATTACATAATCAGTCAAAATTTTTCATGTAATCATTCAAGTTTTAAAATATAGTAATATTAAGTTATTTCAAAGTAATTTGCGTATGAAAATTAAAACGAATTCGAAATGTAAAATAACAAAATCTGATATTCCGATAGCATCACAGTTGCATCGAGCGATCGGGTTTGTGGGTCAGAGCTGACAGCACCAGCGTAATCTTCATTTTTTTACCTCAACGTAGATATAATAATATAACATAAAAGTACATATTAGTACCAACTGAAATAAATGTAAACATAGACTCATACAAAGAAACATTTAAATAGTATCTATTATTTTAATTAGGATTTAGGAAAGTGTTTTTAGTTACATATTATTTTAGTACATACGATATACTTATATCTATCCGTATTTTCCTGTAGTAAATTATCAAGATGTTTAAACTGCTTGGATATAATTAATTTTCCACCTAAACATGAATAAAATTACACATAATTAAGTACATACTCAACTATCTACAGCTACAGCCTATAATAATATTTATACTTCATATACTGCACTATATCTACATGGCGATAAATTGTTTAGTTTTTGGACCGAAAAATATTTCCGTGTCCATTGTATTTTATTGGTTGTTTAAATGAATATATCGATTAAAGTTTTTCGCAAGAAGTCGTAGTTGTGCATAATACGATATTATACGATCCTCCGAAGAGAATTCAATTTGTTTCGCTTCGGTCGAACAATTATTATTATGCGTGTACTAACAGAATAACAATATAGCCAACTACCAAATCAGGTATATTACGAGTATAATATAGGTACTATATATATACGACTGCCGCGTTTAAATTTTGACTTAAATGTTTTAGTATTATAAGCAATAATTTACTGGATCACTCAAGCTCGTTATTTTTAGGCAAATTATAATGAAATGCATTGTGTCGTATAGTAATAAAAAAGAGAGCAATAAACAAATAGCAATGTGACTTAAAATCGACTTTGGAAATTTTTTGTACACACTTCGCCATATATTGTCTAATGTCTATAATAGTTATGTAGTATCGTGGCATATATTAATATATAATACAATAATATATGCGTATAATACATGGCGTTATAGCCTGGAAACTTTCCTATATGTAGGTCTTCCGGCCGGATGGAACGTAGCCAGTGAAAGCGGAGGGAGTGGTCATGGTCTGTGTGATTCAACCTCTTCAACAGTTGGCATACAACACACAAACCCTACTTTATAAGTTTTGTGAACAAGCATCAAATATTTTTATTATTTTCCTTGATAACGAAATTCATGCAGATGTCTACGTGTATTCATTAGATCTTTCATGCATTGCAGTCTCTAGATACTTCAAACAAATTTTTAAAATTGTATTTTTCTTTACTACAAATTACATTTTTTTTTATTGTTGTAAGATCGATAACTATATTATTTCTATCATATATATAAATATACATGATAGACAAATTAGATACCTGCTAAATTAGATGGAATGTCAATAAATTAATTTCCAATTTCGTCATAAATTTGTTTTTAGTTTTCTCGATACTCACTAATTACTTAATGCATGAACTATGCAAATAATTATAAATATAGATATCTATCGATATTTAAATTTAATGATCGATATTTTAGTATTATGAAGCTAATTTACATTATATAATGAAAATATCAAGGCTTATTCTAAAGCGCAGTTGGGTCTATTTTGCGTAATTGTAAGTACTAGATACACATTGGATAATCGATATTAGCGATATTGATTTTAATATAATAATATAATATGTGTAATCAATTGAAATAGGTATTTATATATTATATGGAAATTATAAATTATAGCTATAGTGAAAAACTTGTATTAGGTATATTATAGTATAATATATAATTATTATATAGTTATATCTTATATATTATATTATATACATATACTTGTATATATGAATTAAAATTCTTTTTTTTTCAAATTGTAAATTATAATACACTGATAGTATAAGTATCAGTCTGATACTTAACATAGAAATAATTTCTATTAATAATAAGATAAAAAATATATTTTTTCATAAAAAAAAACAGTTTTCACACATGGTCTTCTTTATTTTAGTATTATGTATATATCAATAACATAACCGTAAATGATAAATATATTATAAATAATGATGATTATAATATGGGAAACTATTAATATTGATAAAAAATACAGTGATCATCAATTTTCATTGGTTAAAAAGAAGAAATATCGGAAAACGTAGTATACGTTTCTAGTGAGGTAAAACCGGTTATATATATATTATGGAATATAGAATATTTTTTTTAATTTCGGTATTCCTATCTACAATCTTTGACGTAAACAAAAATAGCCGACACGTTTTATTCATTTGGCAAAGAAACCCATCATTTTTATATAGCGTCTGTGGTTTGTTTTGTGTAGTTCCAATTGAGTAGACTCGACAGCGGACGAACAAAAAGCGAAAATTACACTACTATTGTTATATGACTCCTTCCTTAAACTTCGATGATTGCAATCATGGTTATCAGGTCATGCAACTCTTTCCTTACCCCTTAAATAATAGCAATGTAGAGTATATTGTCTTTAGGTTATATAAGTTTGAAAAATATTTATTCGAAATGTCTAATTGGTGCTTCAGACTTTCAAAAAAATTTAAAATGAAATGTAATTTGAATGACTAATTCTTGGTTTTTAGTTACATATGTATCTACTAGATAGTAGGTATAAATGTATAATATATGTTAACAGGCTACTGAGCGTAACAAATAAAAATGGGCTTGTTACTGTTACTTTCATGTAGAAGTTTTTTATTTTTTTAAATATTATTTGGAACACAGATGACCTGCTGAGAGATAATGTTATGACCCCAGGTAAAAGTTTCACTTGCGCCATCTATTGTTTCGCTTGACAAAGCATAATACTAAAAAAATACAGATGTGATCTCACATTAACAAACAAAACAACTAGACATTTTGAAACAACATACCTAATTTAAAAACTCTTTTTGATAAATAAAAGAAAAATATGTCCTATGTCTATTTTCTATCAATTGTTTACAATATATAAAATGAATATTGAATATTATCCGTCGTATTTCTTAATTAAAGCTAAATAATACCTACACGTCTTTTTATTTTTTAACATTAATAATTTCATTGCCTAATACTAATAGAAACCTAGAATAGGTAGAATATTATACATTTATATACCACGTGTTCAGGTTTAAATGCATTATCATTTATCAGTAAATAAAGTAGACATAATATAGTTTAAAACTTTATTTAGTAATAATTATATTTAACTATTCTAGTATTTTAATATTATTTTATATTTTTTAAGTTCTATAACATGAAATAAAAGTAATTAGTATAATCGATAATCTATGTAAGCTGTAACTGATTTATGATGTAATAATATAACTTATATTCCTATATTATATTTACTTTGGAATGTGGTTAAAATATTTTTGTGAAAAAAAATATAATATAATATTGTATTTCTGATGGTTGGGGGAGTTTTTTTAGACATTAACATGGGTAGATTTCCACTAAGTGGAACAACTGGTTTTTTAATGTTGTTCAGAAGGGTCCAACCCCATAATAATTTATATAAAAATGTACCTATATAGTTATCAACAGGCGTATAGTGAAAAACGTATAATTTAACATCGATGTACGAGTAAAATGCACCTGCACGTTTCTTTACTTTCGAAAATAATATAACAACGTAGTACGTATATATAATATTATATAATTAAAAAATGTGTTATATTTTTTGTTTCTAAATATAATACATATAAATAAAAGAATATTAAAGAAATTTTACTGATTATAATATATATTTAGGTAGGTAAACCTACTTAACAATATATAATTTCATAAGCAATATTTCAAAAGATTTTAAATGCCAGTAAATATAATAAATTAAAGCAAATATTATTGTGTTTAATATTAGGTATATTGTCAACTTATCTCGTTACCTATATAATATATACGTTTAAAAAAAGTGTTATAAGTAATAGTAATATTGTGAATATAATAATTTATACTATATAATATAATGATAATAATAATAATAATAATAATAATAATAATAATAATAATACTATATAAAAACTTTAAGATTAAGTAAAATAGTTCGTAGTTTGGTAACCATTATTTACGGAAAAGAAAGTAAATTATCAAAATTGTACCCCTGGATTTATTTATTAAAGAAATATATTATATAGTATTATTGCTTATTACCGTACTTATAAGGCTATGCAATGGAATGGTCACGACTTAAGTCGTTAACAATAGATTAAGAATTTAATCTCAAGGTCTTGTTGTACATCTTCCGATACTTTCAAGTTCACAGGCCAACAGCAAAACAATACATAATGATAATGATCGATATTTTAACTATTATTTTATATAACTTTTACTTTTAATCCGAGTAATTCGATCCATAATTAATGGTTTTACCATTTATCAATAATATAAAGAAATTATTTTATAGTTCTAATCAATATTAATCATCAATAAATTAAATGAACTTGCATACGTAAAAAGTATCTGGCGACCAGCAATGGTCTATTTAAGATTTCTATTATTTCTCAATTCTTCTAAAAAAATATAATTTATCTGCATACATTTTAATATATTTGCAACCCATTTTACTGGACTAAGTATCATAACAATAAAATACAATTTCAAATAAAAATAGTACTTATAATAGCGTCATTTTAGTAAAAATTAAATCAACAAACTAAATCCTAAAAAATATAGAGAATATGTCAATACAACAATATAAGTATCATTTATAAAATTTCTGTCGATATAAATGTAATATGCATAATGTAACTAATTTATACGTTTTATTTAAAATCTAATTTTTCCAAATAATTGTTCACTAACTGTTAGGTATATGATTGAAAACAATTGAATTTAAATAATATATTACAAATAATTTAATTAGAAAGGTTAACCTTATCGCTTTTGTCAAATCGTTCAAATAAATAATTAGACGAGAATTTAATTCTTGCAAGTCGCAACGCACAAAAAACCAACAGTATTAACGAAACACATGCGTATATGTGTTAAAAAATAAAGGTAAATTCCAGTTTGTAACCACCTAAGTATTTTTATTAATTCGAGTGAAATTTCTTCGTGTTATTTCTTGCCGCAGTGTGATGCGGAATGTTTGACCTAGATGCTGCAATGGAACCGGTTGCAAACCAATGAGAGTCGACCGTGGCCTTCACCTAACGTCCTAACTGGAGGCCACGAAAACATCACATAGGTACATATGCGGCAAAACGCGTATTTACATACTACCTACACGAATATTTGTTATTACTTTAAACTTGCGGAAACATCTCATGTTATATTTGGTTAATAATTTAATATTTACTATTTATATTATGTTTATTATTATTATAATATATTTTTAATATATCTATTCTCCCCAGGGAATTATTAATTTAGTATGGAGGTTCCATGAACCAATACTAGACATATACAACATGTATAAGAGTTTGGAATTTTGGTAATTATGGATAATTTGAATTATTGAGCACCTTCACAAAGAAAGTTATTTTTTCATCAATTTTTAATTCTTTGTTATGTAAAAAATTACATAACTTTAAACTTGTGTAATATCTATATGATTCTATACCACAAATAAATAACAACAATAACATAACTTTTTTACTATAATAATATATTTTACCATACTTTCTAGTTAACATATTATTTATTTATTTTTTACTAGTTATACTTTATAGGTCATTAATTATTATTAATTATTATCAACTATAGTTACTAATTATTTGTTAATTACGTTACCTTTAATCAATTCAGTTAATATTATAGCCTTATAGGACTCCCATCTTTTAAAAATGTCTACGTATCTCTATGAAAATTAATGAAAGAATAGTTCAAAAAAATGTGTTTATGATATTAACATTATGTTACCTATATTAGCATCTGCAAAGCATCTTAATAACTATTAGTAGGCATATTAGATTCTGAGCGAAGCGAAGAATGTATTGGTTTTACAAAGATATTTTTTTTTTATGTATGAAGACACTTTTTCGGATAGAAATAATGGTCCGATTACCACAAGTAGGATATGCTTTCAGTAGAAAATCGTGTTTAGTTGGTACTTTATTTAGCTCATTTTTCGAATTTCTCAAAAGTTTATCCGTGGGAGGGGAAAAATTACCAAAAAATGGTGGAAAATCGGCAAAATTACGGTTTCTGTTATTTTAAATTTTTTGATTTCGTGATAACTAATTGAGTTTTGATCGTAGGGACTTGAAAATTATTTTGAGTATTAACATAGATAACATAGATAATATACAAGTATGGTACAATTTTGGAACGGATCGGTTGATTATTTGGCCAAGTATAGAACTTTGAACTTTTTTTTCAAAAATGTTTAATATTTCCGGCAATTTTTGGTTTATCGCTTTGAAAATTTTATCGAAGTATAACCATATATTACTTAATCTTTTTACAAAATATTTTGAAAATCGTGACTGACAATTTTTTTATAGGCTTTTAAAGTTAAAATTCTTGAAAATCGGCAAAATATCGGTTTCATTATTTTATTTCTTGATAACTAAATAAGTTTAGATCGTAGGTAATGAAATTTATTTTAAATATTTACATTCGTAATTTACACACGTGGTAAAATTTTGGAATAGATTATCAGTATAGTATATTGATATATATTGAGTTTCGCGCAGAATCGTATTTTCTAATGCAATATCATAGCATTCAAATCTTAAGTATAATAAACCACTAATTTCTCCGAGGACTGAAGGGACGAAGGAGGAACGTCCACAATCGACATTCCCACTTTTGTAATTTTCAAGAGTTGAAAAAATATAAGGGCATTCAAACTGTATTTTTCTTTTTTGTCATTGAAATAATAGAAATTAAGCGATCACGTTCTTATAGAATATTAAGCTATAAAGCTATAGTACGTTTTTGTTTTAAATTTTGTTTATAGTTCACTTATTAACCTATTAATTAGTAATTTAGTATAACGGTTAACTCTCATCTCTACATAAAAAAAACACATATGATCATACTAATTAATTAACGTTTAATATTATTGTAAATATTTTTTTTTATATATAAAACCATAATACAATTGGTACATTTACTTGTATATATACGGACAGGTATAAGTAGTAAACTGTAAATATATGTATATATATTAGATAAATTAAAAATTTTATAACGTATTATAAGTAACCAGTTTAGTAAGATTAAAAAACTACTTTCCCTCCTTCGAGTCTTATTTAACGAATGGTTATACTAATCATAACAAGAGCATATCCGAACAAATATTGTAACTCACATTCCTTTCTATAAACTATACGTTTTTACTATATATATATATATTAATATGGACTAGAAAACTAACAAATTTCAATTCTTTTTTAAATGACAGAAAACAATTATAAGCTACTAAAATAATATACCATTGAACAACTCAGTGACGTATTTATGGTGGTGGTGACCAGGTTTAAAACTCCCATAAATAAAAAAAATAAAATCGCTACCTATTAATAATATTATATTATTGTTTAATGTGAAGACTTGCAGTTTTAAGATTTCCAAAACTCTAGACATTAAAGTTGATAACATTAAACTAAATAATACAGCTCTATAGGTATTTTAGTAAATTTTATGACGTATAGCTGTTTTTAGAAAAAAGTTATGATTGTCCTATCATTATTAAAGAAAATTGAAAAACATATTATATTTATGGTATTTATTAGTAATCAAAGTTAAAACCTGACGATTATTGTTTCATTAAATTTAGTTATTTCTACATTATATATTTATGTATAAACACATATACGATATACATATATCGGTATATACTATAAACATAGACAAAACGTGACCAGAATAAGCTATATGCCCTTTGATCTACCGTGGTCAATGAAAATTATGTTTAACTTTCGTTTTAAAGAAAAATCACACGAAAAACGAAAACGTAATGTCATAGATCGTGCACGACTACACATAAATACTCGTATTATTGGATATGTCGTGATTTTAATGTATACAATTTATATTTCAATTTCCATTAATTTAACTATTTTGAAAGTGAAGAGAAATATAAAATACTTATGCACATGCAAATAAGTATAGTATACGATAGTACCTATATCTAGTACCTACGTTTATATTAACTTCAAAATATTAAAAAAATAATTAATACATATAGGTATAATTAATTTTATATTCTCAGTGAATCGAAAAATGTATACTGATTTTACATTGATATGTGCTTTTTTTTATCTGACATTTTTCCGGGCAGAAATAATAGTCCGATTAAAACAAATAGTTAGGGTATTCTTTCGGTAGATAATTGCATCTATGCAATTGGTACTTTATACATGTCATTTTTAAATTTCTCAAAAGGTTTATTTGAGATAAGGAAAACTATCGGAAAATGATTGAAAAACTACAAAATTCACGGAAACCATACTTTTTACAAAAATGGTTTTAAATATTTTATGATAACTAATTTTTCTGTTGGGAATTTTTTTTGTTGATAAATTAGAATAATGTATACATATTATAAGTAAATTATAAATCTGTCTGAGCTTCGCTCAGAATAGTTTTTTCGAATGCAATATCATTGCATTTAAATCTTAATTAAAATATAACATAATAACATTCCTCCGCTAATTATTCCGAGGACTGAAGGGACGAAGGAGGAACGTCTTGATTATATATTATAATTAATAATATATAGGTACAGACAGGCCCGGATTGGCCTGGCTAGTTACCGAGAAAATCTCGGTGGGCTGATAGAAAAATACATAATAAATGTGTTGAAAAATAATAGAAAAATACGATATTAATGTTACACTCCAATTGTATTGTATTTCAAAATAAAATTTGCTAGAAATACTATGAAAAATTTTGCTATTTTTATTTTTAAACGATACATTTATAAAGTATGGGCTGGTAAAATATTGATTTCTCGGTGGGTCAAATTTACCAAATCCATCCCTGGTTACAGAACGATCAATGTATTATACATTTATTGAAAATAAAATAAAAATTCTATATGTGATTTCACCATTTTTGTAACATGGCATTCTGATCACTCTGTATAGTATATTGTGTATAATGTATTAGAAATAAGTTGTCTTTATTTGAAATTATATCTAAAATTAAGTTTTGATTAATATATAATTGACGATAAACAGTCAAGTCATGAACATACATTAATTATTATTTACTCAATTTATGCCTATTACCTATGTATGACAAATATAAATCTATGTTTTGTAATTATTTTTTATATTTCTATAAACGTGCGATGATAAGTAATTCAACTATTAATATGTTTTATATAAGTTGACATTTATATAATATAATATTATATCATTACAACTTAGTATTTACTAGTGTAATTTGAATAAATAAAATTTAAGCTCCAACGATTATTGTCTATCAGATTAAATTTTTAATTTAATAGAAAGCGAATTAACGAAAATTCAACCAATAAGAACAGTTTTTGTTTTAAAATTCTGTTTTAGATAATTGGGATTATTTTAACTAGTTTAACTAACCATTAATGAGGAATTACGAATCAAACCGTATCAGTAGTATATGTATAATATAATATAATATATTAAATATTACATGATCATGGTCCATACTTTAATGATAAATTAATAAATTATAGAAAAATAGGAGTATAGGACAAAGACCGTAAATAAATTAACCTGTGTTTTGTTTAGATTTTATTGTTTTTAATTTTTATTGACCTTTACCAATTCATAGCTTACTAGTATAGGTACCAATGTACCATAACTATTCTATATAGTATAAAATAAACTATTATAAAATTATCATATATATCTATAGTTATTACTTTATTAGATAGGTATCTATAAGTTTGTAAATGGGTAAAATATTTGATAAATATTTATAATTTATAAAACAAATTCTTATGCGTCGTGACTATTATGATTCTTATATATTTAATATTAAATTCAATGTGGTTGCTACACTGCACATTAGAAGTCGAAGAACGGACAGGACCTATTTTTTTCGTCCACATATAGGGGATCACGTATTGTTTGTGTAATATTGGCTTGTCTCCTAGGTACCGTTAATTTAACGTAGGATGACCCAATAACAATGGTTGTGTATTATTTTTTTTATCTTAAACTATAAGCTTTGTAATATATTTATAGTATATATAATTGTGTATATACGAGTATTTATGTAACATTTCAATTATAATTTTATATTTTTAAAAAATATTACTTTATCTGCAGTATAGTCTCATTAAAAGGCGGTATTTTATAAAAGAATTATTATACAATGGAACATTATACATTTTATAGTTCTGGACTTCTGGCTTATTGTCTATATCTTATGTTAAAATGCATGTAATATTCATCATTAAGTAGACAGTTTGACATATTTAAATATTTTGTAAACTGAGTATGTAATATGTTTTTACAACTATAATATAAACAAAATAGTCTACTCTTCATGCATACATAATTTCTATCTAGTTTTTTTTTTATAACTTATTTTGGAAATTAAAATTATTGCTTAAACTATACTATAGAATTTTTCCTTTCTAGCGAGTAGTATATTTATTAACTATAAGCATAAATCCAGGGACGTCATTTCAGTTTTTTTTTTTATTAGGGCAAAATTTCTATTGGTCCAATTTATTTACAAATATAAATATTTTTTCTAAAACACAAAACAATATTAACACAAATTATATAAATATTCACCTATTATACTTGGTAGTCAGTTCAGATGGTTCATCATTAGTAAAAGTAGGTAGTTGTATAAAAAAATAGATAATTTAATAGATTTGTAAGCAATAATATTTTTAAAATGTTAAAATAAAAGTACTCATTCAGAAAATTTAACGACAATGATATGCACGTATAATGTATGATATACGGATTATTAAGTTTTTGTATTCACCATTAAGAGGATTGGAAGTGGTAATTTCTGTTTTTATCTAACACACATCTAAACTCTTAATGTATGTGTGTCAGACAAAAATAGAAATTAATCGCTACCAATCCCTTTAACAAAATAAACAAATTAATTTTTTTAAATCTATACATATACTCATAATTATTTTTAAAATTAATGCTTTATTTATTAAACAAACTTTTATTAGAAGAAAAAAATATCAATGAAGATCTACGTCAAAAAGGTGAAAAACGTTTACAATTTCATTATTTAATTTTAATTCGTGAATCGTAATCATAATAGTCGTAACAAATTTATGAATATATCATTCATGATTCAACTGTTAAATTGCTAAAGTTTTGCATATTAGCAGCTGTTAGCATTAATAATTTTGTTCTATATTAATATTTCTAAGTTTATTAAAAATGTAACGATTTACAATTAAGAATTCTGGGCGAATGGCCGCTATGAACCATCATTCTTCGTTGCTATCGATGGTAGTAATTTAACCATCCCATAAACAACAAAAACATTTGGGGTGACCCCCTCATGACGCTACTGCATAAATCTAATATTGGTATAATGTTGTCTTTACTTGTTAATCTCTAACACACTCATGTGCGTAGTTTGAAATAATTATCTATGGGAGCTATAGTAGAAATATTATAATGGGGATATAAAACTTAGGTGACAGCAATTAACGGGTTACAATCTTAGGGGGGTTATGAGAGGTTCTACGCTGTAGCCCACCCACACTCTGCCCCTAGCAAACTACACCCATAAACACACTAAACATCACAGTTCATAAACAATTTAATACTTAAATTTATATTTTATTTAAATTAATAACAAATACAACGTATTTTAAATTACTTATTTAATTAGTGTGTAAAATAATTAAACTATACATATATATATATATATATATAGGTACCTGATCCATAGAAAATATAAATAAAGATAAACAGACATAGTCTATTATACTGTCCAATGATAAAATATTATAGATACCTACGTACTGAAGCGCAATATACTATATTATATTCTATAGTCTATATATTAGTTATTAATTAATGTAAATGATGCAAATAGACAAATTTTTCTAACATATAATGTAAATTTGTTTTATAATTTACTGACCTAAACATTCAAATTTTAGATCTGACTGAAATGAGGAATTGGTTTTACAATGTTTTTTTTTTTTAATGTCTAAAAGCACGATTTCAGATAGAAATAATAATCCGATTACCACAATTAGGTATGCTTTTGATAGCAAATTTTACCTAATTGGTACTTTATTATGCTTATTTTTCGAATTTCTTAAAAAATTTTCCGTAGAAGAAAAAAAAACTACCACAAAATGGCAGAACATCGGCAAAACTACGGTTTCCGTTATTTACTTTTTTTTTTATTTCGTGGTAATAAATTAAATTTTGATAGTAAAGACTAGAATTTTTTTTGAGATTTCATATAGGTGTTCTACATATGAAAAAAAAAATTATATAACATAGTAATTTTATACATAAGTTATAACTTAAACGTTAAAACATTTGAAAATATAACATTTTTAAAATGACTAAATATACCAATTTTATTGTAGGTTCTGGCCTTCTAGGTACCTGGGTATACTTAAGTATTTTAATTTTTAGCCTACTTCTAGCTTAGCAGTTCTAATATCTTTAAATTTTTTAATTAATTGACAGTTATATTAATAGGTAGTATAATATTACATAATATGTATTTTCAAACAATTTATTTTTACTTATATTATTAATCAATAATCTTACATTAAACTATACAAATTATATATTTATAGAATCTTTATAAATATTTTAAATATGTTATTTAAACGAATTTGCATGCACATGAAATATTGGTTAAATGCGTTTATAGAATAATGGAATAAAATAACAAAAGAATACCTAAAAATCTGAATATTGAGGTTATTAGACCACACTTATCCGATATACGTAAATTCATTATCCATGTACCATTTAAATGGTCAATTATAATGCGAATATTTGGATTTATGATGCTCAGATGACTCTTCAAAAAAACAATATTTGCCTACACATACATTTTTAAAACGTTCATTATAATGATATATTATACTATTTTAAATACTTATAAATAACGAGTATTTTATTACTTTATCTACTGTAATTCATCTGTTATTATTTATTATTAATAAGAGTTACGTATTTTTTCATAATTTATTTAATCAAATTTAAAGTAAATTAAAAAAAAAAAATACATGTATTGTTGTAATGTAAATTTCTGATAGTAACGGAGTAATATGATTCCATAACTATAGTATGTTTGTAAAAACAATGACATTCTTAAAAAATAAAGTAAAGGTCATTGTATATTTATGACCTACGGGTAACTTGTTTGTAATACATTAGAATATAAGATATATATATATATATTAATCACATTTAAGTACTGACATAATATATGATAATATATTTATTATTTATACAGATAAATTGTTATTATATATATTTATTTAAAATTAACTACTGGAAACTAATATTTTACTAGGTATATACACGCTAATCTTACAATATACATATTTTCTATAACTATACTCTATATATTTATAAATTAATATATTACTTTTAGCAGTCATCTAACAAAATATTTCTTATGTATTACGTATTTTCATATTTTCATATAAAAATAAATTAAATGTCCTTTTGTGATATATATTATATTAATTATTATTGTATAGTTATAGTACATTTCTTACGTCTATATACGAATTTGATATGTATATTTAATAAAGATATAGTCCCAGTATATACACCTAATGCTTGCCGAATTTAAAAATCAAACCGTTATTGAATTGTGCGAACGACTACCATAATTACTGGCTTGGACATGATTTAGCAAACTCATCGATTACTTATGAGTTTATGACGATTGACAATTATCATGCTACGTTGGGTGCTGAATGCTGATTGTTAAAGATATAAACGTGCGGCAGAATGAAACGAGACGCAATCGAGAAGGTGTAGTTTACCGTTGTAATAGCGGTATTATGACTATTATAATATGGGAAGACGTAGAAGTATGTCCGAAAAAATTGGGCCACGTATTAGCGTGTACATAACACGCAATGCAACACTATAATAACATGCGTTTAAATTCAGCGCGGGTCACAAAAGGATTTCCGTGTGACAGAAAATTGGTGTTGTGTTTTATCGAGAACATTTTTATGTGTCATCAATAAAAAAATATATGATATTATAAGGTGTATACACCTTTGTGAATGTTCCCATTCATTTTCGATTTCAATATGAAATTATTTTTAATCTAAGTTCTTTACAAAGTATAGTATTTAGACACGTGTTATTTTTTATGTGTCATCATCATTAAATGATTTGTATTAAAATTATATGCTAATTTTTTAATTTGTCGAACAACGTGGTCGCGTGGCAGCTTTAATCAACTCGTTAGCATAAAAAAAAAAACAAGTTCTAAATAATACTGTAAATTGTAAAATATATTACTTATGATGTTAATGACACTTAAAATTGGTAGGTTATACTACTTACACTAATTATTAATTCAACCACATTAAAATTTAAAATCTAATCAAATGTAAATAAAATGTTTATATCTTAGATTGAATATTGAATGCAGAATATCGAAATGAAACTATTATGCTATTTATCTTATATGTTCAATTGTTCAAGTTATACAAATGTCTACGATTTTCTTTACAGTAGACAATAAACTGAATAGTCAATCTAAATAATTTATTAGGTATTAAATATTAAAACCATATATATTATTATTATCTGCAAAATTTAATAATAATAATACCTACTTGACTACTTAACTATATTACATACTGGTAGCCAGTAGTAGTAAAATAATTAAACATCACACCAATTATAGAAAATAGTAAAGTATATTATGTTTTTTGATTAGTTAAACTCTTGTATATTAACGATATTTTAATGCTTATTTTAGTAGTAAATAGTAAGTTATATAAGTGATATATAATAAAGATCCTGACATCAAAAGCGTCCGTAGACATTTATCAAAAAGGGGAAAGGAAAATATTTTCATTTTTGAATTTTTAGTTTCACTACCTAAGTAGTGTTAAATTTTGGTTTGTAAAATGTTTTCAATCGTAAGTATAGGTAATTTAGACTTTAGTAACCTAAAAATGATTAAAAAATGTTTATTTTGTGACTTATTGTATAACATTGTGATTATGATAATTGACCTTAAATTCAAAGGGGGAGGGCAAATAATTCCCCAATGGCCCCCGCCCCTCCTGCAGACGCCATTAACTGACGTGCACAATTTCTACTAATACTTATTAGTTTATTGCCATGATGTGTTAATAATATAATTAATATTATTAACCAATAACCATTATAGTTATTAATTACTTTGAATATTAGTAATCACTAATATGATTGTTTAAAAATATTTACTAATTTAATTATACAATTTATAAAATAGAATACATATTTTTATTAATAATCTTTAAGATTTTAAGTTAGGTTTAATTCTATTTGCAAATTTAGAATTTCCAGTTTTTTATTTCATCAAAAATATTATATAAATGAGATTGAATAAATGTTAAATTGGACACATCCAATGTGAATTAAACGTTTAATACCTAACTGTAATAAACTAATAATAATAGATTACAGGAAAAATATTATATGAAATAAAATATAAAATGTTCATTTGTGAACAAAAACCATAAAACGTGCAAGTTTATGTAATATAAAATTTGGTTTAAATTAATAATTTACTTCATTTAATTTAGATTCATAACTTATTTTATGAGATATTATGAGACACTGGATAAAAAGACGCATATGCATAATAATCCAATAATAATGATTATAATAACATTTTCGTAAACAAATAAACGTGAAACCTATTTTATTTTGTTTGATTAATTATAAAAATTAATGTTAAACTATACATCAATAAATAATGTTGATAGTTTATATAAGTATAGCTTTATAAAATATGAAGCCACGGAAGAGTAATTTGGAAAGGTTATTTATTATTCCATACAATATTGAATAGGTAAATAATATTTTTAGTTTTCTTTTAATTCTATATATTTTAAGTACCTACTAAATATTTAAAATTCTTAATTTAGTGCTTGTATACTTACATAATTATAAATTTATAATTCATTATAGTTATACCTAATTCTTTTATCAAAATATTTCTGAACTTCACTTACAAAATAGTATTGAACTATTAATAGACATTATATTGATCTATAATGTATATAATTATATGTGTAAATCTAATTATTAATACAACACAAATATATTAAGCTATTAAATAATTTGTTTTTATTTGTATTCTACATAGGAATATATTATATATTATTATATATTAATATCTTTAGTTAACTGGTTTATTCAGAAGAAAGAAAATAGAAAATTTGTTTGTTTTTAAAAATGGTTTTTTAACCGATATTTACTTTTGTTATTGTGGTCTTATGGATAATATAATATTACAATTTTTTACGCCACTATAAAACTTGTTGGAGCAACAGTGGTATACCATTGTTATAAAATAAATTCCATATTTTTTACCCATGAAAATACATTTTTTCACGGGGAATTAAATTTGCTAGTATAATTTACCACTTTGTACCTATATGATTTTAGCCGACGACAATCATGATATTTTTTATGATCTTGACAAACGGTATCTATATTACTTTTACTAAAAAAATATGTTTTTTTATCGATTATATTAACTAGTATTATATACAGTGTGATCACAATTTCCTGTTACAAAAATGGTAGGAATTACATTCCTTTTAAATGTTATTTCCATTATTTGTATAACATGAAATTTTAATCACTCTGTGTATTATTACTTATAAAATATTGTAATGTATATTACATATACACTGTATAGAATCTATATTATAGATAAAATTGCATAGTTTGCCTTACTATATTTGTCTATCATATACTTATAACTTATACATTTATATAAATATATATTATATATAATATATACAATATACCTATACCTAATGTACTTATATTATAATATTATATTAATATATTTGTAGTTTATCTAAAAATATAGGCATATTAAATTTTTTTGTTTATTAGCCAATTTATAAAATTTAACAGTTATAATTTATAGATTAAAAATAACAATAAATTCTAATATTGTTTTCATTGTGTTTATAAGCGTGAGAGAAAGTATAAAATAATAATAATAAAATAGTGATATATATGCTCATTAAAAATACATAATGAAAATACATTATTTGTAGAAAAATAGCTATTATATAAGGTAATCAATTATTAATGGACGAAAATTTTAAAATAATAAGGAAAGTACCCACTTGTTGTGCAGTATATAAGTTTAACGACTTTCTAGTAACTAGCAATATATAGTTGAAAAAATATAACGTGCGTGATGTCCTTTATAAGTTTTTATGTATTGTATTAAAGGAATAGCAAAATTTTATCTCATTTATTATTCAATTTAATATTAATTCAAAAAATACTAATAGCGATTAACAAAATAACTTGTTATATCAAATATAATTATTTTTTAGTTACCTATATAATTTCTATACATATACCTACGGAATATAATATACTATTCTACTATAAATATTATATATGTTAAAATTAATAATACAATTTATTAATTAACTCACCACAAAATGGTATTCCTTCTGGTAGCCATTCACCGGTAGACTCACATACTCTTCTTGCTGGTCCTAAGAGTTCAAATCCCCTTTCACAATTATATGTAGCTATTGCTCCAACAGGTAATGTTTCGTTGGAAAACGACACAGTCGAGTGCGCTGGTGCACCAGGAAATTTACATTGAGTTTCAGATGATGCTGCCCAAGATTCTATCAATCCTATAACATTTAATTAATTATAAGTTATTTAATAATATATATATACGAATTTATTCTATACTACAGTCAATACTTTATATGTGTTATCATATTTAAATTTCGCAATAACTTGAGAATTATTTTAGAGGAGAAAAAAATTTTTCTTATAAATGTTTTCAGTTAATTAACAGTTCTTGAGAACAAATATACACTGGTAGGTATTCTTTTCGTTCCGCATAAATAATTGCTATTTTACTCGATATAAGTGTCACCAAAATTCATCATGTAAAAATTACACTCAATGAAAAAATTTCATACTTAAATTAAAATAATTTATCTTTTTTCATTTTTAAATATTTCCCAACAATTAATAAGCATTATTCAATAATGCTCATTTCCATACAGTCAATATATTAATAATTCCAAAAATATTTTCAATTTTGTCTGCTTTGATTAATGGTTAAGTAGATCGTAGCCACGTATTTTTGAATGCCTAAAGTCTTAAACAAAAGTAAATTATACATTTTCCTGATTAGTTTAATTAGGTATATAATGAAAAGACTAGAAGAATGAAGAATTCATAGTATAATAATGAGTTATGAAGTGTTTTTTTTTACCATTTACGTAATTATAACGTAATATACTTGTATTACAACATAGTCCATTAATAAATTATAAATAGATTCTTATTTATATTATTGGTATGAATGTACTATCAGAGTAGTATAGCTAGTACTAGAGAATTAGTAGAGAGCCTAGATAAATATTTTCTCTTATTTATCTTTAGGCTCTTGGTAGTACCACTATGAGAATCAATATTACTAACTAATATAAAAATTATTATTATTACTTTTATATATTAATAAGAAATTATACTTTATAATAACATACTATCTAGTATTATAAAATATTATAATATTTAATTTTAAGAATTAAAAAACTGTTAGAAATTATACAAAATATGTACCTATATAAATAAAACTATATTACCATTAAAAAAAAAATAATAATAATATTTATTTCTATATGCGAATATTCGTATTTCTTAGAAAATATTAATTAATTTAACTTTTTATGGTATTACTTATTTATAATTTTTATAAAACTACATTATAGTATTATATTTTATATAATTATACACATAACCTGATATTCACATAAATATCTATAGTTGAGTATTATGTAATATTTGATGTATCTTATTTAAATAAATAAATAAATATACATATATATATATATATACATATATGCATTTAAAGGCAAATTTCTATCATTTATTAAAGTTGAGTGGTATAGTAAGTAAATAAACTAATAATAATAGTACCTATAGTTATCTATCTAAATACCTACATAGAATATGTAAATTAATTAATTTTATGTTTTATATATATATAATATCATAAACTTATAATTAATAAAATAAAAACAATAATTACGAATTGATTAAATATGAAATTAAATTTTTTAAACTACAAAGTGATTATTTAAATTTAATTTACACTTATACTTATAAAATACGAATTTCTCGTACATTTCTACGATTAACGAATATGTTATTAATATATTGTTATAGGTAAAACATATAATTTTCATTTTATATAAAACATACGTTTTGTGAAGAAACATTCCTTCTGTTTACAAATCAAATATCCTAAATCTTAACTTCTAGAATTAAAATTGTTTATCATTGCAATAGATAGAACACTTAAAGAAATGAGTCTTTTATACTTTAATGATAAACATATACATAGTGTGTTATATGGAGCAAACACAGAGGACGTACGGAAGAAAAGCGATCTGGGGTAATCATAAGCGAAACAAACAACCGTGTCAAATAACCGAGTGGCTCTTGGTTATGTTGTAATCATTCTCCAATTTTCGAAATTATCGCACTGACATTTCTTTGAGGAATTTTCTAGTCTAATCTGAATGTAGATTTATGGTAATTTATGATTACATTTAAATGCTTCCATAATTTAATTTTATTCATAGGTAGTTAATATATACTAATAAAAATAATCAGTATTGCAACAACAATACAGTGTTCTCTAGCATTTGATTACTATCATTATTATTATGCAATTCTATAAAATCAGAAAATATTTTAAAACTGTCAACTTAAGGGAAAGGGCTATCCCTCACTTAAATTACTCATTGAGCTGAAGTCCCTAATATTATTAGATATACATTTAATATCCTCCAATTTTTGATACTAAGTACAATATCTCAACATGGGTGTTGGTGGAAGAAGAGATATCCTAAAGTCATAGTTTTATACTTAACCCTGTTATATTTAAAATAATAATTTTCCTTCAAAAATATTTGAACTTGATTTAATTTTATTCGTATTAACAAAACTTTTATTAAATAAAATAAATACAACTAATAATTATTATGAATATCACTTTTTAATTTTATTTTTATATAATATCATTATACTTTTAATGGTATTTTTATATTAGTTGCCAATGTATGAATTATTTTATCTGAGTCAATTATATTTGTTATATTATTTTCAATATTTAAAACAGCTAGACTAGAAAATCTTGAACATGACATAGATGTGCGAAACCAATTTTTAATGGATCGCAATACTCTCTCACGTGTTGCACTACTAATAGGCAAGGTATACAAGGTATATTATGCAACACTTATAAATGTATAAAAAGCCATATGATTTTGAATATGTTTTGTCATCAATATTTTTTTGATTTCCTCGGAATGTGTTTATACTTTACACAAATACAGAATATTATACTTTTATTAAACAGACATGGTAGTCGTAATGTATACTATTGATTATAAATAAGTACTAATTAATTATAGTTTAAATCTACTATAAAATCATCAAATATTAAACACTTTAAACCCAAAATTAATTATTTTTTTTTGTTTTGTAAATATTGTTTGTAATTTAAATTTAAAATTCATTTTATAGTCGTAAAATTATTATAATTATTACTAACTTCTTTGTTAAATCTGACTCTATAGTCAAAACGGCCAAAGAATTTAGCCTCTCGTCTGTAGTTCTTGACCATAGCCGGTCATAAGAGTCTATGTAATATCTTAGTCTATTAATTTCCATTCTGGTTTCATCTATTCTGTGTATACCAGTGTATATACTGTATCTCAATTCTCAAACTACCAATGGTGGCTCGTCAGGGGAGTCTTTGAGACGGCGACTCCCCATAAAACAAAGTAGTAACGCAATCAAAAAGTTTGAAGAAATTAGAAAATTGTATTATAATTTAATATTTTTATCCATTTTGAAAATAATTATTATGGTTTTTTCAATATTAATAATGATAATATTAATATTTATAATAACATATTTTGCGTTTAATTAGATTCTGAGCGGAGCGAGGAATGTATTGTTTCTACAAAGATTTCTTTTTTTTTTTATGTATGAAAACATTTTTTTGGGTAGAAATAATTGTCTGATTACCACAAGTAGGGTATGCTTTCGGTAGCAAATCACGTCTAGTTGGTACTTTATTAAGCTCATTTTTCAAATTTCTCAAAAGTTTTTCCTTGAGAAGTGGAAAATCGGCAAAATTACGGTTTCCGTTATTTTAAATTTTTTATTTTTATATTACTTATTGAGTTTTGATCGTAGGGACATGAAATTTTTGTTGAGTACTAACATTGGTAATATTTAAGATAAGTAAAATTTTGAAACGGTTTGGTTGATTTTTTGGCTAAATATAAAAATGAATTTTTTTCCAAAATTTTTTTACTTAGGAGAAGAAAACCTACCAAAAAATGGCGAAAAATCGCCATTTTCTTAATTTTTAATTTTTTTTTTCGTGACTAATTGAGTTTTGATCGTAGGGATTTGAAATTTTTTTTGAGTACTAACATAGGTAATATACAAGTGTGGTAAAATTTTGGAACTAATTAGTTAATAATTTGGCCTAATATAGATCTATGAACTTTTTTACAAAAAAAATTAATATTACGTACAAATTTGGGTTAATCGGTTTGAAAATTTTGTAGAAGCCTAATAATATACTACTTAATATTTTAACAAAATATATTGAAAATCGTGACTGACATTTTTTTTTTTATAGGCTATTTATTTTTTTTTTCCTGGTCTATGAAAACATTTTTTCGGGTAGAAATAATGGTCCAATGACCACAAATAGAATACCCTTTCCATCCCGAATTTCATTTAGTTGGTACTTTATTTAGCTAATTTTTGGAATTTCTTAAAAGTTTTTCCTTGAGAAATGGAAAATCGGCAAAATTACGGTGTCCGTTATTTTAATTTTTTTTATTTTTATATTACTTATTGAGTTTTGATCGTAGGGATTTGAAATTTTTGTTGAGTACTAACATTGGTAATATTTAAGATAAGTAAAATTTTGAAACGGTTTGGTTGATTTTTTGGCTAAATATAAAACTGAATCTTTTTACAAAATATTTTGAAAATTGTGTTTGACAATTGATAATTGTTTTTCTTTTTTTTTTTTATAGGCTTAAACTTAAAGTTAAAATTTCCAATAGACCTTTTCACTTTTTTTCTTTAATAATGATCAACAATATTAATACGAGCGAAAAATATAGATAACGATGACGGTATATAGTTTTATGATATTAAAATAATATTTAAAATTCTATGAATGTTAATGTTTATTTTGTATTTTATATAGGTAATTTAATTTAATGGAATTATTTTTATTTTTATATAAAATAATAGGTAATTAATAAATCTACATCAGAAAAAAAGTTTTACTTTGTATTAGTTTTTTAATGTATAATTTAAATATAGGTACTTATTTATTTTTATGGTTGATTTTAAAATGCTTTATGCAAATTATAATACGTAGGTCACTAAAATTCGTCAGCAAATAGAAACTTAAGTAATCGATACTTAATTTGTAATTATTTGCCTTTTTATTAATTATAATTTAATATTTATTTTAATGACAAAATATATGGTATATTTTGTCATTATTCATAAAAAACGAACTCGATCGTTTTATATTAGTTACTTAAAATGCAATTTAAACATTATTATTAAGTATCTTAATAGGTATATCAAATTTAACTAAAATATTTTTATATATAAAAAAGGAATGTGAAAGTATAAACCTACTAATTCTATGATTTATTGTTACAGATTACATACCAATATTACAATATAAGCCATAAGGTATAGGTACTCTGAATAAATAGTATAATATATCAATATAGGTAAGCTAACTTTACGTCCTCTTCTATAAATTATAATATATTTTATAATATAAAGAAATAAGATGTTTGGTATTTTATATTTAATTATGTTTAGACATGTTTAGAATTATAGTATCAATATTTTTGTATGGTCATAGATAGTTAAATATACATATAGTAATAAATAGTTAAACAATAGTTGTAGGTAGAGACCTACATTTTCTTAAACTGAAATAAATTTCTCCGACATAAAAAACAAATGTTTTATTTCACTCAACTACAAACATCTTTTGAAAAAAAAATATATTAAATATACCAATTAAATATCGTTAGTTAAATTTAAATCGTTTATGTAAATATATTAAGTACAACTATACCTACATAGAAATTCCCTATAGACCTATTACAGTAGTTAAAATATATAATAAACTTTTTTTTAATTTTCAAGTTTGATTCGTTGAGAAAAACAAATTGGTATTGTCATGTACTATTAGTTTCATTGTGTTTTAATGTAAGTATATGAGTATGTCTGTCTGGCGTCTACAAGATTACTTTTTGAAGGGTGGGTAAGTTTTAGAAGCGGATTTTTATAATAAATTCTAATTATGGTGTTATAACAATGGTTCTAAATTTTAAATAAATAATTTTATTTTAATTTCTTATCGTTAATTTATAATTATATTCAGTTTCAGTAAGTTAAAATTGTTTAACTTTTTTATTTTATTTCGCCGAAACGTTTCACAAATAACGGGTTACGTTCTCAACCTATGGTACGCGGAAAGCTCATTAGTGGTTCGCACAGAAAATCTCGCAAGTAAAAAATTGAATGATGTAGTTCCTAATAAAATTTTATGTAAGTAGTAGTGTAGTACGTAACTATATATTTTCGTTATTTATGAATGGAACTTCGGTACTATCATAAGCGTGCGCACATGGACAGTAAAATGTGCTATTGCTGCTTCAGAATGGTTAGGGAAGATTTGAAAAGGCCGAACAGGTCCAAGATAGGATACCAACATACCGTATAATGTCCCAATATAAAATACTTAAGTTGGTTATTTAAAAATTGTATTTAATTACAAAGTTAATCAAAATAAAATATAATTATTACATTATACAGAGACAGTATTGAATAAATTATTAATTTATATATATTATATATATTTATAATAATAAGTAAATTAAAAAAAATTATCTGTAGGCCGCTAAGAAAGTAAAATAGGCTAGTAATAATGTTTGCTACAATTGACCTGAAACTTTATTATCTACTATATTTATAGCGAAAGCCATCAAAAATTATAATTGATTGTAAAATACCTATATATGATTATATGTGTATAAGCTACAAAAAATCACAAAATACTCCATTTATTATCGAATAAAAAATAATATTATTGTGGAAGACTATTAAAATTAATTTTACCTGTAGCCAAAATAGCAAGAATGAGTAATCGCCGCATCTTGCAATCAAAATGTGGTGAGAAGAGAATCTCCGTGGAAAAAATCACGTCGATTATAGATACACTTATATCGATATTCACTTGCACGATCGTATATTTCGCGGTACATTCAAAAGAAGAATATGCGCTAAATTTTAACGACGACGATGGCAAACGCAATACCAAGCAACACGGAGTGATATCTGTGACTGGAGAAAAATACGAAAGTTACCCGGTAGGTAACCTGGTCATCAACAGTCAACACAGACCACAGTTAACGACGGTAGTTGTAGCAGGTGCGCCGTGATCTCATCAGAGAAGGAATTTAGAATATTATTTTTTGACGGTGGTGATGTGAAGGTGTCTCACTCTATCCGGCTTTCATGTGGCTACGCAAATAGCAGTGCTGCCATAAGTCCGCTGTCTGTTGGTTACATTGCGACCGTCCGCGCGCAACGACTGATCTAGTTTATCCATCATGGCCGTCATGTTCCTACGATTGTGTGCCGAGCGCGTTCTTCGTTAACAATATTAACAAAAAATAAAAATAAATAAATAACGAGTATCGCTGAAAAGTACGCTATTTAATTTTTGACAATGTCATTATTTGGTCTTCGAACGTAGTGTTACGTGTATTTGTTAAAGGAGTTGTGAATATCCATGGGACCAGGCTGAGAATCATGAAACCGTACAACAAATCGGACGTAAGTAGCGGACACCTTGAAGGTCCAAAATATTATCATTAAAATTTTGAAATAGCCTGCGTACGAATCGTTTTATGTTATTTACATAGTGGTAACTTCCAAATAATTAATATTCTCATTCCTCCAGTTTACGTGTATTTACATCCATTAAATCGCTCAATTTTTTCCCGCTCGTTTGCACCGTGTAATCACATGGTCATGCTAGTGAAATCGGTGGTTGTATATATTGTGATCCCATCGGGGATTAAAACTAAATAAGAACCAGTTTTTTATACTAATATTACATACCTATTAACCGAAATTAGAAACTAGGATTTCATTAAACTCGATGTCGTATTTAGAACATCCCTTTTTTGAGGGTTGAAACACCCCCAAAACCTACAAAATAGTATATTATATATTAATTTCTTGATGATTTGATATTATTTATCGAAATATAGACTGTTAAAAGGATTGATATTACAATATAACACAAATTGAGTATTAAATATTGCTAATTAAACCTGACATAAATAAATTGTTAAAATACAGCCCTAGAAGAATTTAAACCAGAGATAAAACCTGAGACATTGGAATGTACAATCTGCATATAATATACTATCTTTTGACCATTATTGGTTGTTAGTTAGGTAATAAATAGATTGTTGATTTTTAGTTTTTAACATAATATGTATTAGGTAACTTTATGAATGTAAAATGTGGTTAATTTGTCACAAAACTTAAAGAAAAATATGTATGTTGAAAATAACAGAATATATACAAATAACAAAAAATATATAATAAAAAAACTTACAATTTTGTTCTGTTAATTCTCTCAATTAAATAATTCAACATATTGATATTTATTTGATACATAAATATATAGAATTTAGATTATGTTATAGTACAAATATGTATACTTACCTAAATTATTAATTAACTGGAATGCCTGAAGAAAAATGTATGAGCATATTTTATTAGTTTTTAATAGAATATGATAATATTGAAGGTTTTACTAATGTATATTAACATTATATTTAGTAAAAAATCTTAATTTTCCTTAGTCGTTTATGCGAAGAGTTACTAAACGCGTGTCTGAGCTTATACCTGGCACCACATGGATGAACACATTACTTGGTGAATCACAATCTGACAATGACCTAACAAATGAAAACAATGATCACCCTCCTATGAAAAAATTATGTACATCTAATAATACATTTAAAAGTACAAATAATAGAACAAGCATAGATACGAATGTACCAATAAGTTCAATTGACAACCATACAAATTCATGTAAGTCATAAATTTAATATTCACATCATTATTTTTTAATAAATATATACATTTTTATTTATATGCAGACATCAATGCTGTTTTACCTGAAATATCTGCTGTTAATTGTGTACCAAGTACAAGTAGACAAAGCCCAAAGTTTATAAATCAATCAAATTCTTCCTTATTGTGCTATGGTACTAGTAGCAATAGAAGTGAGTCTTTAAGTAATTCTTTATTAAGAAGCTAGTTCACTAAAACTATTATGTTAGAATGTATGTTTAATAGATGTTTGTATTATATTTATGAGCAGTGTATTGAAAGAAACAAAATTATGAATTTTAAATTTTAAGGATATTAAATTGTAAAATATTTGTATATTTTTGAATGTACAATAATTGCATATAAACATTGAAAATAATAGTAAATTTTTTTAATTAAACAATATATATCTTAGAGTACATATTAAAGATTTACTTTAAACTATTTATATTTCTTTAGTTATAAATTACTTAATTAGTTTATTTATTCTATTCTGTGGCTTTATATCACATCTACTTATAATGAAAAATGATTCAAAAATAAAAATAAATGTTACAAATTAATTACAATCTTAAAATTAAAATTATAGTTATTTCATTGTCATTCATTATTTTAATTTGAAAATTAAGAATTTTGATTTTGTTTAATTTGCATGTATTTTAATAATAAATTACATATTATTTAATGTATGTTATAATACCTGTATTATTTTTAATGAAGGTACTTTGAAAAGAAAATCTGAAGTTATAGATTCGTCAAATATTAACAGACTAGATCCAAAACCTGTTAATTTTGCTTCATCAACACCTACATTGGTAGCAGCTAACAAACTTCCAGTTTCTGCGATTAGTATGTAATTTTTTAATGTCTTGCTTGGGAAGCTATATTTTACATCTTTTGGTACACATATTTTGCCAATAAGTTTTCATGTACCATTTATGATATATTAGAATTTTTACCAAAAGGTACAAAATGCTCTAGATTGAATACACATAGATAGGATTTTCTCAAAAAATAGTTATTTTGTTGCTCCAACAGCCATTAAAACTTAAAGATTTAATTTTATAATATTTTAGTTAAAATTCTTCAGTAGCATGAATGACATGAACTCTTTTTTTGTGATAGTCCAAATGACAAATCAATCTTGTTTTCTAAAGTGGTACACTTAACTTGTTATGGGCAATACTATCTTGCTACAAAAAATAATTATAATTATAACATTAACATTTAAAATAATTTATGAAAACTAACAAACAATCTGTGATACCCAACCATAATTAATTAATTGAAATCTTCCAGATTTAAAAAGATCTTTAAATGCAGACAAATTATCTACAGGATATGAATGTCCAACACCAACCACATCAAAAATAATTCCAAGTAAGATGATTAACATTCTAATTATTTATTTAAATTCAATATTTTATATAATAAAAATGAAAAGTCAAGTTCTATGTATTTATCTGTAAACTCATTAAAACAAAAACCTATTTATTTAAATTTAAAGTACCTTTTAAATGAATTACTTAATTAAAATACAAGTTTTACAATTATTTAATTATCAGTCACTAGTATAATGGTTGGCCACCTGCATATCCTTAGTCGATTATAGCTTTTTGGGGCATAGCACATTCATAATTACATGTATAATGTATACCTGTGTTTTTGTACTATGATTTATTTGTTTTCATAACTAGCCCTTTATCAGTGGCCATTTGAATTTCTTGATTTTTCCACTTTGAAAAAATTGCCCCCTTTTATGAAAAGGTTGCCACTCCGCACTAGTACTGAGTACTATGTTCATAAATTATTGCATAATTAAATTTTCATAAATTTGTTTATTGCTTTAAAATAAATCTTTAGTAATTACTGACATGGTTATGTTATACACGGCAAAAATATGTTTTCAGTATTTTCTTAAACCAAGTAATAATATTATTTTTATTATAAAAAAATTAGAAGAGAATGAGTCTCAATCATTGTTAAAGTTCCGAGAAACAACACCAAAAAAGATATCCACACCGTCTTTTAGATGGGATACATTTGTCAATTATGGAGAAGTAAGTACCATTTTTTTTTTTTTTTTATATTAGTACAGTTATTCATTTATATTTTTTTACTGATTAAATAATAAATAAATACATTTTCTAATAATTTTCTTTATTATATTGGATTTTTGTATTATATTTATAGTTAACGGAGCGTCAAAAACTATTTGCTTTGAAGTCTCCCTTAAACTGTTCTCAAGTAATGTATGGTGGAAATTCTGCACGTTCAAATTTGTCAAAAATTTTAGGTAATACCCCCCCAATTCATAAAAAAGCAGTGATACCAATATCTCCTACAAATAATAGTGAAATCAGAACAACCTCATCAATTCTTTTGGGACATATATCTACTAAGGTTAATAAATATATTTTATTAGTCTTAAATATTAGGCATGTCTAATATATATGTGTGTGTATATTTATTTATTATAGGATAAGAAAATTGAAGAAAATACATTCATCATTCAGCCAAAAACGCATATAAAGCACAAAGCTGAACCAAAAACTATACCTATTACAGTAGAAACCACAATTAAAACTATTGATACACCATCTGAAAAATATAATATCTCGTGAGTATAATAATTAATATAGATAATTTTATGTATTGTATATTTATTTTTTGTTCATATTTATTAATTATTTTATTAAAATTTATTAATTTGATAATAAATGTTCTAATTTCTCATTAGTAATAACTTAAGCTTTCGTTTTATTTAGCAATTTCTAGCTTTAAATAATTCTTTAAAAAATTGGCAGTTTTGAATCCTCTTTATCTTCTTCTAGCGAGATGCAATTTTAAGTGGTACCAACACATGTTAATAAGTCAAAGATGGTTTGTGGTTAATTAAAATATGATGTTTTAGTTAAATGATATATAGGGAATGATAGGGCTTTTTTGAGGTAATTGTAGACCGGCTTGCTCCAGAGTCCAGACAAAAAGCCAATGGCTATCCAAAAATTGAATTTAAACCTCGTGTGTTAATACATATGTTTATACTATTCAGCCTTCTCTTTTATTTACTATAAAAAAAAATTAAATAAATTTCATAGTAATATTTTAAATAATTTTTATCATTTTAACAATTTTATATATTTATTAAATAATGATTATTTTAATTATTGCTTAAATAGGTTGGTGTATTTGATATATATATATGTATATAATATGTATGAATATATATGTATGTTAATTTATTCTAGTCGAGATACATCAAGAAAGCTTCGAGCAAATATTTCAAAAAAATCACGTGGTTTGAAATCTGAAGAACATGATATGCCTGCTAAAGTTGATTTGCCGAACATTACTTTACCAGTACCTGTATTACCAAATATCAAATTATTCAATCATAATTGTGAGGCTAATGAATTTACATTTAATCAACCATTAACAATAGAACAGTTTAGTGTACAAATTGCTGAAAAAACATCCAGAAAAAAACAAAAAATAACTTATTTGAGAACACAAACTCCAAAAGTTGATACAAATATCAAAGATGATGTATTTTCCACAGATTTAAATCTAGAACATAATAATTCTACTAATGGAACTTTAAAAAAAGAATCTGAGAAAATTTCACTATCAAATAAGATTGAAAATGTAAACAAGAAAGATGAGATATTAGAACTAGGTAAAAATGACAATGATTTAAAAGATAATAATAATACATCTGTTCATAGTCCTGTTTCTAAATTAGAATCTATAAAACCAGTGAATATTGCTTTAAACAGTTCTACTAAGCTACAAGAATCTAACAACATTAGTGAAAAAGCACATAAAGAAAAATCTGTCGAACCTAAAAAATGGGTTTGTGATACTTGTTGGGTTTCAAATGATAGTGATAAAAATAATTGTGTTGCGTGTCAAACACCCAAATCTTGCAAGACCCAAAAACCATTACAAATTATTGAATCTAGTAATTGGACTTGTGGAACTTGTTGGGTTTCTAATAAAAATGAAATGAATACATGTGTTGCATGCCAAGCACAAAAACCTGGAACAATTATAAAAAAAATATCAAGTAGTACTTGGACGTGTGATGCTTGTTGGGTGAAAAACAAAACTGAATGCACTACTTGTATTTCATGTGGAACAGAAAAACCTGGATCCATTTCTGAAAATAAACCTCAATCTTCAACTCAATTTAAATTTGGAAATAATAAAACGTTTGAAAATCCTGGTAGTGGACAATTTAGATTCGGATTTGATAATAGTAAAACCAATCAATTGACAAGTCAGTTTAAATTTGGTAGTCCTGCTACATCTAATGATTCTGTAAATGACAAATCTGAAAAATCTCCCTCTGTATTTAAGTTTGGTATGGTTGAAAACAAAACTGATCAACCTCCTGGTACATTTAAATTCGGCTTTGAAAGTACAACTAACCAATCAGTAAAGAAGACTAATAATGAGGTAACAAATATTAGTAGTTCAGATCAACCTGAAAGTCGGCTTAATTCTGATCTAAATACTACAAATAGTAAACCAATATCACAATTTAAATTTAAATTTGGTTCTGATAATGTTGAAAGTGATAAATCAATTCAACTAAATTCTCCAACTGTTAGTAAGGATATACAATCAATGAATGAAGCCAAACATTTAATTAATAATAAAAATGAAATATCTGAAAATCCAGTTGAGTTACAAAGTAAAGGTAATTTATTCAAATTTGGTGACACAAAACAAACCGAAAAATCAACACCCCAAGTATCATTTAATTCGATTGAAAATTCATTAACTAATAATATACAATATAATAAAAATGAAGATCTGCCCAAAGAAAAAGTTGAATTAAATCCAATGAACTTTGGGAGTTCTCAACCTGTTCAATCTACGATTACAAGTTCAACTCATTTAGTAAATGGTCATTCACACTCAAATAAAGAACAAATGCCTGCTTTGATAAAAACTTCTCAGTTATTTAGTTTTGGTTCTTTAGCTAAACAAGATCAAATTTTGCCTGATAATCAAAATGTGCCTAAACCTTTTACATTTGGTTCAGTCCCTTCAAGTGCGTCACTATGTAATAAATCATTTGTTACACCTACTTCTAATTGTTTTCCTAGTACTGGCCCTGTGTTTGGTACTAGTACCTCAATGTTTGGTAATGGACCAACTACATCAACTTCAACCACATCTGTAGCAACACCTCAATTTTCATTTGGATCACTAGCTCCTCAAACTACTAATAGTTTTTTTTCTAAAACTACCAATGATAAGATACCATTAGCTCAAACTTCTAATTCATTCACTTCTATCACAAATACTGGGTTTACATTTGGTTCACAATCTTCACCAGTCTTTAGTGTTAATCCTGGAGGATTTATGAAACCTGTTCAGGTACAAAATATTAATAAAACCATATATTTATGAGTGATTTGTTATCAATTAATAATTATTTGTATTTTACAGGCTGATGACCAACCAAAGATTACATCAAATAGTTTATTTAATCAATCAAGTGCAAAGCAAATCATTAAATTGACAGATCCGAATGAACCAATATCAATTAATTTTACTGGTGGTACAACTACTCAATTTACGTAAGTATTTATGAACTCATTTTTATTGTTATAATATAAAACTCCTATTATTAGAGCCAAACCAGAAACAACAGAACCACCTACTAAAAGAAAAATTTTAAAACCTGTTCGAAGGATTCGGTAAAACATGAACAATACTTGTAACAACTACTTGTATCTTGTAAGTTACATTTTTTTTTTGTGTAACAAATTGTATATGTAATAAAATGTTTAATGATTAAACTGATTCTTGTTGTATTCATATAAATTATATTATATGGTTATTATAAAATAGCGTAATAAAATATACAGCTTAAGGTCAGTATGTTTTAAAGGAATTAACATATATATTTTGGACATGAGATTTAAATTATAAACACAGTTTTATGGTATGCATAGAATATTAGAAATATATTTTAATTACAATCATTATTTTATTATGTTTTTAAACATCTCAATCAATATTAAAGGAAAAATCTATAATTATTTTGTGGCTTAGTGAAGATATTTAAGAATCTTAGTATTTTGTTCTTATTTCTTAAATTTTACTTCTATATGTTAAAGCAGTATACATTAAAAACAGGATGAATATTAATTACAGTATAATTCTTATGGCTGTTAGTGTTACAATTATTAATTAGTTATATACTAAGCTTGATTACAACATCTTCATTCATTATGTAACAACAATGATTGTTGTATACATTTTATAAATTAATAAATATTATTACATTAAATATTTAAAAGTATGATAATTTCTATAAAAATAAGTATGGTTTTGAATCAATTTGTTTTGACATCTAACTGTGTGCATATATTTATATGCAATGAAGAATTATACCCTAATAAGTTTCACAATTTAATGTACTCAAATATAATGTTCATAATTTATTGTTCATAACTGTTGCTTTAAAATATGTTAAAAAAATACATTATATATGAAATATATATATTTAAATGTTTATGAATACTGTATTTAAAATACTTATGTGGGTGTACAACTTATCAACACTATTTTGTTTTAAAGATTTAGTTGAATTTTGGCTGCATTGTGCCATTTTTAAAACATTATTTTATTTAATGACCTATGGTATACAGATTATAACATTGTTTATTAAACATTTTACATTGTACATTTTATGTTTTTCACTAGTAGTTATATTTGTTTAATGTGTAATATTTTAAGTCTGACCCAAGGAATTTCTACTGACAATATAAATAGTTATTTTAGTAATAACATAATTTATGTAATTGAAATTATTTTATTTTATCAAAATAATAATAATCCCCAACTATACAGGTATTGTATTATATTTTTGTACAGTAAAATGTAATAAATCTTTATTACATGACTATTTAATAGTTGACCAAATGGCTTTGATGTCTGTGATATTCTTGTGGGTCAGGCTATGTTTGATAATTAATATCTAAACATATAGCAGGCTCACTCCTTTTAAAATAAAAGTATTTTTAATTTAAAACTTAAATATACATTTATTATGTTATGAAAAGAAGTAATATAAATACTAGTTTATAATTATTTATATTTCAGACTGTTTATTTCCATTTAAATAGTCTCAAATCAGTAAGTAGTTATTATATTGTTGTCTTTTTTATATATATACATTTGTTGTACAGTGTTGCAGATTTTGTAAACACATAAGTGGAAATAAACTAATTTGACTGTGATGTAAGGATATAATTTTATATTTATCCGCGTGAATAATTTTAGGAGTAAGGCTGCTAATTTGAGCTTCATGTAGCCTATTTTTCTTTATTGTACAGTCTTTTTTAAAAATTATATATAATTTTTTAAGTCTTATTAATTAAACTATGGTTAACATTAATTTAAAAATTGTAACTAGGTGTATTAAAATAAAATGATATGTTGTTTATTTTTTAAAAATAATTTTTTATGTGTATTCCTGTTCAAACTAAAATACCAAATGTGGTAAGAACTAAACAAAAAGTGGACATTGTTTTCATTTAGACAGTTCTCAAAGAATTAAATAGATTATTTATATCAATATCTTTATTAATAGATAAACACAAAACAAAAAAAGAAGGTACACTTAATTTCTAATTCAATATATAATCGAAAATAATATTGACAATACATATCCATGTCTACCATATTCATACATAATTATAAAAATATATCCTTTATTTTTATTTAAAATGTAATTATTTAAATTTATTCATTTATTTTTTTAATTTTATAAATTTTAGATTCTGAGGGGAGCGAGGAATGTATTGTTTCTACAAACATGTTTTTTATTATGTATGAAAACATTTTTCCGGATAAAAATAATTGTCTAATTACCACAAGTAGGATATACTTACGGTAGTGAATCGTATCATCTTGGTACTTTATTAAGCCTAATTTCTTAAAAAATTTTCCCTGGGAGAAGAAAAAGTACCAAAAAATCTGCAAAATTACGATTTTCATTATTTTTTATTTTGTGCTAACTATTGAGTTTCGATCATAGACTTGAATGTTTTTTTGAGTACTAACATTGATAGTATACAGGTGTGGTAAAATTTTGGAACTGAATAGTTGATTATTTGGCCTAATATAGGTGTATGAACTTTTTTCACAAAAAAAATTAATATTACCTACAATTTTGGGATTATCGGTTTGAAAATTTTATAGAAGCCTAATAATATACTACTTCATCTTTTTCATAACATTTTAAATATCGTTTTTTTTCTAGAAAAAATATTTGGAAAAATTCGATAAACAAGGTTTATAAAGTACCAAGAAAATACGGTTTGCTACCGAAAGCATACCCCACTTGTGATAATCGGATAATTATTTCTACCCGAAAAAATGTTTTCATACATAAAAAGAAAACATTTTTGTAGAAACAATAAATTTCTCGCACCGCTCAAAATCTAAAATACATTAATAAGTAATAATGTTCTTTGGGTTTATCAACCCTTTGCTACTGGTGGTATTTAAATTTATTTTCTAATAGACATGGAGTATTTAAATAATACATTTACTAATTATTTTTAGTCAATTTGGATGTCTTGGATATCCACCTTGGTTTTAATGTCTACAGTAGTCAGTCCTCTATATAAAATACAAGGGGACTCCCAAATAGCCAATCAGTAAATTAATTATTATTATAATATATTATATTAATCAAAATATTATATTTGTAACTTTCACAAAGACCTAATAAATAGCCTAGTGACTAAATATTTTTTTTATATTGAATTCAATTATGAATAAATAAATAATTAAGTAAATTATATTTTTAATTTAGTTAATTTTTGTATTTGATTTGCTCATATATATAATTTTATATAACCAGGTCCTGAGAAAAGGGGGGTGCCCTAGGACAAACAAAAATTTAGAATTTCAAATGTCATTGTGACAGCAAATAAAGTAAATTAAAACAAATTTACCTGTGTCGTAAAATATTAAATAATTATGTTTTTGTCATACAGTTTAATTTCTATATACAAATATAGTATAGAATCTTGTATAAAAAATGAGTTGGTTCAATTTTGAGAATATTGGGATCTCAGTAAACCACCATTTGATGCTTCAAATGTGCAAAATGTTCTGCTTTACGAGTATTTTTAAAATCATCACAAACAAAAATAACTTTAGAATTAGGTAGTCAAACTCAAGAATCCTTCAAATCGTTTATAATATTATCTTCAGGACATGATTTGTCACCATCAATTGGTTTTAATGAAACTATATTGACTTTTGCTAAAGACAAATTAAGAAAAAAGTGTTTTAAATCAGACAAGCAATAATGTGTATTATGTTTTATGTATAATATATAAATTATTTGTATCGAATACTTAATAATTATGTTGGTTAAATATAAAAATAAAAATATTTTGAATGTTATATTATGTGTAATTGTTTTTTTAAATATTTTCTACTTGTCACATACCTAAACAATTTATAAATATTTTAGGATATTATTTATGCTGTTATATTTTTGAGACCTTGGTGGGTCCTATAATTTTGTAAATCTGGGTTTGTATACAGGGTGTCCCAGTAACTATATTGTTATACAAGGTGAAAATACGATATTTTGGTGGTTTCAAGTCTGGGAACTTTAATATAGCCTACTGAAGTTTTATTTTAATATAATAATATAATTTTTCACCTATGCAAGTTGCGCATGCGCAATGCAACTTTCAAAAGTTAAATGGTAGAACGTATTTTTTTGTATTTTTCTGAACATTTTTCATTTATGTTCTTTAATTCTACATCCAAAATTAGCCGAGTTCTAAGGTCTTAACGTTTTAAATAAAATGGATGAAATATAATTTTTCTTGAAAAATTCGAATATTTTGATAGTTTTATGCCTGGAAACCTTAATGAAGTCAATTGAAGCTTTGGTTTTATAGTTGGGTAAATTGCATTGTTACAATGTATGATTACATTATTTTGAAATTGGTTTTGCCATTCAACACATAAATCATAGTTGTTTACAATTGTATTAAACCTGAAGCTATCAAACTTACAGCCATCATTTGAAATTTAGATATAATATCAACCTATCGCAAATACACGTGAAAATTATTTTTTCATGAACATGATGATTTTTACAAATTCTAAATATACAGATATGTACTGAATTTTTGGTTAATGTAATAAAAATCCTAGTAGAACCGCGGAAACTTATCCACAACGGTACCCGAACAGAATTTATCCAACTTTTATCAGACTTTTACTTGTCAGACTTAACAGGCAATTGTGGGAATTCGGTACCTCCCAACGTAGACAATCAACGTGAACGTCCAGTTAGTAATGAAGAAAACAATTGTTTTAGCATATTATATCGAAAATCCACATGCATCTATCCGTACTCTTAATATAACAAAACATTTTATTCATAAAATTTTACAAACTAACAATTATCATCCATTAAAAATTAATTTGGTTCAACATCTCCGACAAACTGACTCAGAAAGACGAGTTCTATTTATCTTGTGGATAAGAAGAAAAAATGTTCATGTAAAACATTTTATGATTGTGAATTAATTTGAAAAAAATATTTATTATAATATGGAGAATTAATGGGAGGGAAAGGAAATTTTTTTTTTTAATCGACTTCACTATCTTTTAAAACCATGGCAACAATATTATCTATTTCATGTTCATTTTTCTTAGATGATAAGAATCTTCTAAGCGTATGTCAAAGGATAATAATTTTAAATGACTCGTTTTTTTGTAACTTGATAATATTAATATATTATTATCCATGGTTTATAATGTTTAGATAATATTGATAAATGATATTTGGTTTCGGTTGAACACAATTTTAAATTTGTATTATAACTCATCAAATCACCAAAGTAAATATTTTCAAGTGTTTGTAGTTCAATAATGTTATTTGTTTAATTTCATTTAAAGAAATAATAATTTTCAATTATATTAACCATAAAACAATAATTAGGTATTTACAATTTTTTTAGTTGTACTCTATAATACATGTGTAACTTATTTTTTTCACTCGGGGTAAAACTTTCAATTAAAATTAATAAATTCATAAAATTATAACTGTTGTATTGTTATATTTTGGTGTATTTTTTCAGTTATATTTAATAATAAACTGTATCCATAAACATTGTAAATAGTACCTAATTACTATTACAATATTGATATTTTATTAAATAATATGTGTGTTATTTTATGTTTGGTTTGTATTATTCTCTCGAGTCCTACCAGATATAAATATTTTATTCAAAATGAGCTACCCATATACCCATAACATATTTTACATAATCAACTGTCAATTGGTTAATATATAGTTGCAGTCTCATTATTTTATCAAACCTTCACAGTTTTTAGGTTGTATTTCTTGGACTCCTTGTATTACTACAAGCTAATCAAAGTATTAAAGTTAATTTTGCTTTAATGATTTATACTTGGTATTGTAAAACTCACATTCAATATACCAAATCTTTATATTATTGTAAAGTTCTTTTGTAACCATTTGTCTGTGTTAAATCTGTCTTTGATATATAAAATTAGAGATAAACAACAATTTATATTCACACTATAAATTATGAGACAAAGTAACAATTTAGGCATCTCATGGTATTATTATGGTTACCTAACAATATCATCCATTTTACATTTTTTGTTAAATATTATTATATAACTAATAGGTATTATAAATCATGAATTATTTAATTTAATTTAATTTAATAATGATATGTATTTGTTTATATTTGTAGTATATAAATTTGAAAAATTAATATTGATTAAATATAATGTCTTGTAATTATGCTGAAGGCTTATCTCCATATAAATATAAAGGTGAAATTGGTATGAAAGAAGTATGTACCTAAATGATAATTATATATTTTTTTAGTTATGTAAAATACTTAACTATACTTTTTATATTTATTTTAGGTTTTTGATACTCCTGATGTTTTAAAACAAAAGATTTCACTTCTTGCAGATTGGGTAAAAAAATCTAAATATATTGTTTTTCATACAGGCGCTGGAATCAGTACGTCTGCTGGAATTCCAGATTTTAGGTAAATACTTTAAATACTTAATATTACTATATTGATGTTTAAAAAATGTATTTTGTTTAATTAATTAATTATTTAGGTAAATGAAAGTTGAAATCTATATAATTAATTTGTAATAATATAAATTTGTTGTCAATTCATTCTTTATGAAAACAAAACTGATTAAATGTAATAAATAAAAAGTTTTCTGGTTTTTTTAATTTGTTTTATAGGTATCTGGAAATAAAGCTAATTTTACATTTCATATTTTTATTTATATAATTTATATTTACTAGTTGTACTTATATATTGGTAATATGATTATATCCGAATAAAATTATTTGGAATTATAAAATATTAAAAATTATCTTTTTTTTTTACTATCATATTACTATATTGCTGCACGGTACGTTGAATAGTTAAGACCTCTCACCATAAATCTCCCCGGTAGGAAACACTATGGTGTTAACTGGAGCGCTGTGGGGCGATCAGTCTCATTACTTTATGGATAGACCCTGTATTTTAAACCTCTAAACAATTCAAACACTAGATAATTCATTAATTTATCAAGAGTTAACTGTCTAGATATTAATTAATTGTATAATTTTATAATATTGCCGACAAATTAACAGATAATGTTATCTTTCCGACTATTTATTATTCTACTTTATTATGAAATCAGGGATGTGTACCACTATCCTAAACCTCAGGAAATCTGTAATTTGTAGTACACATGTTCATGTTGGCTAATGGTGGTACAAACATAGAGGCTCATTGGGCTGCTTAAAAATCACCCTGTGGCATATTGTAGCCATTGGCACATTTTAGTGACGCGTACTATAGGCATCAGGCATTACTACACTGTAATATACTAAAAATATTAAACAATCTTCTTTTAAAATACTTAAGCTATGTGATATACATCATTAGTGTTTGTAAATCTAATAAATTATTATGTTATGTAATTTAAAGTTTCAAGTTTATAAAAAAATAATTTAATCCCACTAATATTATTTTATTTTTTTGCAGAGGACCTAAAGGTGTATGGACTTTAGAAAAAAA
This sequence comes from Eriosoma lanigerum, assembly GCA_013282895.1. Taxonomy (NCBI): domain Eukaryota; kingdom Metazoa; phylum Arthropoda; class Insecta; order Hemiptera; family Aphididae; genus Eriosoma; species Eriosoma lanigerum. The sequence goes on from CM023360.1 coordinate 27,276,804, forward strand.
AGGGCAAAAACCAGAAATTAGCTTAGATTTCAATGATGCTAAACCGACATTTACACATATGGCAATAAAAAGTTTAGTTAATAAAGGTAAACAAATGATAAAAACTACCTTTATTAAACCTTTATTATTAGTAAATTAATTAATAAATAATTAATCAATTATTTTAATTTATGTTGACTTAATATAACATTCAAACACACATATTAATTGTTAGAATTTATTCTTGTCTTTTTATATTATATATTATAGGTTATGCAAAGTATGTTGTCAGCCAGAATATTGATGGTCTACATTTAAAATCAGGATTACTTCGTCAACATATTTCAGAAGTCCATGGAAATATGTTTACTATGAAATGTAATAAATGCAACAGGTATTTTTTTTAAAGGAATAATTCGGGTTTATGTAATGCATTTTTATATTTAATAAAATTTGTATAGTATTTGAGATAAAAAAAAAAAAATATTTATCTTTTAGGTAGGTATTTATGTATAAATATTAATTATTTTGTAATTATGTTTAATTTAAATTATTGTTAAATATTAATGTTTAAATTAATAAGATATTTATTAACATAAATTAATTTGGTGTTTGAATATTATTTTTAATTTTATGTTTAATAGGAGCTTTATAAGTAAAACTGCAGTTAAAACAGTCGGACAACGATGTTTAGGTATTAAATGTTTGGGAAAAACAAAAAGTGGATATCAGTGTCGAGGTTTATTATATGATACCATATTAGACTGGGAACATGAATTACCGGCTGAAGAATTTGAATTAGCAGAATTACACTCGAAGTAAAATATTGTGGTTTTTTTTTTTTTACTTTGATATATAAGCAAATTGTTCTTTTGTTAGCAATAACCACATTCAGTAAACCGCATTTATCATGCATTCATACTCATACATAAAAAATTGTTATGTGTTTTATAAATCTGAATTTAGACTAAAATATCTATATATTGTAAGATTATTACATAAGTTTCATAAAATTCCTTTTTTAAACTGGTGTACATGAAACAGAAAATTTACCAATGAAGTGTTTGCTGACATATTATGTTTATTGTTTAGTAATTTAATACTTCTAAATATATAAATATATAAGGTTGCCTTTTGCACATGATGATGATGAAATATATATACTTACAAGTTACAATAATTAACTAATGTTAAAATTTACAGGGAGGGAAGTATTACATATTTTTTTTTTAGATTCTGAGCGAAGCGAGTGTATTACAAATGTATTGGTTTTACAAAGATTTTATTTTTTTTCATGTCTGAAAGCACGATGTCAGGTAGAAATAATGGTCCGATTATTACGAATAGGTATGCTTTCAGTAGAAAATTGCATCTAATTAGTATTTTATTATGCTTATTTTTCGAATTTTTCAAAAGACTTTCCTTAGACGAGGAAAAACTACCAAAATATGGCAAAAAATCGGCAAATTTCATGATGACTAATAATAAGTTTTGATTGTAGGGATTTGGACATTTTATTGAGTACTAACATAGGTAATATACACGTGTGGTAAAATTTTGGAATGGATTTTGGTTGATTTTCTAGCTAAATGTAGAGTTTTGAATTTTTTTTTAAAAATGTTATCTATTATTAAAATGTCTGAAATTTTTGGTTTAACAGTTTGAAATTTTTTAGAGACCTATTCATATATTAATTAACCCATTTACAAATTATTATAAAAATGGTAAGTAACAATTTGTTTTATAAGCTTTTAAAGTTAAAATCTTTAGTAAAATTGAATATTATGATATTTGATGTGTTTTTAATAGTCGGAAACCATTTTTTCGCGTATAAATAATGGTCGGATTATCATAAATATGGTATGCTTTTAATAGAAAATTGCATCTACTTTGTACTTTCCTTGACTCATTTTTTGAATTTCTTAAAAGTTTTTCCTTGAGTGAGGAAAAACTATCAAAAAATAATGAAGAAACAGAAAAATTCACGGAAATCGTAATTTTGACAAAATTAATTGTAAATTTTTTATTATAACTAATGAATTCTTGACGTAGGGACTTGAAATTTTATTTTAGTATTCTCATAGGTAGTCTTTATACGTAATAAAATTTTGAAACGGATAGGTACATTTTCTGACTAAATATAGACCTTTGAAATGTATTCATAAATGTTTAATATTATAGCTGTAAATTTTGGTTTAATAGTTTGAAAATTTTGTACATTCACAATCATATACTACTTACTCTATTTACAAAATATTTTGTAAATAGTAATTTATAATTTTTTTTATAAGCATTATATTTATAATCTTTAGCAGTATTGAATCTTATGATATTTTATGGGTTTTTAATAGTTTGAAAATGTTTTTTCGGGTATATGAATTGGGTATGTTTTCGTTATTTGTATAGTTTGCATATACAAACTTGTAGATTTATTATTCTATATTATTTTATTATTGTCATGTTTTGGTTTAGTAAATATGATTTATTAATAAAAATGTCATTTTATATGATATTTTTAAATGAAAAAGAATATTATATATTATACTATTATATCCATTATTATAAAAATCAAGTTAATTATTTATAATTTGAGCAAAATGCAATTTATATTAAATTTTTAAATTGTATATAACTTCTTGTTTGATTTTATAGAATGGCAGATTTATGTATATGTTTAGGAACATCATTACAAATACAGCCTATTAATTTTGTTCCATTTAATGCCAAAAAAAACAAAGGAAAAGTTGTTATTTGCAATTTACAAAAGACAAACTGTGTAAGTTTGTAATGTATAATAATTTTATAGATTAAACAAAATATGACAGTTATTTTTATAAAATTGATATTATAATTATTTTTTAAATTTGTTTTTTTATTAAGGATAACAAAGCAGATTTAGTTATTCATACATATGTGGATGATGTGATGAAGTCTCTTATGAGTATCCTTGGAGTGAATAGTGAAAAATATGAGGATACTATTGAGAAAATTAGTACAAATCAAAATTTTAATGATTGGACAATTAATGATATTGATTTAAAAAATGTGCGAAAAATGGCAAAAAGTATAACAACTGTTAAAAAACGGAAAAGACCCGCATCACAACTACTTGAAATAGAATGAAACCCATTATTTCCAAAATAATTATAAGTTTCATATTATATACATATGAAATATTATTAATAATAATTTATAATTTGCATGTACAATAATTCTCAATTCTGTCAATTCTTGTCAAATTCTATGTTTGACAATAATATTATCGACATTGTTAACATTGAGAACTTAAAAGGTTTTAGGTATACCAAAGGAAATCTTTGTTATAATTTATACTTAATATATTAATATTTCTATGGCATATAAAAGCATTTTATCATGTTTTATTATAATTATGATTTTATTATTCATTTAATTTAATTTTAATTATTCCGCATTAAAAAATGTAACATTATTTAACACGTTTATACAATTTTTATAATTTGAAATTTCTATTATAAAATCATTTGTGATGTGATTAAGTTTCATGTTTTCATTTAATAATTATATTGATCTATTAAGTATTTTACTATATGTAATAAACTAATATTATATGTATTATGAATTCAGAAATATATGCTTGTAGTAAACTTTGAGTGGACTTAATTTAACCAATTGGATAAATAAAAGTGAAAGTAATTTTAATCAAAACGACGGAATTCTTATTCATACCAACAATTAATGTCATACTATATCTATCAAATAACTACAATTGTTTTCCGAGACTAGTTGCTTAAAAATAAATGTAAAAGCAAATAATAAACCAATTATAATATTAGCCACATACCGTTCATCAAAATCAAAATTAAATATAAATATTTTTTTACTTGAATTAAATACTTAAATGACTTATGATCTCATTCAAAAAAATTGTATATGGATTAGCAATATAAATATTGACATAATAGAATTAAATGTGTACTGAAATTATTTAAATATATTATCATCGAATAACTTAGCATTTCTGTACGTATACGAGTGGGAAACAAAACTAAGTTTTGTATTGATTAACTTATTCAACTACTGCTGTACTAAGATATGAATCTTAGTTCAGCAGTAGTTAAAACCAGTATAACTGATCATTAAAATTATAGGTAGTTAATCAAAATCACTGACAAATAACATACAGATAATAGAACTAATACAACATAATATATTAATTATAATAAGGTAATTCAATTGTTATCATGTAAGGAATGGACTGGTTTATTTAAAACTAGGCCCATGACTCCAACTAATATTTAATATTATGATGTGCGGTAGCATAAACAATAAAAAATAGTCCCTGGTTTAAACCCTTAAATTCTTTGTATCCCTGGGGCCTGGATTGTCTATATATCATATAGAAGTCTTCTGACTGATGCAGTTAAATTTCTATCGATTTTATAATTTATAAAAATGTAAAAAGTCTTGAAAGAATTAAACTATGAAGACCTATTAAATTGTTTTGAAATGTCAAAATATTAGTTGCCATAGTATAAATAAAGATACCATTATGAGTAAGATATATAATTTACATTGCGATCTAATTCTTAATTTAAAATGCAGTTTAGTACGAACTCTAATAACTTTGTATACTTAGATATAATTATATAAATATATAAATTCAAAATGTTTATCTTTAAGATCATACAAAACGTTTTAATTTATATTTGGCACACAATTTTATATAGTCTTAACTATATTAGTTCAATAATTAAATGTTTGTTTAAACTACCTACAATGACTATCAGCAGCATAAAAGTAAATGATCATACTAAGTTTTTAAACATTATTTAATCAAGTATAAGTAAGTTTAAAATTATAAATTGAAAAATAATAAATATATATATATGTTATTTTTACAATACTATAATGTACTAAACATTACTTAATGTACAGTTGATAACAATCAACTACAGGACATATAATAACTGAATCTAATATTGTTACTGGATCATCAATAAATTCTTAAGTTACCTCATCAGGATAACTAATACTGGTACTAGGAAGTTGTTAAATATTGATCAGAGAATTAATTAACTAATAAAGTATTAAATGTAATTTTAACAAACACTTACATAATACTACGACGTAACAAATAAATCGAGGGTAGTACATATTACTTATTCTAAACAGATTTATTGGAGATTCTGCAGACTTATATGCGATATAAGGATACAGATACTTATAATATATTATTATAGAATAACCTTTAATTTTAAATATTTTTAAATTATTAAATTAAATTTTTATTAATGGTTCTTTGTTAAAAATATCCTTTTAAATTTAAATTTTTTTTATTTTTGTTTTAACCTTATCATAATAACGGTTTTACTTACTACCCGCCTCGTAAATATTTTTTCGGATTTTTGAAAAATGTATTTATTATACATTATAAAGTAATTTATTTGGAATTCAGCAGACTGATGAATATTTTTGGCAAAGAACCATTTTAAACAAAAAAATAATCACAATAATGGGCGGGTTTAAAATTATAAGTTGCACGATAAAAAAAACTTGCTAAAGTTTATACATGAATGACTTTTACGACGTATTAAAATACAGATACATATACGACGTATCCAAATAAATCGAGGGTAGTACATTATACTCCTTAATATAAACAGATTTATTGAAAATTCTGCAGACTTATACACGGTATTAAGATACAGATACTTATACAGTTATACCGTATTATTATCAAACAACATATAATTTAAAAATTTTTACTTTAATATTTCTTTAAATAATAAATTAAATGATATTTTTATTTATATTTCTTTGCCAAAAATACCCTTTTAAATTTAAAATTTTGTATTTTTGTTTTATAATTTATAATTTAGTTTTGTTCTATAAAAACGTTTTTAAGTACTACACCCCACGTGAAATTTTTTTGCATTTTTGTGGGCCTTCAAAATAAAAAAGTGGGAACGTCAATTTAGGATGTTCCTCCTTTGTCCTTTGTCTTCGGAGAAATTAGTGGTTTATTATAATTATTAAGGTTTGAATGCAATTATATTGCATTAGAAAATACGATTCTGAGCGAATCTCAATATATTAATATATATTATACTGATAATCCATTCCAAGATTTTATCACGAGTATAAATTACACATGTATATATTCAAAATAAATTTCAAATTCCTACGATTAAAATTCAAAGAGTTATTATTTCATGATAAAAATTGTCAGTTACGATTTTCAAAATATTTTGTAAATAGATTAAATAGTATATAATTAGGTTTCTACAAAATTTTCAAACCGTTAAATCAAATATTGCAAAAAATATATTTTTATATTCAAAAAAGTTTTCAAGTCCCCACGATCAAAACTCAATTAGTAATCAAGAAATAAAAATAAAAAAATAATAAAAATAATGGAAACCGTAATTTTGTCAATTTTTCGCTTTCCAAGGAAAAAATTTTGGGAAATTCAAAAAATGAGCTAAATAAATTACCAAATAGATGAAATTTTGTACGGAATGGGTACCCTATTTGTGGCAATCGGACTATTATTTCTACCCGAAAAAATGTTTTCATACATCAGAAATAAAAATGCCTATAAAAAAAATTGTCAGTCACAATTTTCAAAATATTTTGTAAAAAGATTAAGTACTATATTATAATGCTTCTATAACATTTTCAAATCAATAAACCGAAAATTGTAGGTAATATTAATTTTTTTTGTAAAAAAGTTCATAGATCTATATTAGGCCAAATAATAAACTAATCAGTTTCAAAATTTTACCACACTTGTATATTACCAATATTAGTATTGAAAAAAAATGTCAAGTTCCTACGATCATTTACTCATCAACTTATCAACTCAATTAGTTATCACGAAATAAAAAATAAAAAACTTACGGAAATCGTAATTTTGTCGATATTTTGGTAGTTTTTCTTTTCCTAGGAAAAACTTTCGAAAATTCGAAAAATGAGCTTAATAAAGTACGAAGATGGTACGATTTTCTACCAAATGCATATCCTACTTGTGATAATCAGACAATTATTTCTACCCGAAAAAATGTTTTCATACATAAAAAAAAAACATCTTTGTAGAAACAATACATTCCTCGTTCCGCTAAGAATCTAATATAAAAGGTTATCTAACATTTCATAATATTTCCATTAAAAAATAAATACTATTTTAAAAGAAATTCAGATTTAATTTTTTTTTTCTTTTGGCTTCACCCAAAACAAAAAAACGTTTTTAAGTACTATTCCCCTCACAAATTATTTTCTGATATTTGATAACCTTCAAAATATAATATAAAATTTAATTTAACATTCCATAATATTACCAAAAAAATAAATAATATTTTAAAAGAAATTCTGATTTTAATTTTAGATCCTGGGCGGAGCAAGAAATGTATTATTTCTACAAAATGTTTTTTTTATGTATGAAAACATTTTTTTGGGTAGAAATAATTATCCGATTATCACAAATGGGGTATACTTTCGGTAGAAAATCATGTCTAGTTGGTACTTTATTAAGCTCATTTTTTGAATTTTTGAAAGTTTTTTCCTAGGAGAAGATAAACTATCAAAAAATGGCAAAAAATCAGCAAAATTATGAATTATAATTTTTTATTTTTTATTTCGTGATAACTAATTGAATATTGAACGTAGAGACTTGAACTTTTTTTGAGTATCAACATAGGTGTTCTTTATTAGAGAAACAAATTTGAAATCGATTGGTTGATTTTCTGGCTAAGTATAAAGGTTTGAAATTACATTAATATTACATGCAATTTTGGGTTTAACGGAAATCGTAATTTTGATGAAGTTGATTTTAGGTTTTTTATGATAACTAATGCAATTTTGAACAAAGGTACTTTATTTTTTTAAAAAATACTGACATAGGTAATATACAAGTGTGGTGAAATTTTGGAACGGATTGGTTAATTTTTTGGCTAAATATAGAACTTTGAACTTTTTTCCAAAAAATTTTAATATTTCCTGCAATTTTTGGTTTTCGGTTTGAATATTTTATCAAAGTCTAATCATATACTACTTAATCTTTTTAAAAAATATTTTGAAAATTGTGACTGACAATTTTTACCATGAAATAACTCCTTGAATTTTGATCGTAGAAATTTGATATTGTTTTTGAATATATACATGTGTATATAAATATATATATTCTATATATATTCTAAATATATATATTCTATATATATTTACACTCGTGGTAAAATGGATTATCAGTGTAATATATATTAATACATTGAGATTCGTCCAGAATCGTATTTTCTAATGCAATATAATTGCATTCAAACCTTAATAATTATAATAAACCATTAATTTCTCCGAGGAACAAAGGAGGAGCATCCTAAATTGACGTTCCCACTTTTAAATATTTTAGATTCTGATATATAATTCCCTAACCACCTTAAGTTGGCTTCCAACCAATACAACTCATATAAAAGTTTAGTCGAATTTATATTTTGTCTTGTATTGTGAACTGTAGAAAAAAATTTAAATTCTGGAGTCTTACGTTATCCACTAAATTTATACAAAAAAAAAAAATATATATATATTAATATCCTTGCATAAAATTAGATAAACAAATTATTAATATATTATAGTAAATGAATATAAACAATTCAAAATAGTGCAAAAATATGTCAATCTATAAGTATCAAACCACAAATAAAACTATTTAAAAATTAATTTAATTTAAAATTTGAGAAACGTGAAACTTTGGAATTTTTCTAAATACTAATATATCATATTAAATCTTACGAAACAGATGAAATATCATTAAAATTAGTAAAAAATAATTTCAATTGTCTATAGCAACTATTTTTTGATGAAAATGCAACATTAAAGACGATTTAAAAAAAAAATAACGAAATTGTTTGAGTTATTTTATTTACAGTTAATAATATTCTATACTTTACTTATTATTAATAGCCTAATTTTGTTTATATATTTTTAAAATAATTTAATTATCTTTATTATTTACCAAATCGTTTAATAATACATTTATTAAATTTTACTTATTGTCAATGATTTAATTTGTAAACTTAAAAATTCAATTTTATTGGTATTAAATTAAAATTGTAGTGTTCATATCGAATAGGAATATTATTATTTATCATAGATTACACATTCAAAACTTTAAACGAAATATTTTTATTATAAACAATATTTTAAATAAAATAAAAATAAAATAAAATTGTTGTATTTAAGTTAAATAGGTACTATTTTATATTTTCAATACCTATTAAAAATGTATATTAAAACAAACACGGCGCTATGTATAGGCAATTTTACTACACCCGTGTAATCAAAATATTGATACATCAATTTCTTTGTTTTTAATTAAAATTTTTCTATTTTAAAACATGATAATATAATGATAATACAAATTATCTTGGCATCAGTAGAACAATTGCGTCCAGTGCACTATGATTAATTTCATTTAAATGTTTTAGTACAGGCGGACCGCGGTCCGGCTACGGACCGCGAACACTTTTTTTATGGACCCTTATCAACGGAGTAATTTTTAAATTTGTATAATATAAATATAGAAACTATAAATACATATAAATATATATACCTACTTATTAACGTGTGTAAAATACAATTTGAATAAATAACTAAGTATAAATACAAATTTATAAAATATATATACCTATTTATTAACGTGTGTAAAAGTCATTGAAATTGTTTGGACCGCGGAAAGTTTGTTAAGTTTCAAAACGGACCCCATAGAAATTAGTTGGTGACCATCTGTTCAAGTACCTTATCGATACTAGAAACATTTTCTTATTTATATAATTTTATACCGATCGACAAAGAAGTAGGATCATCTGAATATCATTGCTATCATCATCTACATCTTTACCAAAAGCATAGTCAACAATCACTTCTGTAGAACTTTGTTTGGGTTCTTCAGGTTCCAAAATCCATTCTTTATTTAATTAATATTGGTTGGTAATAAAAAACAACTAAAAGCAATAAATTTAATACAGGTACTTAAATAATATTAATATTAAACAATTTTATTAAATCGTTTGTAAAAGAATAAATCTAATATAATACAATTTTCTTCATTTTAATTTTTGAAAAATTAAATGTCAACATTTTTAAATAAATATATGATTATAAAAATAAATATTATAATTACTATATTGAATTTATAAATAAATCTACAGTAGGTATTGCGATCAAATTCTTATCGTCTTGATAGATATTGTATTGGGTGGTTACAATAATAATTTTTAAACGAATTTTTTTTGACATTAACTATGTCAATGGTATTTTATTATAAATTATAATATATGAGATATGACTAATTACCAGAGTACATGCATAGAGATAAAACATAATAGTTAAGTTTCTTAATTTTTTCATAGTTTAATGATTGAATCAAAATCTGTGTTATTGAATTAAAGAAGAATTAAATTTTTAATTATTTATAGACTTTAATATTAATACAATATAAATGTTTAATTGACAATACTTCTTCACATGAGTAGGGTTTTAGAAATTATAATGCTAGTTCTGATAAGTACGAAATATCCCAGTCGTGTAACTTTAATTTTAAACCGGACCATCAATGTGATTAATTTTTTTTTTTTAAATATGTTTCTTTGGCAAAAATACTCATCTGTCTGCTAAATTTCAAAAAAATCTGTTTCTATCAAGTAGTATGTCCTACCATCTATTTATTTGAATGCGTCGTATAAATCATTCATGTATAAACTTTCGCAAGTTTTTTATTGTTTTACCTAACCTAACCTAGCACATAATACATAATATAAATCAATTTATTTAAAATTTAGTAGACTGACGAATGTTTTTGGTGAAGAACTATCTTTAAAAAATTAATTAATCACAATGATGTTCGGATTTAAAAACTAATTTGATAGTCATTTTTATTTCTAGTTTTTAGATAATTAAATTATAAAACTTAATTATTCCCACTGAACGTTAAAGATATCGATAACCAGAGTACCGTACTCATAGGGTAGAACTTAGGAGTCAAGTTTCGAAATTTTGTCACTGTTTGTTGAATTTATATTTCTGTTATTAAATTAATTTAAAAAATAATTAATTTTTGAAATTGTTTTAGTGTTAAACATACTATCTCTTCCACTAAAAACTCCAGAATCGAACCACCGAAATTTCTTTATTTTTATTTGGGTTACGTTTATAGAGTGGTGTAAATATAAAGATAAATTCCAAATGTTAACAAATCTTCAAGATTTGAAGATTTCAAGAAGAAATTAATAATGCACTAATAAATAGTAAAAACAATAATAACCAAATATTATAAACGTACATAATAAAAAATAATGATTACAACAGATTTATAGAAGTCCAAAATACAATATTGATAACTAATTTACGAGTTTTCGATTCAAATGAATTTTTCAACAAAAATAAAATATTCTGTAATAATTACTCCCATTATAATTGATAATATAATTTTGAGTTTATCATGTTTGTTGATCCTTCAATTAAAAGTAATCTAAATGAAATAATAATTGAAGGCAAATTTATATTAATTTACTATAAACAAAATTCTTTTTATTCTTACGATTTTCCTAGATTATTTAGAAATATTATGACATTAAAAGAAGTTATTTTAAAATAAAAAATAAAAGAAATATTTATTCCAAAACATTAAAATATTAATTGTGCTTAGTTTAGAACAATGATTAGGTACATATTTAAAGAATTTAAGAATACAGATATTAATATTAATATAGGACAAAATTAAGGTAACATAGTTTTATCTGACGAAGAAAAAACCATATTTTTTCATGAAGCACATTGCTATTCTACGGGAGGACACTTTGGCCTAATATTTAAAACATTAAATTAATTAATTCAGTCGGGTTATAAATGGGATAAAATAAAAACAAGTTACCTATATGTACAATCACATATAATTCTACAAAAATATAACATATTACTCGTATATTATTTAATATTTATGCATTTTATAACATGATCATTGTTTCGCGTTATTAACATTGATTTCTAGTCCTCCTCACGCCTATTTCTTAATTCTTACATTTTTAAATCAACATACCCATACTGATTGAAAGCAAACTGCTAATTTATCATTTTTTCAAAACATTCATCTCATTTAATTGATTGTCAAATGATATTTTCACAAATAAATTTAATAGTTCTTCCTTGACACACTAGAATTTTTCCTTCCTTCTCATTCCTTTTTCCTTATTTAATTATATGTTAAACTCCCCTGAAAATCGTCTAAATATGTGTCTTGCAAATAAAGACCCAACAATAAATTAACCAAATCTTTCATACAATTTTAAACATTTCAAATTTTCAACTACCATTTGTCTAATTATTTCTATTATTTTACCATCTACTTAGTATTAATATATTATCACTTATTATTATTGGTAATTTGTAAATATCTCATAATCTCTTTATCAGTCTGTTTTATCTCAAACAATCCAAGTAAAAAATGTAATAAAAACATGTTACTTATGTAGCTGTGTCATAAAAACAAATCCACCTTAAGAAAAAAATAAAAATCTAATGTATATAACTACTACGTAAAAAATGAAGACTCTTCGGACAAATTAAGTCCAAAATGAAATGGTCTTTATAAAATAATTGAGATAATAATAGAGTTAAACAATAAATAGTTAACGCTATCATTAAAATAAAAAATAAAAACATTAAAGTCCATACAGATTAAAAAAAAGTAGGAAGGTCGATTTTGGATGTTCCAAAATCTAAATGTTCCTAATTTTTGGAAATTAGTGGTTTATTATAATTAAGATTTGAATGCAATTATATTGCATTAGAAAATACGATTCTGAGCGAAACTCAATATAATACTAATACAATATATATAATACTGATAGGTCGTTCCATAAGTTTATCACGTGTGTGAAATAAAATACCTATGAAAAAACTCAAAAAAAATTTAAAGTACCTATGTACAAAATTGCATTAGTTATCATGAAGAACCATAAATCATATTATAAGTATTGTATAAAACCTAATAATGTAAACCCGTTCAACGAGATTTAGAATTAAGAAATGAAAAAGTACCACTAACTATAAGAGAAGTAATATTAGATCATTCTTTTTCACTTCCCACTGAAAATCATAGAATATATTATAACACTATATTCAATTGCGTAGACGTAATTTAGGATTAGAATAATTATATGTAACTATTTTTTAAATTATATAACTTATTTAAATTATTACCAATTATTTTGTATAACCTTGTATTATACTTAATAATTTTAATCATTAAGGGCGGTAGTGTCGTGATTACAGTGTTGTCGTTTTAGCCATTTTCAAGCTAGTTCTAGCTTTTTTTGCAACCTATCTAGCTTTAAAATTTAGCATCTAGTTAAAGAAAAAACAATGTTGTTACATATTATCACATTTCTTACTATTTAACTAATGAAATAATGATTTTTAACTTGTTTAATAGTTTAATATTACGAATTTACAAATAGTTAGCAATTTCTAGCTAATATATAAAACAGCTGTTACTTTTTGATCAGATTACATAACGGCAACACTGATCTGGCATTTTCTAGAACTAGATAAAGGACCATAGTGTCTTAATTCGTGCTGTGTAATGTACTAATCGTAAACAAGTATATATTATAAAATATAATGGCTCATTGTCATTTACTGATTTGTTTTCTCGTGATTAACATGGCCGTTTAGACTTTTTTTTGTCAATTCTCGCATCAACAATATTGAATGTTTATTATTAAATAATTTGTTAATTATACCATAGTCATTTATTTATTTAGTATCTATAGTATATGTTGTTATAATCGAGTATATAGTGCTTTATAAAAGTATGTACATATAGTTTATGTTATTACTCTACAGCTATTCGGTTGGGACTTTATCTGATAAGACGGACATTATATAAACTTCATCTACAATTCTACAGGTGCGATATCCATTTTGTTTACAAAAAACTTTAAAGCGTTTGATTATTTTATAATGAGCATTTGTATGAATGTATGGTTATCAACGTTATAATATGAAAATAATTTAATCTGGGATATAATTTTTTTTTACATATAAGTATTAAGTTCATTACCTCAATTAATTTACGGTTCATAGACTCGAGACTGGTGCCGACTAAAGTACAAATTAGTAATTTATTTATAAATGATTTATGTAAGATAATAATTTGTACTTAGACACTATACAGGCTAATTAGAATATTACTTAAGTCATTTGCACTGATGTCTATCGTAAACTGCATACAGTTTATTATAAATCGATAAAAAAATGAAATATAATTTATTTTAATTAATAATATTGTGTTGTAATATTTATTATTAAGTGGTAAACTTATTATTTAATTAATTTTTTTAACACAAAGGGTCATTAAAATAGTTTTTACATATGATTACTGATTTATGGTTATTAATTTATTATAATATTCCTATTAATAAATAACAAAGCTAAGCTAGAAGTATTTAAACTAATCTGTGTTTATACTTGTATAGTTTTTTACTTTTGTTTCTATGTTTTTATTGAACTATATTTTATTTTATAGAAATCATATACCGAAATGGATGACACCGGTTCTGATTATTGTAGACGAGATAATTCTGTAAAATTTTATGAGTAAGTACTTTTTATAATATGCTCAAGATGAATTTACTGTGTATTGATTGTATTAAAAATTGTACAGAATGGAATGGATAAATCTATCAAAAAAAATGGATATTGTTGAATTACAAGAAGATGCTATAAATGGAAAATTAAGGAACTCTAGATTTAGAAGTATTTGTTGGCGTCTTTTTCTGAACATTTTGCCACCAGATTCATCAAAATGGTTAACAATTATTGAAGAATCTCGTACCAAATATAAAATTATTCAATTGAATAATTATAATGATCCTCACACACAGGATTCTGGACCAGACAATCCATTATCACAAGATGATAATGTGTGTTTTCCTTATTGTCTATTAGTTATGGGTTGAGCTAAACTTTGTCTTATATTTATTAACCTGAACCACCTATAAAACTATTTGTAATTGATAATGTACACTATGGTGTACTTAAATTGTACATTATTTTTTAAATAAAAATTATTAATTTAAATTTAAAAAATTAATAATTTTTAATAAAATATTATTTACTCAACACCTTATTATATTTAGGTATACCTCAATTTATTTAAAATAGGTTCAATTTTTTCCTATATAGAGTTCAATTCATGTAATAAATGTATATTATTTATTTTTTATTAATTATTTATATAAAAATAAATTATCATTTTTAATCAATTCATTTTTTTTAGAACTAATAAAATAATGTAATCATTATAAAAGCTATTAAGTATTGTTGACTACAAGTCTTCAAAATAAATGATTGTAGAAATATTATAAATTGTTTTAAGTTTCCATATAAATTTTAAATTGCCTCATAATTTATAAGGCTATAAATAAACTATGATAGCATTTTTGGTAAATTTGATTTAAACACTTTCCCCCATTGTTTCTTTTCTGGAATTTTTATCAATGGATTTTTTAATTTCATATTTGAACTAATTACTAAAGGCTTGGTTCAGTTTAAATTTTTAAAGTTTGACTCATCTATACTTATTGTAAAAGCATATCTATAACTAATTAATTTGTTCTATATAATTTATTTTAGAGTATTTGGAATAAATATTATAAAGAAACTCAGTTTAAAAAAATTATCCAGCAAGATGTGGTCCGGACATTTCCAGATAATACTTATTTCAAAGAAGATAATATTCAAAAAATGATGCTTAATATTTTATTTTTATACTCGATGGAACATCCTAATTTATGTTATAGACAAGTATGTATAATTTAAATTATAATTTTAGTTTGAAACAATACAAATAATTAACCTATTTTTCTAATTTTTTGACATACTTTTTTTTAGTTTTTATTTGAATAATTTAAACATGGAGTCTTTTATACTTTAAATAGGAAATGATGAAAATATTCATATTGTCTAGAAATTAATGTCCAATATTATTTGGAATACCAAATACATACAATTTAAATACCATTTATGTTAATTAACAATAAATAATAATGTTACATTTAAAATTAGTATGTATCATAATTGAAAACATTAAATGTTAATTATTAAATATATTTCATTATTTACATATTTAATATGATGAAGTGCAACTTAGATGGACAGTATTACACATTAGGCTCCATTGCTTTATAATCAAAGTTTAAAAAAATAGACTTGATATATAAACGTATATAAAATATATATATTATATACTATTTCTTATATTTTTATTATTTTTTTTATATAAAACATTATTGACTAGGAAATTATGTTGCTATTAAACATGTATCATTTTTGGCCATAACATAATATAATATAATATTAAATATTACATGTGATATCTTAATATAATAATTATAATAATAATAATAATAGATGACAGTCTATCATAATAGATACTACAGGTATTGAAGTGTTTAAACTTGTAGATTTTCATTCTCTTTTTTTATTTTGATCCTAAATAAAATGTTATAAAATTATTATTTTCTATACTTAATTTTTTTTTTTTTTTAATGCAGGGTATGCATGAAATTCTTGCACCATTATTATTTGTACTTGATTATGATTATAAGTCTTTACTTCATGTTTCAAAACATTTATCTTCAGTTGAGTAAGTTAAATTAAATTTTTTTTAAAACCATTTAATTCATAATTACATTTAATTTTAATTTAGAAATTTAATTCAAATCCTCAACCCAGCATATTTTGAAGCGGATGCATAGTAAGTACTTTATAGTAATTAGCGTTTTAAAAATTAGTTCTTATAATTTTAATATTATTTTCATTACTTTAAGTGTAATATTTGAAAATATAATGGAAATTATAAAAGATGCTTATAATTTCAATGATAATGTCATGTATTCATCAGAGCATTTGGAAGCTGAAAATATTATAGTAAGTTTATACAATATATTTTCTTACATTATATAAATATTTTATGTGTTATTAATGGTTTAAGAATTCTACAAATGAAAGTGAAGTTTCTAGAAAACTTTCTAAAATTTCCATAATGTTATCAAAACATGATCCAGAACTTTATAGACATTTGTTGGATTTAGAAATATGCTTCCCAACTTTTGGAATGTAAGTAGATTTTAGTATTATTTAAATTTAATATGTATGTAATTAGAATAAATATAATTTTTAGTTGTTGGTTGAGATTACTGTTTGGAAGAGAATTCTCATTAGATGATTTATTAGTATTGTGGGATTCAATTTTTGCCAAATCATATCAAAATGTTGAATTAGTGAATCATATTTTTGTTGCTATGCTAGTTCTTTTAAGAGTTCAGTGTAAGTATATTATACTAAATTCTACTATTTTAGCTGATCTACTATATTTTTTTAACATTTTATATTTTTAGTACTTAAGAGTGATAATTCAAATTGTTTAAATTGTTTGATGAATTCAAATGTTGACGTAATGTCCGTTATTAGTTATGCTTTACATATGTCAGATCCAGAGGTAATATTAAATTAATTTAAATTTATTAAATTTATTAAAATTGTATTTTATTGTAGACATATATATTACCTTCTGTGATTACATCTCTCAAGCATGATACAACATGTGACAACTTAAAGACCAATATTATAAATCATAAAATAAATATACCTGAACGGTTAGTATTCATATTATATTTTAGATTCTGAGCGAAGCAAAAAATGTATTGGTTTTACAAAGATGTTTTTTTTATTTTTGTGTTTGAAAACACTTTTTTGGATAGAAATAATAATCTGATTACCACAAATAGGGTAGCAAATTGTATCTAGTTTGTACTATATTTAGCTCATTTTTTGATTTTCTCAAAAGTTTTTCCTTGGTGGAAAATCGCAAAATTATGGTTTCTGTTATTTTAAATTTCTATATTTCGTGACAACTAATTCAGTTTTGATTGTAGGGACTTGAAAGTTTTTTTGAGTATCAACATAGGTGTTCTTAATTAGAGAAATAAATTTGGAATCGATTGGTTGATTTTCTGGCCAAGTATAGAGGTTTGAAATTACATTAATATTACATGCAATTTTGGGTTTAACAGAAATAATAATTTTGATGAAGTAGATTTTAGGTTTTTTATGATAACTAATGCAATTTTGAATGTAGGTACTTTAATTTTTTTTTGAGTTTTCTCATAGGTAATTTACACACATGGTTCTAACCTATCACTATATTATAATGTATTATATTGAGTTTAGCTCAGAATCATATTTTCTAATGCAATATTATTGCATTCAAATCTTAATTATAATAAACCACTAATTTCTCCGAGGAACGAAGGAAGGACATTCAAAATCAACCTTCCCTCTTTTTAAATATGATTTATTATTTAATATACTATATTATTGTAAATTATTCATAAATGTTAATTTTTTATAGCACATCTCATTTTATTTTTGTTCTTTAACACAATATAGAAAAATGATAGTCTATGGTTTAAACACATGTATTGGCGTATTAGGTTGTATTAGGTTTAAGTGTGACTTCTGGGAAGCTACAGATTTTTTTGCATATGATGGCTTCTGGGCTCTTTTGCTAGCTGGGATAAATTTACTAATAAGCCCAATTTTATAACATCATGTTTTAATGTTATAGTTAACCTAAAGCCATCTTCGATACCTTAATATAAGATGAATGACATCAAGGTAGCATTGTATATTATTACTTCTGCTATTATTACTGCCCAAAATTGTTAGCATACATTCGATAAAACCAATATATTCTTTGTTCGCTGAGAATCTAAAAAAGTTGTAAAACTACTAATTTTTTTTATTATTAATAATAAATAATAATATTAGTGTATTATACTATAAAGATATAAAATAGTATATTTTATTTCATTTTGAGTAACAAGTATTATATGATATTTAACAATATAGTAAGCTATTGCGAGTTGTTTCTTTTTAAATCATTAAACATTTTACTTTATTATGACTTATCATTAATAAATTTAATTGATATTATTTTAGACCATCCAGATTTGTTAATAATACTTCACATAATCTATTAGAGGTAATTCCAATTTAAAACTTTTTTTTTATAAATACTATATAGAAATCATTCTAATTGTCAGGTTTCTTTTTTTTTTTAGGAATTATCGGATAGAGTAAAGTTACAGAATTATTATGCAATTTTAAATCCGATGATACCTAATACCAATATTGAAGGGAGGCGGGCTCTTGATGGTATTAAAGAGGTAATATATAATATATAGTAAATAATAATATTTTTTAGTTCTTTTATTTATGTAGTAATAAAAAAATGTAATTGTTTTGTATATTCAGTTATGCAGGGTATCTAGTTTCCCTTCTAGACCAGGAGTTATTGAAATGGGAAAAGACGTTTTACAAAATACGTCTCAAATTCAGGCACCACCTCATACGCCTGAAACACCAGAAGCCTCCTCACCAGTATTACCACCTCCTGCTACTACCATCACTATGAAGGTATTTAGTAGGACAGAAAAATCATCCGAATTGCCCATAATTGGAGCACCAAATAAAAATCCGCTGAAATTACTAAAACGGTAAATATATTTGACACAATTTTACTAGATTTATTTATAAAATTAGAATACTTATCATTTAATAATTTTAATTTTCTGTGATATTTAATTTAACTAGTTTTACAATGCCAATGGTACATTTATATTTTATAGTATACAGTTTAATGTGTTTTTTTTTAACTACTGTATATTTTGTTATTATAAAACATTAAAATAGCAATATGTTATTTATAAATCATTTTTATATGATAATGAATAATAATAATAATAATAAAATAAATTAAATATTTTAATTTCAAAACAAATATGAATTATTTAGTATAACGTTGACTAAAGTGATAGGAATTTGATGTTGATTGACATTGTTGGTATTAGTTTTACCTTATTATTTGTGAGCACCCCCTTTTTTACAAATCACTTTTTAAACATACAATTAACAAAAATCAAATTTAATCAGAGATAGATTGTAATAATTTATTACTTATAATTTACATACATATATCTGTCTCTTTAACTTCTTATGTTCTATATTTTTCAATATTATTACAAGTTATTTTTATATATTTATACAAATAAAAAAACAACAATGGCATAGGGACTTTTGGTACCAACATTATTATCTAGTAATAAATTACTATAAAATTTAAATAAATTTTTAAACATCAATAGAAGGTATTAAAAAATAATTCAATAATACAATTTTGAATGGTCTTTCTTCACCCATTCAGTTCTCGGAGAAATTTATTATAATTAATTTTGAATGCAATGATATTGCACTCGAAAATATGATTCTGAGTGACACTCAATATAATACAATATATAGTTTTTAATACTCAAAACAATTTTCAGGTCCTCACGTTCAAAATTAAATTAGTTCATATCACGAAAAATAGAAAATATAATTTACAGAAACTGTAATTTTTTAGTAGCATTTTTCTCCCAAGGAAAATTTGAGAAATTCTAAAAATGAGTTAAATTAAATACAAACTAAATGCAATTTGCTACCGAAAGCATTCCCTTCATGTGGAAATCAAATCATTTTTTTTACCTGAAAAAGTGTCTTTAGGCTTAACCTGCTCATATGTTAATTTTATGATCCATAAATATGATTTTTCTTGATAAATAATATTCACAAAGAATATATATTTTTTTTTGTATTTATCATAAATAGTCATATGAACATTAACAATAATTATCGCTAATAATTTTTGCAAATATTATGATCTAATTTAAGAATTATAAATAAAATAAATACAAAATGTAATTAATAAATGTTTTAAAATTATTTTTTAATATTCTAAAAGATCCCAGTACCCCATAATATATGCAGATTTACAACACATTTACAAAAAATTCAATATTTTTTTTTATACACAATGGTAATATTAAATTGTAGAAAAAAAAAAAATGAAAATAATAATAAATTAATATAAATCATAGACTAATAAAATATTATTTATATTGATTACAAAAATAATGTACTCTCTTTGGTATTTACAATTTGTTTTATTACCGAATTATGAAAAAAGAAATAAGATATTGTTAGTCTGTTGAATAGAGTTTTATTTATGTTTTATAGTTATAAAAAAAATATATTTTGTTCTTTACAATAGAATAAAATAAATTATATACTACAAACTTAAATCTAGCATTGTAATACGAGTGTAATAACTAATAAGAATAACTAAAAATTGTGCACTGTTAAAATTAAATTTTAGTTTACAGAAAAAAATTATGTTTAGTTTAATAATAATAATAATATAAATATATATATATATATACATGAGTATATATACATATTCATTTTAAGGTAAGATAAAAAGGAGGGAAAATAGAAATAATAAATAAATATTCATAAATATGTTATGGTAAAAATCATGGACCATTGATGCAGTAACAAAAATATTTTGTTTATAATATAATGATAGTATATTATTTTTAAGTACCAATTTTATTTTTATAAAAAAAAAAAAAAAAAAACAATAACAACAAAAAGTATGTAATTAATATTAATTAATTATACATTAAAAATAAAATAATATAATAACAAAAATTAGTTACTTTCAAAATTAAGGCAATTTAAATTTTAAACGATATAAATAAAATCGTCAATATATAATATATATTTTTTTCTCAAATAATTGGGACTAGTTGCAAAATAACTGGTTCACCATTACTTACATTTATATAGAATCTAATTTTTAGCATATACTTTTGTATACGCTTAAGCAAACTATATGGATTTGGTTATTTCATGCGATTAACTATTAGATCGGGTACAACCAATAGAGATTTTTGATACGGTGACTCGGCAATCTTGCCAGCCAACCGAGTTGCCTCAAGACAATGTTTTTTGGCAAGGAACCGTGTCTGTTCAAGACCTTGTGATTTGTGCACCAACTCAAAAGCACGTTCTGCATCGCCTGGTTCTTGGAATCGTCGCATAATCATTGCGTTCAACTCGGGGTACTGTAAAAAAAGTCTCATTATTTTAATTTTATTTTTTTTATAATATTGAATAGTGAATTTAAATTGTATTCTTTCATCAAAGTTTCAATATTAAGATGATGTCAGCACTCAGTACCGAGTCTTATTGTCATCCATGTTTTTCTTAATAGGAATTTTCGAGAAATCCATTTTACATAATATCATGGTTAAAAACTATAGCGTTTTAAAAATCAAAAACTTAATAAACATAATAAACATAATAACTATTTAAGATAGTATTAAATGTTGTATTAGATATTCCTCTTTTTAAATTAAATAATAAGGTGTTTCAAGCACTTTAATTTTAACCTAACCCAGTTTTTTGCAGTGTGATTTTGCTATAAATTTTCATATACGCATAATATTCCATTAATATTTTTGATTAGAGTTATGTTTTAAAACAGTAAAATTCTTGAATTTAAACAGATATTGCTGAAAATCATATAGCATAACTATTTTGTTAACAAAATGTTTTTATGATACAATGATACATAATATTAATTTTTGTGAATAATAATATAAAAAAGTTTTATTAATAATATGAGTGTATCATTTAGGGTTGTAATTAAATGTTAAATAATTGTGTACGTTCCAATACATTTTTAAATTAAAGATTAATAAATATAAATTTAACTTTAAACTTTAAAAGTTTTTTTCTATTCTAATAATAAATTAATAGGGAGGACATGTAGCATTATGCTGTATATATTTTTTTATAGTTTTGGTTTGCAGTTCAAGTTATGTGGGCCAAACAAAAAAAAAAAATAATATATATAATATTGGTTAAATTGTACAATAAATAATAAATAAATAGACGTTTATTGTTTTTAATAAATTCAATTATATCAGAAGAAGACTAATCATATAAGAAGAATGAAAATCTTGTAATTAATAAAATTTGTTAAAAATTAATTTTAAGTGCTTATTTTGAGGTTTTTAAGGGAATATATTCTTGCATATTTTGTGGTTATTTAAAACTACAAGTCCTCTCTATCCTAATAATTAACTATATTCAATTAAATTGCATTAAATACATTTTACTTACTCTAATGTAATTTTTAGCTTTGAACAAAATGATAGAGACGTAGTTAGAAAAATTAGTTGTAGTGACTTAAAAATCGACGAGTTGGCAAAAGAAGTATTCGAAACAAACATCAATACAGTAGATGAAATCGCCATTCAAGGAGAATCAATCGATATTGAGAAGCAAAACTTTGCCAACACAAACAGTGTAGTGAAGTTTATTCAGATAATGCCAGATAATAGTGATGAGCACAGCAACAAACAAAATCATGTGATGGATTTAATATCAAAGAAATGTTCTATTCAAAGAGATTGTACAAGCAGTACTGTTGGACCAAATATACAGAAGCTGGATAAAAAAACTAAAAGGGTTAATTCAGTAAGACAAAAGAAGGATAAAGTATCCAAGATAATAAGCAATTACCCTAAACCAGAGTGTGCGTATGCTGGTCTGATTGGTATTGCATTGAAAAACTCAAGGACCGGCTTTATGGTCATTGGTGAGATTTACGAGTTCTTACGCATGCAATTTCCATTCTTTGAAGATACGACTACATACTGGAAAAATTCTATTCGTAAATGTTTGAATGAAAACTTGTACTTCCATACAGATGCCACAACACTTCCAATTAACTGGAATAAAAAATTAAAATGGCAAGATAACATATCTTGGTACATAAACCAACAAACAGCCAATAAGTTAGAACTAATTATACGTAATTGGTCACACATCGACCCGATATCCGCCAAAAAAACTATGAAATTCCCTGAAAGCCTTAATATTCTGGTACAAGGCAGGTCTATTGAAGATGTTGATCACAACAGTGAATTTTATGATTTACTTGAACTGGCAAAGTTCAAAGAAATACCTGAAATAATTCCTCATGGAACAAATGGAAATTACTCAACTGTTTCATTTGAAAATTTTGCCAATATAATTTTAAATAACACAAAAAATGAAGAAGAAGTTTCTGATTCACTTAGACTGATGACGTTTCAAGAAATGCTTGAAGAAGTACCCCATGAGTCAAACGAAAATTACCTAAATATTTCAGATAAAAATGTTGACATTACATTTTTAAATGACATAAATCATGAGGAAGAAAATAAAATTAGGAAACCTATTCATATGAAACGTCCGTTGAACGCGTTTATGATATGGTCAAAAGGTGAGAGAATGAAAATTGTCAAAGAAAACAGGTTTGTAAATCAAATTGAAAGTTCCATAATACTTGGCAAAAAATGGAACAAGTTGACTGTGGAGGAAAAAGCACCATATTTTCTAAAGGCTAAGATTCTCAAAAAAAAACATGAATTGGAGAATCCAAATTACAAGTATACCCCAAAACGAAAAAAAAAAATGTTCTTTGACAATTAAGAATCGTCATTCATTAATCGATGAATATTGTTGTTGATCAGAAATACCTCAATATAATATCTTAATAATTACTTTTACAAATTAAAACTAAAATAGTTTCATTAACTTTAAATTTAAAGAACTTTTTTTAATTTTTATTATAATTAATAGTTAATAATATTGTGTCAAAACTATAAGTTATATTCAATCATTGCTAAATTCTAGTTCATATTTACTACTTATAAAATGAGCATTTATTAAAAAATTGTTTTAAATATTAAATATGGTATTATATACTCATTACTCACTATATGTTAAGAAATATTTTTTTAATGTATAGATAATATTCTTATGTTACTAAAAATTAAGTTATTGATCAAACATTCAAACTGGCATGTCCTTACATGCTAAAAGATGGTGTATCAGTTGATTAGGCCTGACGTGACAAGCCGGACAAAATTATACTGGTTATCAATTAAATTTAAATTTATTTTTTACTATATATATTTTCATTGTATTGCAGTGGCAGCGTGAAGTACATCAGATTCTAAGACAATATTAATGTTTAGCCACCCACCTACCCTATTTATATTAACGGACTTCACACACATGCTATTTCACATGAAATAAGCATTAAGTTCTCTAACCTTACCTCTCATAACCGCTGCCACTGTTGTATTGCATACATATGTGATATGCCTGATGGTTGTTAATTATATTTTTATTTTTACTATTATCGATCTCAATATTATATTATATTTTACTTATAAAATAAGCTTTAAAATAATTTCTATTTCATTTCTATTTGTGTATAATATAGCAGTTATACTTATATTCTATAATAAAAGTAATGTTAATAACTGTTGCTAATTTTATGAAAATGTAATATTCCTTTATTTTTAAAATTTATATATTTAAATAGATACACCAAACAAAATGTCCAGGATTTCATTTTGGTATTGGTATTAACTTAAAATAATAAAATAATAAGTAAAAGCTGGTATGTAAATTAAAAATTATTCACCTATTTATTTAAATTTGGGGTGGTTTGTACACCCATAACCACCATTTCAGCACACCCCTGGGATATACTCTCAACATGCTTGAAGACTGTTCTTGAGGACTATAGAGTATAGTCAATGAGACTGGACACTACCAGTGAGAAATATTTATCCTGTGGTAAGCTCATGTGCCAGAACTCCGTTTTTAGTCATTTTTTGCCTACTCGAACACGATTATTCATAAATATAAACTACCTATATTTTTAATTTAATAATTTAATCCTAGTTGACTAATTTTTACATACAATTAAATTTTACTTTACATATATGATCATATCGTATTAAATAAATTTAGTATAATTTGCCATAAGTTTGATTACTTTTTCATTTAAAACTATAAAAAAAATTGTATTTTTTTTTTATAAAATACGATTTAAAATAATAAATGTACTTTTATTTCTTCTCCCCACATACGCCTTACCACAGAACAAGGCAAGAGGGTGACACACGAAGAATTGCACCACAGGCAGCGAAAAAATAATAACAATCTTGTTTATTCTCTTACTTTTTATAACAGCTTCGATTAATGTCCATATTTAACCGATAAAATGTAATTGTTTTTAAAGTTTAGATGAGTCATGAACAATTCTCATAGCTGTGTAAATAATTATACTAATAGCGTTTAGGTGTTTAATAATAATTATACATTGCATAGTCACTCGTTTAACCAATGCCGCAATATGCCCGTGTACTACCTACTTACAATTCCTTGAATATAACTCCACCCTCTTTCTTTCCATACGCAATTTTAATAGTTTTCAGAAAGTTAGTTTAATCATTCGTGGCGTCCATCAGTTGATCGATAACCCAAGTCATATACATAATATATTAATTACTAATATGTGGTAGATTGCGGTATCATCGAAGTACTTTTAAAAAACGATTTTTGTCTATACCAAAATCATAGCAGTGTCGTAAAATACGGCGGACCGTTAGAGACTATAATATACACGTGTATACGTTTTGAAATATTTACGTTCATATCGAAGGGCAGACACGTAAGAAGTAAAAATGAAATTTTCAAATAGTTAGGAAAAAATATATTGATTTATAATATAAACTGAATTTCACTAATATACATCCAGGTCCTGTGTATATAATATATTATTAATTATAATATTACACTACAGTATAATTTAATCTCACTATTTTTCACGTAGGTTCTTCAATTAGTTATTATATAATATTGAATAATGTTATTTTTAGTTATTCGAATATTACGATATTGGTAAAAATTATGTAGAAGCTAGAAACTTTTATATTTGTATTTATATTTCAAGCCAATAGGCATTAAAAATTAGAATAATTTAAAAAATGAATTTTCTTAAACAAAAATAAAAATTATTCCATAGAGAACGAATATTTATGGGAAAATTTAGTTAAAAAAGTGAGGATGAACTATAATAAAATATCTCTGAAGACTGTTGATAAAGAGTACTACCGGTGATGACAAACAATATTGATTACAAAATAGGTTACGATTTTAAGGGGTTTTATACCGATTGTCTGCAACGAATTTATTGAAGTATCACAAATCGAGAAAATTGGTGTATGGTAAAATAATCATTGTATAATATTATGCCTACATCCCCTCTAATAAGGTGCTACGATTTGTATTTCTACACGTGAAATTCGAACACGATATTATATTGCTGTGCTCTGCCCCGGAATTTCTATAATACATGCCTACTTATACTGGGTGTATAACGTGCGAGGCAAATCGCTGTTGCAATACAAAATATAATATAGGAACATAAAAAATACAATATTATGTAATCCAGCGAACTGGTTATGCGGGATTACGGCCAAAAAACGCACGGCGACGAAATCCTATTAGTTTGTACCTGCAGCACCGCAAGAAAACATTTTACAATATTAATCGATGTTATTTCCGGCAATCTATACGGAATACAGACGACCGACCGATAGATTGAAATTCTTAGGCAGGACAACAAAATACGATATAATTTGTTATTATCAGGCGTGTTGTCGAATCCGCGCGCGCGATCACCCGAAATAATATTATAAAGACAAATTTATGGACACGTACGTTAAAAACAAGATTTCACAAAATGTTTTAATCGCTTCAAAATATCAAAATACGCACCTACTAACCCGTGATCGTGAAATTTTATGTATAGGTTATAATATTTCGGTTTCACATACATCTACGTTGCATATTAGTATTAATTATTAATTAGCTTTAGGTATTATTATTATTATTTAGGTTTAGGTTTAGGACCGTATAACAAAATATCCTGGTACATTAATTGTCTCGTTGGTATATATAAATTATAATGGAGAATATATTTTTCCGAATACGGGTTTATTAGTAGCAGGAACCATATAGTATATGGACAACATCCACCATAGGTGTGATTTATGAATATTATTAAAATTTCAAAGTAGGTACACAATACAGGATAAATTATATATACGTATATTGTATATAGTATAATAGTAAAATTACAAATTACATTTATTAGGTATATAGTATATTATAGCAAAAGGGAAATTACGAGAACAAAGTCCCTTCCCAGTTTTGACGTGTATTCTAGTTTTAGAGTAGGAGACGTAATAACAAATGAAAATACAATACTATAATCAATAATTATGGTTATGCGACAATATTTTTTACCGTTTTTATCGGTCTACGATTATGCAATGGCAAACAAATCGCACTGTAATAACAACGAACCGAAATATCGAATTGTCAATGTTATTACACCCAGATGGGTGACCGACCAGCTTTTGGGAGAATTATCAATTATTTTTTCGATATTGTCGTGAATTATACGATTTAAGACTCGTGGTTGAAATCTCGAACACGCGTGTACAACATACCTTTTCGCAGGCGAACAGTACAGGAGCGGTGGCCAAGCCGAGTTTCAGATCGGCAGCTGTTGGTTTGCCCATGGCGTCTTTGCTTGACACGAAGTCCAACAGGTCGTCGACCAGCTGGAACGCTAGGCCTATGTTGCGGCCGTATTCGAACGATACTTCGACCAGTTTGTCGTCAGCGCCGGCTAACATTGCTTCCTAGCGGGATACAAAAGAAAAACAGATATAATAGTAATGAGCGGATAAAACAAAAATATGTATGCTGCTGTTGGTTTTATTTTCCAACTAACGAATTAAGAAAGTTTTTACAGTTTATAGACTCGAGATTTCATCAATAAATATACCTATCTATGCTATATAGAGATGAACTCGATCCGTTAACAACCATATGAATTTATAATATATATATATTATATATATAAATACATATGGGGTAATTGGAAAAACATGGAACATTATTGTTGTCTAACGAAAATGTACGAATTCAGAAGTTTTCGCATATAAAATATAAATATTCAAGTGCCTATACGCATTTGTTGGATCAGTCTAACGAAAAAAATAGCTAAATCACAGCTAGGTACGTAGAAATTAAATTGAGGCGTTTAGGGTTATTGAACATCCAGTGACGTTTACACAGTGCTCGAATTGGGGGGGGGGGGGGG